>CAOKZL010001141.1:0-414194 GCA_948472985.1 Iguana delicatissima | reverse complement strand
TATGCACATTATATCCCAAGTCCTGTTTTTGCCTGACACCTGGCTGCTTCTAGGTGGGAAACATGGCCCTTCAAATGAACCTGTCTTACAACTTCCCTTTGTCTTAGTCAGCATAGCCGAGGGATGGGGCGATGGACTTTAAAAACCACCTGTAAGGCTATAGTTACTTATCTCTATGAGAGATCTTTAAACATGGATCTTTTCCATTGTGGACAGGAACAGTTATACCTTGTGTTAATTGGGCTGCTTCTGAAGTCTAATCTGAAATAGCTGAAGAATTCAACAAGACATGGTACAAAGAAAATTACCCTTTTTTCCCCATTGAAAATGCAATTCCAGTATTTTGGCAGAATGCTGTTCTCAAAATCTCATAGGACTATACCCTGTCACATTATGATGTATGTATGCAGGTCACAGGGGTTGTTTATTTCCCTCATCAAAAGCTTATTCACTTGTTTCCCACATCAAAAAGTGATTCCATGTCAAAATCTTCCTACATGTGAAGAGCTGTGAGATCATAATATGGGAATTCTTCCAATAAAAACAGAATCTATCATATGTATGCCATGAGGTACAACTGCATGAAAAATTATGAGATATACTTTGGGGTGGGGGCAATATTCCTACCAGTAGAGAAATTCTAAAAAAGGTTGCTTTTAATGGCTTATACCATTTAAAGTCAGACATTTAGCTTTTAATTGCATGTATAGAGAGGGAGGTTACCATAATGAAATTAATGGATTCAAGTGAATCAAAAACATGAGTAAGTTGACACATTCACTTGCACTGGCATTACCCTAAAATATTTATGCAATAGTTGCAAAATACTTAATAGCACAGTGAATGCATTACCTTTCTGGCAGGGAAAGACAAAGGCAAACAAACAATCAAACAAATACCCTGTCTGCTTTGCATAGTAAATTTTCATTTGGTTGGTTGAGGGCCATTGCTCTCAGTCCCTGTGTTTGAGCTTCCCGTACAAGCTTAGTAGTCTGTGGTTGCCCCATAGATACCTTACTGTGGGAATGGAATGCTAGAGATGGGTGTTGATCCTATCACAGTTCTTCTTATGTTGAAAATGCACATAACTTCTGCACAGTTTTTAATGAAGCTGATCAGTGTATCTTTAATTATGTGCCTTAGAAATGATTCCCTTGACTAAAACAAGAAAAAAGTATGACTATGTTTAGTGTGTTACTTTAAGATAACATTTTCTGCCACTGCCTCATCACCTGTGCAGCTGTTTCCATTTGCTGCATAACTAGATGTAACTCTCCATTTTTTTAACTTCTTCATTTTTCACCTCAGATGATCAACCTTGGAAATCCTAAGCGGGAGAACACATTTAGATACAGGTCCCCATGACCCAGACCAATCCCTGCCCGTTCAAAATGGTTAGAACAGCTAATACTGCCTGTGGCCACCCACTGAGTGCTCACAAATATCATGTATATAGATTGTCAAACTGGGCTCATCTGTATTGGGTTTCTTCCCTAATTAACCACAGGTTTTCTGAGAATAGGAAAAGTAATAAAAAGTTTTGAAAGCAGAAATACCCTGGGAAGGAATAATCTCCTGGCAAAATCAGAACTGTGTTACCCTTGAAGAGGTTTCAGGTTCTGTTTCAGAGATTATTTAAGGGACTGGATGGGGTTAAGAAAATCTAGAGGAGCCAGTCACTCCCCTTAGTCTCAGCTGTCTCATAGAACTGTTGTGATGCTGTATTACTGAATATATATGCAGTAAATAATCTGTTGGACCTCACAATTTAGTTATGTTTATTCAGAAGGATGGCCTTTTAACTCAGCTAAAATTTATTTTCTGGTCACTTGTTTAGGTTTGCAGCCTCAGTTGTTCACCTTTATTGTGTTTGGTCAATCAGTCAGGCTGAAAATAAGAAATATGGAGCCACCAACAAGGAGGGAAAGCTTTGTCACACTACATGCAGCTGCCCCCAACTCTTTCTTTCTCCGATATGACTCATATATCTGAATCCCCCCTTCTTTGTGTTTAATAGAATTAAAGAATGTGTCTTTTTCCAGGTGTGGGATGAAAATTTAGCCAAGTCTGCTGAAGCGTGGGCTGCTACCTGCATTTGGGACCATGGCCCTTCATACTTATTGAGATTCCTGGGACAAAATCTGTCTGTGCGCACTGGAAGGTAGGCTGACAACTTTCAAGAAATTTTTATTTAGTGAACTCTGAAGACACTCAATTCTGTATCAACTAGGAATGTAAATTGTCATAAATTTCATTCTCATAGGCGGGAATAAGGAATTGTACCCTCTCACTGTAGGAAAATAACTGCAATCTGCCATTTTTGAAGATGGTTTGCAGTTTGGGACTTAGGCCCTTTCCACACGGGGGGGGGGCGTGAAATGCGGTGAAACGGGGCGGTGCACGCGGGAACGGAGCTTACCTCAATCCGCCGCTGCGGGGAGCATCGCGCATTCGCCGCTCTACATGGTGGCAGCGTCTGGCGGCGCCCAAAATGGCAGCTGGTGGCTTCCGGTGGCTCTCCGCCAATCGGAGAAGTGTGCCAGCCGGAAGCCCATCCCCGGGCAGCTCTGCAGGGACACGCTTGTGCGCCTCTGCAGTTCCCCACGGGGCACTGCGACGGGCTAGCACGCACGTGTTTCATAAAGACCACATGAAATATGGTCTTTATAAAACACGCGGCGCCATCCCTGCAGCCGCGCGAGGGTGGTTTGAGGTGGGGAAACTCCACATTTCTAACCACCTAGTGCACATTTCTAACTGCCTAGATGACCTCCGGGTGAGGTCGTCCTATCCCGTGTTACCCCGTGTTTCCCCCCGTGTGGAAAGGGCCTTACTCTATGCAGAAAAAAAATGCACTTCTTTTGTGTGGTAGAAAAGAGCATTCCCTGCACAGGAAACAGCATTTTCTGCTGTTTTCTTTACAGAAATGCTGTTTTCTGCACAGAAAATGCCATCTTCTCTGCAGAAACTACCATTTTCTGCATTAAAAACATGAGTTTTGGACACTGAATAAATCGCAGACTGTGAAGATTCTTGCCTGTTTAGGATTCCTCTTGTCCAAGTTTTCCAGACCTCAATAAACCCATTCTTTAACCATTCTTCAAAATTTGTTTGAATGCAGTGGTCTGATACAGCACAGCTTCTTTCTTATTTTAATAAAAAACCTTCTTGCTATATATTTCCAAGGAAAGCAGAAATTATTTTCAGTTGTTGTTAAGCTTATGCATGCTTTCTCATTTCATTGTATTGTTAGCTACCTTGAAAACCTGTAAGTTATAAAGAAAATAAAGAAGAGGGAAAAAAGATCAAATCTCTCTCTCTCTCTCTCTCTCTCTCTCTCTCACACACACACACACACACACACACACAGCAACGTTAGTGCATTTCATTCCAGGTCTTTTTTGAGTTTGTTTATGAAAAAGGAGTTCAACTTTTCAAGCCACCATGATCAGAGAAATGGTAGTGGATGTCACTTTTTAAATGATGAGTTCACTTGTGTGGTAGCCTAGTGCTTGATTACATAGAAGCAATAATGACAGTTTAATACATATGTCGTATGCACATGAATAATACCGAGGATTTCCCCTACTTCTGACCTTATGCCTAGGTATCGATCCATTCTCCAGCTGGTGAAGCCATGGTATGATGAAGTGAAAGACTATGCCTTTCCATATCCTCAGGATTGTAATCCAAGGTGCCCTCTGAGATGCTACGGGCCTATGTGCACGCATTATACCCAGGTGATAAGACTTCATTTTCTCTTTATTGCATGCTTTCACTCAAAGCAGGACCTTCTGTGCTAGGTAGTATTGTTTTTCCAAGATGGTTTTTAATAGAAGAATATTACTGTTTCTTTAGATGGTTTGGGCTACTTCCAATCGAATTGGCTGTGCAATCCAGACATGCCACAACATGAATGTCTGGGGTTCGGTTTGGCGACGAGCTGTTTATTTGGTATGCAACTACGCACCAAAGTAAGTAGTTCTGTTTTCATTCCACCTGATTTCACGTGTTGTGTCAGCACATACGCCATCTGCTTGGGCTAGAGTTACTAAATCTCAAGGCCAGGCCCTGAGTCTCACTACCTTTGTGTGCTCTCTTTGTTTCTTAGACTTGGAGTTTTAACTATGTTAATGTTTATTGTAGCATGCTTTGTGGCTTCACCAGGGGCTATCCCTTGTAATATTACCCTTGGAATGTTACGAGGGCCCATCTCTTTTGACATCCCAAGAGGGTTGCAACAAGCCCTTATTTCTCCCAGATTGGTGTTCCTACTCTGATAATAGACCCTGTCTGTTCACACAGCTCTGCCTCCCCCACTGTAACACCACTTTTTCCTAAAAGAATGAAGGTTTCCAATGTTTATTCTGAGTCACTTAAAATTGTTTAAGTAATGTGATTTCTGTGTTATTTACCACTATAGACAACTCAAGCCAAGTCAGTATTTACATAGTATTACGATAATAATAAGAATAAATTAGCATGTTAGAATTCTTATGCAGGTCAATGTTGATACATTTCTTCAGTGCATTCTTCAAACAATATTAACAGTTAATGCCCTGCTCAGAAGCAGTTTATGTCTTTAGACTTTCATGTAAGGCATAATTACCATGTAACAGCACTTTGGCTAGGCTCCCACCAAAGGCTTAAGCCCCAATCTAGGTCACACTTCTGGCCATATCCTACCAGAGTTCAATTATTGTTCTGCCTCTCACTAGGCTTCCACTGAGAACTAAATCTCCCAAAACAGCCACACTCTCTGGCTGACTAAGGGACTCTGCTCTCTAGCATCTGGTTAGGCTCTCACTGAAGGAAAAAAAATACCCTCCTACACACTACTGCACTTCCTGGGGGGCTATTCTGGTTGCCTAGCAGCCTGCTTCCAGACTGCACTGGCTCCTCAGATAGCCACATCCCCAGAACTTCATTACAGGGGTGTCTGTAGGCTTCACGGTTTTGCCCTGAAAACTCAAGGCCTTCAGTAGCCCTGGTCTGGCAAGAGCACAAGAATAGATATTCACTCTCTTAGCATTACATTGCATTTAGGTCTTAGTGTTTTTCTCTTGACTACTGGCATGTATGACCTCCCTAAATCTAATTCAGGGTATCTGGTAAAACCTGGTAAGGATACACTGTTTTTTGTACCAGCTTGAGTGTATACAGTGGAGAGAAGGAAGATAATTCTCAGAAAAGTCAACCAGAATTCTCCTACTTAGAATTCTGCTATATGTGCTACTTATAGTTATGTGACTACCCTAGTTGCATAGCTAAGGGGCATCACTAAGCCAGACTCCACCCCAGACCTACTTTACTGAGCATCAGCCAAATGGGTGGGGGCTGTTTTATTGGAGATTGGGCTAATGATGTTTCCACCCTTCCCGCAGCATACAGCTGTGACAAGAAAGTGTGATGGGGATCCTGCTTCTGCTTCTCAGAGCCTTGCTTGCTGGCAGGACGGGGGTGGAAACATTATCTACTCGATCCCCTGATCACCAGCAGAAGGGAACCCTTTGCCTCTGCATGGTTGATGCCTGGTAAAGTATGTTTTGGGGAGCTGTTACTATTGTGACAGTAGTGTCACAAATGTGCCTACTTAGGTTCAGTGAATACAGATCCACTACGGATGTGTAGTTCCAGGTTATTCATCTGGATGTCTGATCCTGAATTCCAGCCCTCAGGATTATCAGCATGGCTTACTTAGAAAAACAACAACAACACTGAATTTTAATAGCATTTGATATGGCTATTTTCATAGTTCATGATTTAAAAATACATTTCCTCTGTTTCTGAATTTAATTTATTATGAATCTGCCAGAGAACAGAAACTAGGGTTATGAAATGTATGAAAATCACCATAGAATTTTCCATGACCATTGGAAAATGCTTCCCCCGCCTCAGATTTCTCTTGTTCATAAACTCCAACGGAGGCACGTGGGCTAGAAACTTAATGAATTCAGTGGCTGAAATGCTAGATAAAAGTATATGGAGCATAATATTCTGGGAGAGGAACCTCATTTCTCTTCCCCTGGCTGCAGGGCTGAGATGGATGTTTCCTAGTCAGCTCTCAGGCCTGACAACTAACTCGGGGTTGTTTTGCGACATTGTGCAACATAGTGACATCCAAAACCTGACATATGTGCACATAGCCCCAAGTTGTACATAGATATGTTGCTAGCGGGATTCTCTCCAGTATCTGACAAAGCCTAAATTCTGCATGAATCTCAAGTTATGTGCCTTTTTGTGCCAAATCACAGAAAAAAGTAAAGTTTGCACATAACTAATGGTTATCAATCAAATGAAGAGTGCTCAAAATTTTTCCTCTTAACACTAATAACATTATTTTTTTTCTCACAGAGGGAACTGGATTGGAGAAGCACCATATAAAGTAGGAGTGCCCTGTTCTGCTTGCCCCCCCAGTTATGGAGGTTCTTGCACTAACAATCTTTGCTTTCCGGGTGTGACATCAAACTATTTATATTGGTTTAAGTAAAATTATGCAACATTCTAATAACTCAAGTCAAATGAGTATGTAACAAAATTTGTATATTGAAATCTGCACATATTGTATGTATGTATGTGTATATATATGTATATTGTAATTATTACTTTAATACTTTGTGTAATTGTTTGAAAAATTCACTTTGAAGATGAACCATAAATTCCATTAGTCCTGACGCAATGATCAGGTTACTCTTCCAGACTACTTATAGGTAGGGGTGGTTAGTATGTATTAAAAGAAGATAAGAAATGAAAAGAAAGAAACAGAAATGCAAAGTTGTATACAGACAGGTTAATGGGGGGCACAGACTGACTTTATCTCTGATGACATAAATGGTAGATTAAAGTTGCTTCTGCTGCTAAAGTGACATCCTAAACACAACAAGAGAGAAGTGGAGCTACCTGGGTGTGTTCTTTTTGCCATATTATGTCTTCTCTTTCCAGTGGATATTACATGGGACCATAGGTAGTCATAAGGTGCTATGCTGTGAACTACTTGCCTTTATGAAATGGTGCTCCCTGCTGCCAGGCTAAGGCAAGTTCCAGACTTGTGTCAAGATGTGCAATAACATTAGTTGAAACTCTTAAGCTTTTTCAGGTTACATAGAAAATGTGCCTCATGTATATGTTTGGAGTTGCTTTCTTTTCTTAACAGTCTCTGGCTCAACTCAGTAACACAGAATTTACCTTCAGTTAGTATTCTGCAGCAACAGATAGTAAGTGGCAGTGCTGTACTGTTGTGAAAGCTCGTGAGCAATCAGTTGGTTGCTAACAGGGCAACTCACTGCAGGTAACTATAATGATATGTGGACAGAGTCCACAGCATGCCTAATGCTGGGAGTGGGGCTAGGAGATCAACTCCTCAGGATTTTCACCAGGAAGGCAATATGTGTGGCCCTCGGTATGCTGTTTGACTGCAATTCCCACATCCCTCAATGGGGAGGACTGGGTTAGACTGGGTAAGGATTTATGGGAGCTAAAATCCAGCAATGCCTGGAAAGTCACTTTTCCCCCATTCCTCTACATGGCACAAATAAATCATACAGGCCCTAAAGAGTCTTTGCTACTCAAGGACTCAGTAATAAAAAGAAGATAAGACACGTGAAGAAGAAGAAGAAAATAAGACAAAATAAGACACACTCTTGAGTACTTTAATCCATTCTAGAACACTAAAGAACAAATCTTGGGGGTTTTGTGATTAGCCTGCATAACAGTACAATACAAAACTGAGCGGGACTTTTTTTAAAAAAAATTATATTGCTTGCTCAGAGACCCAGCATCTGCTTCTGTGATGCCAGGTGAGAACCTCTCACATGGCTAATATTGTCTTTGAATAGCCAAATACAAAATTCCCCAGGGATGGGAAGCTGTGGGAGGCTAGGGGGCTGCAGTGACCTCCAGAAGACCTTGGAAGGCTGCACCTATTCATCTTCTGAAACAAAAATGGGATCATGAGAGAATTTTTAACCTTCCCTGGGCCATTTCAAGCCCAGGACAGACCTTTTCTATCAACAGGAAGTGACCTTTTTTTAAGATCCAAGACAGGCCTTTTTTAACAACAGGAAGTGTTTTTAACAACAGGAATTCCTGTCTCCTCGTCCTCCTCCTCCAAGAAGGTCTTTCCTGGCTAGAATAGGTGCCCCCCCCATGTGTTAAAAATACCCTGTACTCCTTAGTGGGCATTTGGTTGCCCTCTGGACATCCTGTGGACTACCAAAACATCCCAGCTTCATGAAGCCCAAAGGCCATACTTTGTTCACCTGTGCCTTAGGCCTCCTATCCTATCTGTGCTTCGCAGTTATCCACTAAGTTTGTTCCATGACTAAGTAGCAGCATATTAGCCAGGCAACAGCTCTGTAAAGATGTAAAGCAGCCTGTTCACCTCTCATCATTTTCAGCATCTTGACAGAACTCACAACCAAACCAAAATACAAAATTATTAGTCCCAGTGATAGGGATGCCATAATGAAAATTGGAGAGGACTTCTGTATCTTTAATGGTTGTACAGAAATGGACATTTCCGCAGGTGTTGCTTGCTACCTGGTTGCATGACAAGCAACACGTGCTGAAAATCTTGCATCTATGCAACCATTTAAGGTAGAGAAAACATCTCCAGTGTTTAATCTAGCAACCCTATCCAGTACTGAAGCCCATCTCAGGAGAAAGGCAGAATATAAATTCAATAAATGAATAAATACTGACTTTAGCTAGGTGAAATAAGCTCATTTCATATGTTGTCATGGCTCTTCTGGATGCTTGTAGGAATGATGAGCAAACTGCAGATCTTATATATTTTAATAATTTGTTTTTCAAAAATGGTTAAATCAAAAATATATTATCTGGCAGAAGCACTAATATGCTTTCTAAAGGGATGTAGTAGTTGTAAATGTATGATTCTGTACTGTAGCTTGAAATAGTATGAAGAATAGATATGTAATGTATGCATAAACATAGATATACATATGTTATTATTAACTGTTCTTCTTTTACATTGGTATGAATAAGCTGATTTTTGGAATATTGTTTTTAACAACGCATGCAATGAAACATCTAATATCAAACAGGTGCACAAGTCTTTTCAACAATATATAACACACCAGCAGCCCATGGCCCAAGCATGGAGGGGTGCCTCATCCCACTAATGTGGGCTGCGGACATGTCCCTCCTTTCATGCTCAAACTGTGGACTGCCAGTGATACATCGAAGGTGCTAATAATGGAGGAAACTCTGGTTCTATTGACAACAGTGACTTTTTTTTTGCATTCCTTTTAATGAAGCTCGAGATTAACTGCCTATCTGCTATAATACACTGTTGATCAACAGGAACAGGAAACACATATGACATAAGCTATTTCATGTGAGCAGCTTCTTTTTAATCAGGAAGGAAGGTTCAACTGGTGGTTTTTAATGTAGCAAGAAGGCTTTTGGGTACATCAGATTCTTGGCTTACATGACAGTACAGTCATCTTACCATCATCACCATCATCACATAAAACTCAGTTCTGTTTGTTCAAACTCCTATAGTACTTAATATTAATCAGCGGTCACTGTCATCTTTCATGTCATGAAATGATGACTCTGCTGCAAAGTTTTGTCCAAACATTACAAGAGTTAAGCATGTTGCTAAACCTATTTGAGATGCAAAGTACAGCACCTTGGATATCTCTCTTATAGTTTGGAATAAAACCCAGAGATGAGTTTTTTTTAAATTGCTTTCCATTGAAATGGAAGCCACTAGCCACGATTGCTGTCACATTTCTGTTGGTTCATGTGAATGGTTTTTAAATTTCATTCCTTAGCAGCCTAGCATTTCTTTGTGAAAAGATAAATATAGTGGCAGCAAAGCTTTCCCAGAAGCAGCTTGTGTGATGTCTACTATGATTGATCTTCCTTTGCAATGTGTCAGTGGACAGTGGTCTGAAAAGAAAATCTTTTCTCAGCATTTCTCCAGCATTATTGTCCCATCCAAATTTCCAATCAGGTTGCAAGACTTTGCTTTCCTTCCTGCATATAAATTTGTAAGCATATTTTATGTGCTTTTCTAAAAGTATGCATTTTTTCTCATTGACTAAACAGTGTGGTATTCTCCATTTTTCAAATATGGGCGTCTTTAATCAAGCCCCTTTTAAAGTGTATAATTCAAAAGAAGAAAGAAGGAAACAAACAAACAAACAAACAAAACCAATCATCTGAGCCTGGCAATTTCCTCCTGATACTCTGATTAGTAATTTAACAGCCCATAAAGGAGATGAATTAAAAAAATACAGTTAATCTGTATTTCTTTTCTTTACCTTCTGAGGAAGCATTTTCATATCCATTAGCAGATGTCTGAGTTCTCTGGGAGACCTACTTGGGTTCCTAGGCAAACAAACTGATGCAGAAAATGTAGGAAGTTTGAAAACTACCAGTTTATACAGAAGCAAAGCTGAGTATGTTCAATTACCTTCAAGGCCATTATCAAGGGTGCAGGTTATATGATTGTAAGAAGGTGATTTTCAAACCTCAAATCAAACAGATTGTATGCACAGATTGTGTGGTTCTTGTTACTTGGAACTAGCAATCATTGTATTTCTTCTTTATTTATAAAACTAAAATGTCTTGTTTCATATTTCTGTTAACTTTGTTCTAACAGTTCCTTAGTATTAAGATTACCAGAGAACATAGTTCATTGTTCAACATGGGTGCTGCAATCAATAAACATATTTTCCATGTTATGGTGATATTATGAATTGTGTTTAATATGGAAATTCTGCTACATTCTCTGTTCTTGGGCTTGTGAAAAAATGAATGTAGAACATTTTGAGTGATTCTGTAGGACTAAAGCATTTAAATAAAAATAAAAATGATTAGTATTTCACAGGTTTTATTCCTCCCTCCCCACGACTCCCTGCACCCATCTTTTGCCCCTCAAATTGGGACCAGTTTTCAGTATGGCAGCAGCAGCTGTATATACAAAGAATGAGCGTGGATGTGCTGTTGTGGAAATACACACCACACACATACTGTTTGAAATGTGTATGATGTTCTTTTGAAATCACCTTTTTGTGTTCACTTCTTAAAATAAACACAGACTGTTTCCACACGGGATTTTTGAAATGGCGCAGTCCGTCCTCCAAAGAGGAGGTCTGCACCTTGGATCGGACTGGGTTGGACCTATTTAAGGTAGATCCGCACCTCAGTCTGGTCTGGAACTACCCCAAGTGGTCCTCCAGCGTGCTTTTGAAAGACCTGGTTTTTCCGGTCTTTCAAAAGCATACAACGTGCCACTGTGAGCCTGCTCTCTTATGCAGATTCGCAGACTCACACCAATGTGAGCCTATGATCTGCCTGGGGGCGGGTTTTAGGCTGGCAAGCTTCAGCGGTTGGTCGAGACCCTTGACCGACTGGAAGCCGCCATTTGGGACACCGGAGCAGTGCGTATTGACGAGCATGCACTGCTCTGGAGTGCTGTGGACCAGACTGGGGAGCTGAAAGGTCCAGTGAGTAGCGGCGTGGGGTGATTCCCTCACCCGGTGTGGAAAAGGCCATAGATAATAAAGGCTGATCAATGAGATCAGCAAACAACTAGGACAACAATAGGTTCCTGGGGCGGGGGATCAGAACAAAAACAGAAGATGCAGATTATAGGGACTGATTGTCCATGGTATGATTTATCTGTGTTGGTAGGTGATTTTTTTTTTTTTGAGATAACACAATCACAATGGTGTCCAGATTCCTGTGCATAAGAACTTTTTTCATTTTGCTGTGTGAAAAAATGTCACAACTGCTGTGAATCAGCCATCATGTTTCTCAAAATCCATTCTAAAAATGTGCCCTCAGTTACAACTTTACTGATATACAAAGATTCCTATTTAGAAGAATTGTACAACTTCACATATGTGTTATATATCAATCTGTATACCTTTTTGGGGGGTTGTTTACCTGGTGCAGTTAGGTCATTTTAGACTTTCTCTTTATAGTATGCTCTTGGTATCTGCTACGGTTTGGTTCTAGGACACCCCTCCTAGGCCATTTCCACACTAGACTATTATAGAACTATTACTCCACATTTAACATCCTATAGAATCCTAGGGTTTGCAGTTTAGGGAGGGGCCTTTGAGGAATGACTGGCTAAACTGTAATTCCTTTCCTCAACTGTGACAAAGTCTGGCAAAATACAATGATTTCCAAAATCCATAAAGCAGCAATATTTTTACTGAGCAAATAAAATGCAGAAAATACATCATGCAAACTTTTGAAGCCTCACTGGCTTATTCATCAAGCAAAGATGTTAAAAATCATACAGGATAAAAAAAGTGATTATATTAGAGTGACGGGCCTCTTTTTTGTCTCTGATGTTACTTCTGTTGTTACTTAAGATGAGCTGGAGGGGTCTCAATGAAGGCAGAGACTACTCCCCTTCTTGGCTATATGGGAACTAGGGATGAAGAGCAATAAAAGACAGGTAAGAAAATTTCAGGAAGCCAGTATAGTGTAGTGCTTTGAGAACTGGACTGTAACTCTGGAGACCAGGATTTGAATCCCTACTCAGCCATGGAAATCCACCAGATGATCTTGGGCAAACCATACTCACTCAGCCACAGAGGAAGACAAAGGCATACCCCCCTTGAATAGTTCTTGCCAAGAAAATCCTGTGATAGGTTCACCTTAGGGTTGCCATAAATTGAAGGCACACAACAACAGCAACAACAAAATTTCAACTCCTTTAGCAACATAAAAGGAACTTCCCTTGAGATCCAGGTTTTGTCTGTCCTGTGTGAAGCTAACTGCCCTTTTCTTAGGCAGAGAACATTGAATTCTCAAGAAGTACCATTAGATCTGGAATCTGGATTTCACTGCATGGTCAGCTCGGCTACCCCGAATAAGTTTCAAAATCTAACAAGTTCTAGATTGCTAATCCTAACAAGGGACTGAGCAAATCCAGTTATGTTGTCAACTTCTTCCATCACATTTCTCAGCCAACTCACATTACAAGTGCATTAGGAACCACTGACAAAAGCCAGCTGAGCATTAACATACTGGGAACCTGACTTATTCCACTCCCCCTAGAAATAAATCTATGGGGAGGGGAGGGGAGAGAGAACTCTTTATCTTGAATTGTTATCAGTAGCCTGAATACGTACTATTAGAGCTTGGAACTCTAGTTGGTTATGTTTTGTTTTCATATGGATTACATTATTTTGGAAAAAGTCAAAATAATCATTACCATGTATTAATCACTCATAGTACTTCCCACAGTTTGATAAACACTCTGCTAACTGAGAAGAGACAGATTTTTGCTTATGCAAACCAATTTCCCCTTTCGGGATCCCCTAGTACAGCTACAAATGCTTGCATCTCTACCTCTTAGTAACATGAAAACTGTTGTGTTTGAAAAGTATTCTACGTATTTGAATAGTATTAATGTGGCTTGGTACAGTGCTGCTCCAAGTGGTGGTTCCTGGACTGGGGCTGGTCCCCAAATCATTCCCTGCTTGTCCTTGGTGAGTTTCCAGGAAAGAAAGAGTTGCAGTCAGTGGACAGAAATATAGTCCTGGCCCCTGGTGCACTGAAAAAAAAATGTCCCACATCAGTTAGCATTGACAGCACTGTCGTTGCACATAGAAATGAATAGAATTCTCAAATATGTTGTTGACTGTGCACCACATTCCTTATAGAAGATAACCTGAGAACGAATCTGACAGTAGATCCAATCAAAATCCTATTGGTTAGTTGCAACTAGAACAGATCCATTGCATCAACTGTTGGATGATAAATCAACACATAGGGAAATCCAATTGATTCAGTGGGTCTACTCTAATTGGGAACAACAGTGGAATTTAAGCCTTAGATTGCAATCTTAACTAGCAAGGATGCTCAAGGGCCTGCTGCAGCTGTGCTGAGTCTAACTTCCTCCCAGAACAGGGATATTGGAAATCACTTAGGACTACCCTTTCTCTGGACTAGCTTTGCGACCATGGACAAATTGGCTGGCATCCAATTAGTGGCATGTGCAGGCATAAGTCTACTTTATACTTGTATATGTCTTTTTTTGGTCATTGTTGAAGATGATATTCTCTTCTGCTCACTGCAGTGATCAAAGTCCCTTGATTTATCTTTTAGCCACTGCAGCTCCCCTCAATAATTACATGGCTGGTAAAAAACAGAGTGGATGTTGGAGAAGCATTTGAGTATTTTCCCCACAGCCAGATATAGGCCACTCCCACACTAGACTGTTATAGTGCTATTATTCCACTTTCAACATCCTATGGAATCCTGGGGTTTGCAGTTTAGGGAGAGGCCCCAAGACCTCTCCCCCACTTTATCTCACAGTCCCCTCAAGCCACACATGCCCTCCTTTTTAACACTGAGCTCTTGTGTTCTCCATTTCCTAATAACATGTATACATGTTGAATGGACAAAGATAGTGTAGCAGAACTATGACACTATGCCATACAGGATCTCAGCCATACTGTCTGTGTTCCTGGGCTGGAGTTTGGAATTGATATAACACAGCTTCCTCTTTGCTTCATCCTCCTCTTTTTTTGGCTATCCTTTTGGCTCTTCTGCCAGTAGAAATCAGCCACAGAGTAGTTCTATAGATAGAATGTCAGCAGATCTCTGGTCATAGCTGGTAAAGGAAGTTTCTGTCAGCAGAAGAGTCTTGTACATAATCCTAAACCCTTTAAAGCAATACCTCTTTGAGCTGGGATTGTACTGCTAGTCACCTTGGGAAGTGGTTATGGGTTCTGTTGAGGTGCTGCTGACAGAAATATGTTTTGTATCACTTGCACAATATTAAGCACTTCTAAGTTTTTGTGGTGAAGTGGTACTCTCAGTAGTCCGCTAGAAAGACAATTGCCATCCTGCCATCAGAGCCTCAGAGCACTTCAGGTAAGAGGTAGTTGGCAAGCTGTATGATGTAAACAAAAAAATGATTTCACTCCTGGACAACTCCTATTAGAAGTGGGAAACCACTTCAGTGATCAATACTGGAGCAAGTGATACCAGCAGTTTTATAAATGCTGCAAGAGAACTCCTGAATAAGAAAGACAGGTTGCACTGAAGAAAGGAAACAGGCCGCCAGCATTGGGATGAAGAGAACACCTGGAAAAGTATACAGGAAACTGTTTATTGAGGTCTTCTGAGTCAGATAATTGTCCTTCAGAGGCAGCTGAAGTACTTCACAGAGCAGTAATTAAAGTAGTTCTGCATGTAACTTGCTAAAATAAAGAATTGCTTTAGCTACACGATTATAACTGCCATGGCTCCATCCAAAGGAATCTGGGGATTTATAGTCTGGTGAAGTACTTATAACTCTTAGTATACTAGCAATTTACAGGGCTGGAGTTTTCTAGTAGAGAATTCTAAGTACAAAATTTCTTCAGAACTGTTTCTCTGTAGTTTTCCAAGTCCTCTATTGCCCAGTCAGAGACCATTCCTTACTGATCTTTACTCTGTGACATATCACTTGAAGACCAATAGGTCTTGGCTGCTTTCTGTCTGATTGCACTAGCCATCTAATCCTGGCAATATTTTACAGGTTTTTTTTTTTTTAATAAGATGGTCATTTGTTTCTGTCCTGTCTTGGTCATTTCTCCCTTTATCTTTTTGTTTACAGTTAGGTTTGTGTCCCGTCTGGAATTGATCAGTGCCTACGCTTTTGGCCTTACACAAACATTTATGCTTTGTACTTTTCTTCCCTTAAACCTTTATAATTTGCATACTATTCAAGCTTCAGGTGATTAAATTTTACAACATATAACACCAAATTAGCCTGTAACCAGCTTAATGGATTCAAAACCAGTACTGTGAACTAGGAAACTTGTGATTGAATTGGGTGTCACCATAACAGACCCAAATGAGTATATGATGCATTCAGAGTGCTTGATCCCATTTAAAACATTTGCTTTGTTTTGTAGCAGTTGACGTTTTGGGAACATCTTGAAAAGTAGTGCCCTTTATCACATCACTAAAATGTGGATCCATGCACCCATATTATCATTTCAACTATGCTCACAGGGCCTTTCTGCACTATACTGTTATAGTGCTATTATTCCACTTTCAATATCCTATGGAATCCTGGGGTCTGCAGTTTAGGGAGGCGCATTTAAAATTCTCAGCCAGAGAAGTCTTTGGCCTCAGCAAACTACAAACTCCAGAATTCCACAGGATGTTGAAAGTGGAATGATAGCACTCTAACAGTGCAGTGCAGAAAGGTCCACAGTTGGGAGATTACTGTAAACTGGCAAAATGTACTTTACACTTGGATCTCTAATGATAATGGATCCAAGAATACCAAATACTACAGGCTGCTCCTTCAGGCAAGAATGCAGCCCTTTCCTAAACTAGTTGAATCTAACTCATCCATAATAAGGAACAACCTTCTAACCATGCCTCTGTCTTGTCTGGATTAAATCTATTTGTTAATATTCATATCATTACTAGTCCTGCACACCCACAGCCTCATCTGGCTCTGAAGAGAAGAAATAAAAGTTGTATGTTATCAGCCTAATGAAGACAATGCCCTCCAAATTCAGACGATGCAACTGGTTTTGCTGAATCCTAAACCAAATTGGACCAATTCAGATAATCTGGACCAGGCCCATATCAAAGCAATGTGAAGTTATTTGATTCAGATATCAAAAATAAATGGGGAAAAAGATAATGTGTGCCTTGAACAGAATGACATAAGAAAACCTCAAGGTAGTATGATGAGAAGAGAGAGAAGGAATGCTGGGCTTTATTCATTGCCCATTCTAGCTTGCACCCTGGAGCAAGAATCTCACTGGCACTCTCTAATCACAGTGCTTGCAGGTATTATGTGAGATCACTCAAACTATATAGCCAATTATTTCAACTCTTATCTCAAATGCAACTCTTCATGAATTTGCTTAAATTAGCTGTCAGTGCTTAGTAGCACATTATTGACAGAGTGGGAGTTTGGGAGCCCTTTCACACTGCATGGTACACAATTAGAGCATGCCAATTCCACTTTAACTGCCATGGTGCATCACATGGGATCCTGGGGCTTGTAAGCTATGTGAAGCACCAGAGCGGAAAATTCTCAATACCCCAAAGCCCAGAATTCCAGGACAGTTAAAGCAGAATCATAATGCTATAACTGTGGGACTTTCTACACTACTCTCTTATAGTACTATTAATCCACTTTCAACATCCTATGGAATCCTGGAGCTTGGAGTTTAGGGAGGGGCATTTAGAATTCTCAGCCAGAGAGCAATTTGTCCCCAGGAAATGACAAACCACAGAATTCCACAGGATGTTACTACACTGTTACTGTGTAGTGCAGAAAGGCCCTAAGTAGTGTGAAATGGCCCCTGGTGGTACTTGATTATCAGCTTAGTTTGGCCTCTTTCTCTTCATGTCCCAGCCTTGTTAACTTGTTAACTGAGTAGCCTGGTTTGATGGTTTATTTTTCCTTCTTGTTAATTTAACTACTAATCTGTTTGTGTGTTTATCTTCTTCCTGTTCCCCTTGGCTCTTTTGTTGCTGTCCAATCAACTCAAACCCAGTGTTAGCTGCCCACTCCCCACCAAACTACCTTGAAATAAAATGGTTCAGCTCTATTAATTTGGTCTTTACTTATTATTTAGTGCAATAGTGCATCAACTCTGAACTCAGAAATTCTTTGTGGCTCTGACATGATGCCCACAGTAAGGGAACTCTACCTGCCTGGAGATTTAGTTACCTGCTGCTCTGCTCTGCCTCTTAGCTAGCTTGCCCATTTCTGACAAGCGCTGGTACCTATCTGCCCAAGTGGCCACTGTACTGCCTTTCAGTGTACTACATTAACTCTGTTTCTTTGGCTGGCTTTGCATTGGTATCATTCTTCAACCTTAAACTTGGAACTGCTCTAAGGATTCTAGGAAGGTGCCTCAAGTATTAGAGGAACAGTGCCAGAACAACGGCAGCATGAATTGGCAGGAGTGAACTCTCCAGTAAGTGTACATTCTATAAAAATTCTGTTATGTATTTTGGACAAAACCAGAGTTTAAAGATGCCTAGTAGAATCCCATCCACACCAGCACCTCAAAGTTAACAGGTTCTCTCTTTCAGGTCTATATTTTATGCTCATACATAAATAATAATAAAATAGTATAGCCATGTTTGTTTCCCAATAAAAGTTACTGGGAGAAAACAAAGATTTAGGTTCAGGGTCCAGTCTGACCCAGATCAAATTCAGACTGGAACCCAGTCATTGAATCATGCTCCAAATTGGATATCGAGGGGTAGTCATTGTAGAACCGTACTCCAATTTCCTCAAAAGTTTCATTTAGAACAGGGTGGAGAACCTCAAACCATGCACCAAATTTGGTTCTTTTTGGGGTCCCAGGTCAGTCCTTTGAGTATTACCAAATGGTTATTTTCCCTTTCCCATGATGCTATCACCTGGTGGTTTCTCAGGTTTTAGATTTTTCCCCATTCTGAAAAGGAAAAATGGTTGAAGGTTGAGCATTAATCTGCCACAACCACCTTTTGGAAATGGCCATCTAATTATGAGCAGAATCATCTTAGGACAGTTCTATCTACATCCAAACAAAAAATTATTCTAGGAGGATATCATTTCTGATGGTACTGAGAAGGGATGGGGCATCAGCCTGGACCACATCCCAGATCTTGAGGGTTCTCCCACTATTACAATAGCATTTTTTTCTGAATGATGCTGAAGATTGCTACGGGGGGATAGGTGTGGGAAAAGGCATTGTCAGGCAAATAGAGATCTCACACAAGTTTGAAAAACAACAAAACAGAATTTGGTAGTTATAAGTGGCTAGTTACTTTCCCCAATAGTTAAAGTAAAGCTGCTTTACGATATGATAGTGACGCAGTGAGGGACATCTTTACTCCTTTGTGGGATAATTAATTTTTAATTACTTTTACAGTTATTTTTATAGTTTTGTGGTGCAGCCTCAAAATGATAGAATGGAAACAGTGCATGGATCAAGTGTTGCTTGTCATGTGCCTCATGCTGCTGCTTCAAGCTCTGTTGTGGTGCTTGAGGTAGCAGGGAAGAGGATGAAAGAAGAGTGTGTTTTGTAGCACAGGCTAGCAGCTCGTAGCATTCTAATTCTTCAACAGTTACTCAAAAGTGGTGAGGAGTGGGAAAGCAAAGCTAGTTTTTAAAACTTGTAAATAAAGTGGTAGGCCTTTTTTGGGAGGGGGGGTCTTGTAAATCTCACTGTAACTAAATATTTTTCAAAATAAATTTCCCAAATACACACAAACACAGAATTTTGGGAAAGTTTTGAACTCTGAGGAATTAATTAAAACAGCATGCAAGAAATTATTTTCACCACCAGATAGCGCCATAGTATTATCATGAAGAAAATATATTTCCATTATCAGTGGTGAATGTAATCGAGGCTGGTAAATGATCATGTACAGTAGATTACTAGATCCTGAGGCTATGTGTTCAGTCTGAGAGGAAGACCAATTGGGCAATCACAAGCTTGTGTCAGCACACTCATATTCTCTAAAAGCATAAATAAAAAACACTTGAAATTTGTTGATTTGCTACAGGCATTCTGAAAAACGTCACACAGTAGTTGTCAGTGGATCAGGAAAAAATCTATCTATCTGTCTGTCTGTCTGTCTGTCTGTCTGTCTGTCTGTCTGTCTGTCTGTCTATCTATCTGTCTATCTATCTATCTTGGTATTTGAAACAGTCCATATGTCCACTTTTCAAAAAGGCAAACTAATATATAAAGGGCTAATAATATATGTTTGTGTGTGTGTATGTATTTGTTTTTTCTCCCTGTTGTTAGGTCAAATGAGAGATCTTCAAGAGCCCTGGTTGTCAATTGCCATGTTTAGGTCTCGTACACTCAGGGCTGTGCCTTCCTTGAATGAGTCAATCCACTTGTAGTGTGGTCCCCCTCTTTCCTTCCACATTACTGAAAGTTATCTTCTTTTCCAGTGAGTCACATTGTCTTCTGATATTTTCTCCAGAGTACAATCACCTCACTTTAGTCATTTTCATTCTAATGAAAGTTCAAGTTTGATTTGATCTAAGACCAAATTGGTCTTTTGAGCAGTCTGTGGTATCTGCAGAACTTCTCCAACACCACATTTCAAATGATTCGATTTTTTTCCTGGTACACTATTGAAAAATAACACTCTCATTCATTATGTGGAGGAGGAAACACAAATGTTGAAAGTGTGTGCAGAAATACATTTTATTTTCAAATTTAAAAAAGCACACAAATTTTGCAGGAAATAAACATAAAGTCTGAGAACTTTGATATGAGCCAAAGATAAGACAAGAAAATAACTGGAATTTGGAGAAACAATGAAATTGAGACTGAGAAGTTTTCACATTTCTACTTTCAGGAGACAGCAAACAGCACTGCTGTTAGAGAAGTGCCTCATTTGCTAATATTAGACATTTCTAGCTTCTGGGTAAAGTACTTCTTTGCTGGTGCTGTGTGTGCACGCATGCTTGTGTATGCAGATGCATGTTATCCCTGCATCAGATAAAAATTTGTACACAGTAAGAGGTCTCATTACTTTCACATCCTAATTAATGCTTTCATGGAAGGTGCTTGCTTTTACTGGCTCTGAAGCAGCTGTAATTCTGACAGGCTAATAGATGGAGGGAAGCTATGTTGATGTAGTGTAGGGCTGTTTGCGGCCTTCCCATTTGAAAGGATATATTAAGGTTGGATCCAGATTACAAATGTTTAATCTGGCAGGGAGATGTGGTGACCGCTAAAGCAAATATTGTGTCATTAATATAGCACTATCCACAAATGGGACTGGTGACATATAATGCTGTGTCTGTGGATCTATTCATCAAATTGCATGGCGGGTCCTTAACTAACCCCATTCTGCCTAGGTACACTCATCTGCTGAATACCTAAACACAACAGAATGAGTTAAAGTCATATTTTTAGTCTAAATTCACTGGTATTTGTGGTCACAAATAAGATTTTTAGTACCATGTGACTAAAGATTTTCTGAGGTTTAGTGGAAAGTGCATGCTTTTAATTTCATTTTGTTGAATTGTGTTTTCTTTCTTTCTTTTTTACAATACTGGTATTAAAAATAGAAGCATGCTTCAAATACATTTGAGTTGACATGATAAACCATAATCACACAGTTTCACAGAACTGATTATATAGATGCATGTGCTTCAGAATGAATGTTGACCCCTTCAATCTTTTTAGGCTGCTACTTATGTTCTTGTACTACAAGATAATGTATTATCTCAAAGGAAACCACAAACCTTTAGCACACAAGCAAAGTGAACGGTAATGGTTAGGAAAGAAATTCTATCCAATAGCCAATCTGTAAATCACAAATTGGGAATCTATGGCTCTCCGCATATTGTTGGATTACAGTTTAATGTGCTAAACAGCTACTGGGCAGCATCAGTACTGTGGGTGGGTGGTGATATTGGTGGTAGATCTCTCAGGGACAACAGTGATGCTGCTGTTGTCCCTGTAGCTGACCCTTGTTAGTACTGCTCAGAAGGAGACATGGTTAAACCCTTTTCAAATGTCTTTTGCCATGAAAACCCTATGATCAGAGAATCTAAAATGAAGCAAGAGATAGTGCCAGAGGATGAAACCGCACAGTGAGATGGTACTCAGTATCTGGGGTACTGTGGCTAATGACACAAATGGACTAAAGATGAGTCTGAAGCTTCATAACACATATTATAGGGACATGGAATATGAGAAGTGTGAATCAGTGAAGCTAGACATAAAAAAAGAAAAAAGAAAAGAAATGGGATATATAAACATTGCAATACCTGGGGTGGGTGAGCTAAAGTGGGCATGAATGGGACATTTTGAGTTCAATAATTATACAGTATTTTACTCAGGAAATGAAAATCTAAGAAGAAGTGGGGTGGCACTTATAGTGAGGAGAGGTATAGCAAAAGGAATCAAAGGATATAATGCAAAGTATGACTGAATCATGTCAACAAGACTTCAGGGAAAACCCATCAATATAACCATTATCCAAGTTTATGTTCCAGCTAAGCATGCCGAATAAGAAGAAACTGAAAGATCATATGCTAAAGTCCAGGAGGAAACTGATCACACACCAAAATAGGAATTGTTAATCATATGCATTCAGAATGCAAAAGCAGGAAACAGAGCAGAAACAAGGATTGTAAGAAAATTTGGTCTAGGGCAGTGGTTCTCAACCTGTGGGTCCCCAGATGTTTTTGGACTTCAGCTCCCAGAAGCCCTGAGCATTGACCATCGTGGCTGGGGCTTCCGGGAGCTGAAGTCCACAAACATCTGGGGACCCACAGGTTGGGAACCACTGGTCTAGGATCAAGGAATGAATCAGGAGAGCAACTAAATGAATTTTGTGAGGCCAGCAGTTTATTCATTGCAAACACATTCTTCAAGCGGCCAAAGAGGCAACTGTATAGATGGACATCACCTGATAGTCAATATAGAAGTCAAATGGAATACATAACTGGAAGCAGAAGATGGAGAAGCTCCATTCTCTCTGCAAAAACAAGACCAGGAGTAGATTGTGGCATAGATCATGAGCTACTAATATAAAAAATTGGAGTAAAACTAAAGTAGAACACTAAATGTACCACTGTGCCAAAATATAACATGAAGAACATCCCCACAGAATTTAAAGATAATATAAAAAAATAGATTTTCACTGTTAAGCCTAATTGACTGGAAGCCAGAAGAATTCTGGACTGAGGCTAGGGACATCGTCAGGAAGGAATGCAAAAAGACATTATCTGCAGCCTAAAAGAAAGAGAAGCCTCAACAAATGGCAGATGAAACTCTTCAAGTAGTTAAGGACCAATACGAAGCAAAAATAAAGGAAAGAAATAGAGTCAGAATCCTGAATGCAACTGTTCAACGATTTATGCACAGGGATAAGGAGAACTACTATAATAATCCATGAAACAGAAGATGATAACAAAAAAAAAAAAAAAAGGAAGAACAAGAGACATGTTTCTGCGATCTGAGAAGTCAAAGAGAAATTTAAACTAAGAGTGGGGATGCTCTATTACTAGGAGGGGAACACATTATATGACCAAGTACAAATAAAAGATGACGGAAACAATACAATGAGGAACTCTATAAAAAAGATGGAAGGATGACAGATTCACTCAAGGAAAAACCGTTTGAAGATAAAGATTAGAAAATAAAATGGGAGGTGCAGTCAGAGCACTCAGAAGAAATAAATCGCCAGAAACAGATAGTATACCAATACAGCTGCTTCAAACTACTGAGACTACAAAATCTACTCTAGTTCTAACTAAAATTTCTCAACATATATGGGAAACAAAACAATGGCCCACAAAATAGAAATGCTCAATGTACATCCAATTCCCAAGAAACACCAGGAATTGCAGTAACCATAGGACCATTGCATTAATCTCCCGTGCAAGCAAACCGCACCAAATAATTTCAAAAGAAAATCAACCGGTGCTTCCTAGACTATAGCGAAGCCTTTGATTGTGTAGCTCAAGAAAAACTACAGATTGCTATTAAAGAAATGGGTGTGTCACAACATTAGACCGTCTCTGATGCATCACTTGTACTCAGGATGAGAAACTACTGTCAGGATTGAATATGGATAAATGGAATCATTTCCAACTAGCAGGTGGATCAGGAAGGCTGCATTTCATCACACCAACTGTTTAACTTGTATACTAAATATATCATCCATAAAGCATAATTAGAGTCAGAGGAAGCAGGCACAGAATTTGGAGGAAGGAACACCAACAATTTAAGATATGCAGATGACACCATACTTCTAGTAGAAAATAGCAAAGCTTTGGAATTGTTACTGAGGAAAGTCAAGACAAAGAGTGCAAAAGCCAGTTTACAGATTAACTTAAAGAAAACAAAAATAATGACCATGGATGATTACATAACTTTGTCCAGGCCATCATATTTCCCATTTCTATGTATGGATGTGAAAGCTGGACAGTGAAGAGAGCTGATAAGAAGAAAATCAATGTATCTGAGATACGGTGCTGGAGAATAGTTCTAGACTGCTAAAATAACAAATAAATTAGCTCTAGAGCAAATGAGGCCCAAACTTTCCCTAGAAGCCAAGATGACTAAATTGAAATTGCTGTACATTGGATGATACATGGGTTCGGGACATGTAAAATAACTATGTTTCCTGTTCATCTAACATCCCTATAGGGCTTCTAGCAGAATTTTCCATAGGGACTAAAGTGTGATTTAAAGATGTTTACTTGCAAGTAAGAGCCATGGTGTTTACTGTTAATGATTCCTAAGCAAGGCTGTGTGGGATTGCAGAGTTGAACAACTCTGCAGCATCAAAATCTATTTACCTTGTTTTTCATTTGAAACCTGTTTTTAAGGAACATGTAGTTTAGAAAGATCCCAATCCAAAACTTATCTGAGTGCATTTACGCCTCTTGATTTCAATTGACTTTTGCATTGCTTAGCACATATTGAATCATGGCTGGAAGAGAACCATTTCACATGAAAGCATCAACCAAATGGTGAAAAACACTTATAAGCTTCATGAGCAAAGTACAATAATAGTGACTTTCCAATTTTTCCTGTGAAACATAAGAATTACTGAAGGACAAGCGAATGAATAGACAGTATTTCACTGCCATCTATTGGATTTAAAAGGAAATGTGCACAAAAGGAAGGCATGAGGAAGAGGAGGGGAGGTAGATAAATTGAAATTCTGGACTATTTCCTGATTTTGTTGTTGCTGTGTGCCTTCAAGTCATTTCCAATTTGTGGTGACCCTAAGGTGAACCAATCACAGGGTTTTCTTGGCAAGTTTTGTTCAGAGGGATTTTCCTTTGCCTTCCTCTGAGGCTGAGAGAATGTGTCTTGACCGAGGTCACCCAGAGTAGGCTTCCATGGTTGAATGGGGATTCACACCCTGGTCTGCAGAGTCCTAGACTAATGCTCAAACCACTACACAACTGACTCCTAGGCTATAAAATATTATTTTACTCTACAGGTAAGCTAGAAGTATAATGGAAGAATATGGCAATCAGGAAGCTAAACAAGGAACGTAAGCTCTCTTCAAACAAGGAACAGTACTAGGAAACTCCAGATTCCACAAAGATGCCACCAAGTCCACTGCTACCAATGACTAGATTACATATCAATGTTTACCAGAACTGTTTTGTTTTGTTTTGTTTTGTTTTATTTTATTTTATTTTATTTTATACTGTTCACAGACATGCAAAGTTTCCTTATGCAGATCGCTTCGTTGAAACATTACTGTTCATTACAGCATCATGCATTGGTCCTAGAAGGATGTTATTTTTGGCATTTCTCCATCAAAATTACCAGGGGACTATAAATTGTTAAATGAGCAGCCTGGGTGAAAGCAATCTGAGATGTAAGTACAAATAACGGGATCGTCTACGCCTGCCCTTAACACATTAATAGTTCATTCCGTAAGTCATTTATAAAGAATGACTTGGAATGAAGCCAGGAGAGTTGTATTAGCAGTAATTCACTTGCTGAAATCTACGGTTAAGATTAGAATCCAGTAAGAATCAGAGTATGTGTATATAAGAATGGACAGTCAATTTCATGTGTTTTGCCTTTTGAAGGGTAGCTTTTACTGGAGCCAGAATACATGGGCTTTCAAGTGGAGGCTCACACAGAACTTTGAAAAGTTACTGTTTAGACTGTGGCTCTGCAAATCCTCTACTTAGTAATCTAGTAACACCCACTTATCCATTGCAATCCTGTAATAAAAATGAACCTGTTTGTCATACCACCCAACATTTCAACTGATCAAAACTGGGACAATTTTGGCCAGTAGGGGACAAGCTAGGGGACGGAGGGTTCAGCAGTTTGCTTTTTCCTGAACCTATTAGGAAAGGCAAGATCATGCCTCTCCTCTCCATTTAATTGGGACTGTCTCTTTCTGGTTTTTTAAATACAGTTTTTGGATTTTATCATCTTTTTTGTTACCACCCAGAGGCATTTTAGTTGTACTAAGACATTTTAGATGACAGATAGACAGAAAGACAGAACTCAGTTAAGGCGGTGCAGTAGGAAGAATATAAGCAAGACTGTTACATCCAAAACAACTTTCATACCTCTATTATTTCACAAATGAAAACTCTGATGTGGCTAAGCCACATCAGAGTATGGTCAAGAATTTTGTTGTTGTTTTTGTTTTCCTTCATGTTGTTTCCAACTTAAGGTGAACTTATCACAGGGATTTCTTGGCAAGATTCAAACAGAGTATACCTTTGACTTTGTCTGAGACTGAAAGAGTGTGACTTGCCCAAGGTCATCCATGGGTTTTCCATGGTTGAGAGGGGATTTGATTGAATCTTATGGCCTTTCTGCACTACAGTTATAGTGCTATTATTCCACTTTCAACATCCTGGGGTTTGCAATTTAGGGAGGGGCATTTAAAATTCTCAGCCAGAGAGCTCTTTGGTCTCAGTAAACTACAAACCCAGACTTCAACAGGATGTTGAAAGTGGCATAACAACACTATAAGAGTGTAGTACAGAAAATCCCTTACTTTCTAGAATCACAGGGCATTTATGCACTATACTGTTACAGTGCTATTATTCCACTTTCAAAATCCTGTGGAATTCTGAGGTTTGTAGTTTACTGAGGCCAAAGAGCTCTCTGGCTGAGAATTCTAAATGCCCCTCTCTAAACTACAAACCTCAGGATTCCATAAGATGTTGGAAGTGGACTAATAACACTATAACAGTATAGTGTGGAAATGACCATAGTCCAACACTCAGACCACTACATCATGATGGCTCTCTGCAGTCAAAATTGGGAGAGTTACTAATGAGAAAGAACACACAAGCAAGGAGAGGCTGCAGCAGTTTGCTTTTGCTTGAGCCTTCTGGGAAAGGCAAGATTCTACTTCCTCCGTGACTCTCTCCCCTACTAGGTTAACTGAAGTCAGTTTACAGTAAGTGAAGTAAACTGAGAAGAAAGGGGGAGGGTAGGAAAAAGAAAGAGAAACTGGGACATTTTAAAGCGGCACTTAAAAATGAGACCAGAGAGGATTAATTGGGACTCTCCCTGCCAAATTAGGACAGTTGGAAGTTATGCTATTTCCCTAAATTAGCTTTCCCCAACCTGGATTTTTCATCCAAATATTGTCCTTGAGATCCTATTATCCTCAGTTAGCATTATCATTGGAACCAACCCAATCCAAAGTGCTATTAGATATTTAAATTGGTGTAGCTGGCAGTTCAAATGAGTGAAATAGTGACATGGCTATTTTTGGCCATCGGCTTCTAAATGACTTAAAGGAAGTACTGTTTCTACATTTTGTATACCAGAGAAACTTGGCTCTGAACGATATTAAAGATACAACCCACTGCCATATGCACTTTATAATATACAATGAACAACAGTAAACATTGCATATATGTGATGCTGTGACACCTATCAAGAGCTACTTTTGAAAATAGACTTAATAAAAATTCAGGAAATGAAAGGGTCTTGTCAGCAGTATCTCCCAGACTGTGGAATATCATTTTCTGAGTTGACCCTGGAAACATTACGTTTTGTACTACATCTCCAAGAATCTCTTTTCTACCCCTGTTAACTGGAGAATTCTGGGACTCCAAGTTCTCCAAGTTCTGCCTTAGAAAAGCCTACCTGATATCTACTTTGTAATTTAGTTTTTTACACATCAAATGAAGACTTTTAAAAATTCTCCAAAGGTTTTTAAGTGACCTATTTTCAACTTTTATCGGATTTTGAAATTGCTTTAAGATCTCTTTGTGTTAAGTCTTTGGATTTTTCCCTGCTCTGCTCTTCTTATATTGTGACTGGATATTTATTGTGTATTTTACTCCATTTTTTTTTATAAATGTTATGCATACCACTCAGTGAACCACAGTTATGGCCAGCAAAAAAGTAAAGTGAAGGGGAAAAAAGCAAGCAAGCAAGCAAGCAAGCAAGCAAGCAAGCAAGCAAGCAAGCAAGCAAGCAAACAAACAAACAAACAAACAAACAAACAAACAAGAAAGGTATTCTCCATGGCAAGAGCAGAGGGGCCTGTTTGGGATAATATTGCTAAAGTCTCCTATTAAATGTTTGGTACATTTCTGAAACGTGAAATCAACAGTACGGAGTGGTAAAACATAGCACTAGTTCACAATTTTGTGAAACTTACTCCAACAAATTTCATAATGCTTTTGAAATAATGAGCCATAATGGTTTTGTTTCATCTGGTAAGCTCCTCTAAAAATCCTTTCTGGGAAAAGCACTTAGATGTAGGTGCCGGTTGAGAATTAGTGGTGTAGGTGGCTTTTTCCTGTTGAATATTGTGTTACAAGTGTTTAATCTGGCAATATGCTGTTAAGTTAGCACTGGCACTGCCTGTATTTTGAAAATCTCTGCTCAGAA
Source organism: Iguana delicatissima (assembly GCA_948472985.1). Lineage (NCBI taxonomy): Eukaryota > Metazoa > Chordata > Lepidosauria > Squamata > Iguanidae > Iguana > Iguana delicatissima. The sequence goes on along the minus strand of CAOKZL010001141.1, from coordinate 385,854 downwards.
GCTCAGATGAAAATGTGCTAGGGTTCCACACTCCACAAATTATAGCAGTTTGATAGCATTTTAACTGCTAAGGATCTGTCCTATGGAATCCTGGGATATATAGGTTTGGTTAAGTTACTCAGAATTCTCTGTCTGAGACCTTCACTGAATCAGACCACTGTAGAGTTCTGCACTAGCTGCAGGTTCTGTGTTACTGTCAAAAGCAGAGCCATGTAGAGTGCACTGCAGTAGTTTAAACACGAAAAGACCAGTGCATGCACCACTGTGGCTGTGTAATCCCTGTCCAGTAAAGACTACACCTGGAGGCAGGACAATGGAGTTGGTATGCCAAAACTTTGACTGTGACTTTTCTATTTTTCCATTGTGTGACTCCAGTTCTAGCCTTTACTGTCACTGCTCCATAGATGGCAAATATTTATGGACTAGTAGTAATCAATTTACTGTAGTAAAATAGTAGTACAAGGCATTTCATCACCACTACATGAATCATCAGATTACTTAGACTGATAGAACAGAAAATATACTTATTTGATGAACATTTCTGGACAAGAAAGTTTCTAAAATTCCTATAAAAGTAAATATATAACAAACTAGGCATTTAATATTATAAGTTTTTATTCTGAAGTTTTTATTTCTGAGTTAGAGTCCAACTGCAACTGACTGACCCCAGGAAAAATTGCTTCCAACTCTGACTCCACAAATCCAACTCCAGCTCCATGGCCCTGGCTGGAGGTCTAACTAAAACTTATCCCAGGTGCTGTGAACCATGGAGTTCATCTCAAACAACCAAAATGAAGCCAGCAGTGCTCCCAAGCTGCATACCAAAATGATACTGCAGAAGTTAACAGTCAAGAGACAAAACATAAATCTCTGGTTATTGTGAAGTGATCATCAGAGCTAATAGAATGAAGCCGCATATAAACAATTGCACAGAAATGAACTCTGTAAGGATAAAGAGGAGAGAAAATGGTACCATGAGAAAAAGTATTACAATAGGTCTTGCACTGGAAGACTTCCTGGCAGATTGAGCTTCTTTTCATCTTTTGTTGATATGCCTCTGATTTGAGTGCTGTGCTTGCATAAAAATAGACTTACTATTCTTGATTAGCCTTTTTAAAAATGAATGGCCAATCACGAAAGAAAGAGCTCAAGCATTGTTGGGATTTAATAAATGTTAAACAACAGCTATAATCTTAGAAGAAAAGTATAACCTGAACAGTTTTGTGAGATTAAACAAAATAGCCTAAGCAATGAAAATTTATAACTGCAACAAATAGACACTTACTGTGGAGTAAGTCATATAGAAGTTAACTCAATGGAGCTTGCTTCTGTCTGGCATTGCACTCTTGGAGGCTAATTTGTTTGTGCTTATCATGCATCTCTCTGTGCGGTAGTGCAGACAATGATTTCAGTATCATAGCTTAGTCTGATGAGAAGAACAATATGCAAGCAATACCAGAGATGTTTCCTAATACACCCACTTCTTTTTCCCTAATGGCACTTACATTAAACATTTTTAGTTTGTAGAATAATTCTGAATTTCCAATAGCAAATCAATTGAAACTATGAAGCTGTTTTCAACATTTGATTTCTTTCATTGGGAAGAAGCTAACAATGGACTTTCAGTAGTAGAACATCAGAATCTAGAAGAACTGGAACATTGTGCAACCTCTCTTCCTCAAGGCAGAATCTTCTCTGCCTGCAAATCTGTCTGTGGAAGACTGGGAAGTCCTCTGGAGTTATTGTGTGGTGTAGAGGGCTACAGAGAGGAAGGAAGGGGAAGAAAGATCATTTGTGACCGCTTATGCAGTGCTGGATTTAGCCCATCATGCTTTATAAAAAAAGTGCATCTGGAGATGTTTTAATATAGTAGAACAAATACATACATGCTTAAAAATATAACCCTAGGTGGTGAAGACAACGGAGGACTGTCTGCCCCTCTCAGTACAGAGAAGTTGGATTACTTAGGACTGCTCTTTCCCTTGCCTAATTATTGTTCCAGCATGGTGGCTGTCCCTGAATGTAACTTGGTGCCTCGTTTGCCTTGCCACCTTTTCCTACTAGCAGACTTCAGCCAGTAGAGTAATTTGGCTGGAAGATTCTGTGGACAGATCTCTGAGATTAGCCAGCAGAAGAGTGTTCTGCTGTCAGAAGGCATTTACGCCTAATCCTAACCTCCCACAACTGGTATATTTTACAGTTAGAATTGCACAGCAAATCTCTCCCACTGAAATCACAGAAACTTGGAAAAGCATGTGACTTTGGCAGAATCTTGCCTTCTATATTCCAGGCTGAAACTCTGGCCTGCAAACCTGACATGCTGTTTACTCTGCAAGAATTGAAAGAAGGGTAACCTTTGAAAGAGCCATGTTGAATGTTTTCCAGGATCCTGACGAGGTAAATAGGCATCATCTTGCTGCTAGGGAGAATGTAGGTAATACAAACTGTGATGTTTAATCCTCTTTGAATAACCCATTTAACATGAGCCAAGATGTAGTTAACAAAATTTTAAAAGCTGCCACCTCATTGGATAGAAAAGCTGGTAATTTTAGATGGACAGGGAGGAATGGATTGCATGTCTCTTATTATGATAGACGACTTGCTTCTGTTTTGGATTTAAAATGTAAATCGTTTAAGGTACATTCTCTCCTCCCCACTCCTCCAGCCACAAACGTTGTGCGAGCAATAAATTTTTTAAGTATTCCTTGGCTATCTTGAACATACTGCATCCAAGGAGAATATTTATTCTCAGGCTACATTTTGTTTAGCTTTGTAGATGTATCTATGTAGGTACGATACATTTGTATTTCTTTTGGCGTACATGTAAATTTCAGTCAAGTGGGCCATCACACAGAAAGAAAGGAAATCCTTCAGCTACTGTGTGAAAGTCGAACAGCTCAACATCATGAGTTTCTTAAAATCACAAATTGAGTTTTGAAATATATTTGTTAAGAGAGCCAATGTGGTATAGTGAGTTGAGTTTTGGATTAGGGCCTTTATCACAAGAGGCAGGCTCCTGCTGCCGGCCACGCCCTCCTGCCTGGCCTTGAAAAGGGACAGACAGTAAGAACACCGGAGAGGCTCCTGCTGCCGGCCACGCCCTCCTGCCTGGCCTTGAAAAGGGTCAGGCAGTGAGAACACCGGAGAGGCTCCTGCTGCCGGCCACGCCCTCCTGCCTGGCCTTGAAAAGGGACAGACAGCAAGAACACCGGAGAGGCTCCTGCTGCCGGCCACGCCCTCCTGCCTGGCCTTGAAAAGGGTCAGACAGTAAGAACACCAGAGAGGCTCCTGCTGCCGGCCACGCCCTCCTGCCTGGCCTTGAAAAGGGACAGACAGTAAGAACACCGGAGAGGCTCCTGCTGCCGGCCACGCCCTCCTGCCTGGCCTTGAAAAGGGACAGGCAGTAAGAACACCGGAGAGGCTCCTGCTGCCGGCCACGCCCTCCTGCCTGGCCTTGAAAAGGGACAGGCAGTAAGAACATCGGAGAGGCTCCTGCTGCCGGCCACGCCCTCCTGCCTGGCCTTGCAAAGGGACAGACAGTAAGAACACCAGAGAGGCTCCTGCTGCCGGCCACGCCCTCCTGCCTGGCCTTGCAAAGGGACAGGCAGTAAGAACACCAGAGAGGTCCCTGCTGCCGGCCACGCCCTCCTGCCTGGCCTTGAAAAGGGACAGACAGTAAGAACACCGGAGAGGCTCCTGCTGCCGGCCACGCCCTCCTGCCTGGCCTTGAAAAGGGACAGGCAGTAAGAACACCGGAGAGGCTCCTGCTGCCGGCCATGCCCTCCTGCCTGGCCTTGCAAAGGGAGAGGCAGTAAGAACACCAGAGAGGTCCCTGCTGCCGGCCACGCCCTCCTGCCTGGCCTTGCAAAGGGAGAGGCAGTAAGAACACCAGAGAGGCTCCTGCTGCCGGCCACGCCCTCCTGCCTGGCCTTGAAAAGGGTCAGGCAGTAAGAACACCGGAGAGGCTCCTGCTGCCGGCCACGCCCTCCTGCCTGGCCTTGAAAAGGGACAGACAGTGAGAACACCAGAGAGGCTCCTGCTGCTGGCCACGCCCTCCTGCCTGGCCTTGAAAAGGGTCAGACAGTAAGAACACCGGAGAGGCTCCTGCTGCCGGCCACGCCCTCCTGCCTGGCCTTGAAAAGGGTCAGACAGTAAGAACACCGGAGAGGCTCCTGCTGCCGGCCACGCCCTCCTGCCTGGCCTTGCAAAGGGAGAGGCAGTAAGAACACCAGAGAGGTCCCTGCTGCCGGCCACGCCCTCCTGCCTGGCCTTGAAAAGGGTCAGACAGTAAGAACACCGGAGAGGCTCCTGCTGCCGGCCACGCCCTCCTGCCTGGCCTTGAAAAGGGACAGACAGTAAGAACACCGGAGAGGCTCCTGCTGCTATGCTATGTTATGTTATGTTATGTTATGTTATGTTATGTTATGTTATGTTATGTTTTAATTGTTTTAATATATTTGATGTATTGTTTAATTGCTTTGATGTATTTGATGTGTTATGTGCCGCCTTGATCCGTTGAGAGAGGCAGGATATAAATAAATCAGTCAGTCAGTCAGTCAGTCAGTTGCAGGTGGGTAATAGTGTCTTTGGCTAGGTCATATTAAGTGACATTATTTCTCTTTTATTTTTATTTTTTTCTTTTATTAACACACATACACAAAACCATGACCTTCTTTGTAAAAGAATCACATTCCAGGTGGTCTGTGGTAAATTCCAGTAAAAGCGCTATTAGCCCATTGATAGAGATCTAAGACGCAGGATGACTAGGGTTCATATCCCTGTTAGGCTATTGAATTTGGGCAAGTCTCTCAGTCTCAGAGGAAGGCAAAGGCAACCTCTCTGAACAAATCTTGCCAAGAAAACTCTGTAATCATGTTACTTTAGGGCCTCCATAAGTTGGAAATGACTGAAAAGAACACAAGAAGAAGAAGAATGTGTTTCTCATTTACAGCAATATTTTATTCATTCCAGTGCCACAAAATTTACATGATTATGGGACAGGCTTGAACTGATAGCTAGTGTTGGGTGGGGCATAGGGCAAGATCACTATAGGTAGAGCCCATGGAAAACTATGGTAACATTATTGCTTGAATCCAATTGGCTGTCGCCCTGGTGGCGCAGTGGTTAAATGCCAGTACTGCAACCACAAGGTTGTGAGTTCGATCCTGCCAGGCTCCAAGGTTGACTCAGCCTTCCATCCTTTCGCAGGTCGGTAAAATGAGTACCCAGCTTGTTGGGGGCAATTAGCTAAAATACATTGTAAACCGCTTAGATAACACTAGTTGATAGGCGATATAGAAATAAATGCTATTGCTATGAGAGTAGACCCATTGAATCAACTGCTGAATGACGAGTCAGCACTTATTCTAGTCTAGTTGGGAATGAGCTGGATTCAGGCTGATGGATTCAAACCAAAGCCTAGGGGGTGTGATAGCAGCAGCAGAAGCAGCAACAACAATAGCAATTCCTCTGAATTACAAGGGAACACACAAAAACAGTTTTTGATCCTTTATCAAAAGGAAAAGTGAAATAACTTAACTATGAGACCATGACTGCAGAACAGAGAGCTGGTGTGAAGCACTGAATCCAGGATCAATCCACTGCAAAAGGGAAAAGTAAGACAGTTAACTTTCAGATCCTACATTTAGATCTGACAACCCATACAAACTAAATGTGGAAGGAATTAAAAATAGTGAGTGAGCACAATAAAATAAAAGAAGACAGAACGTAGTCTTATCTGATGGCTGCTGTTTACAATTCCAGAATCAATGGGCATTGCTGTGTTCCCATGCCAAGTGTATGGTTGCCATATGCACAAGCAAGCATCTCTCTCCCATTCCCATCTCTCTCTCTGTTGTTGCAGATCTAATTGAAGAAACCAAGAAAGATGGTTGAAGGCCAACTGGAATTCAGCTCAGGACATATTGTGCTGATCCTCACAGAGGTGAACCATGCATCAACTTCCTAACCTTCCATTTTAGTTTTCTTAGTCATTTACCTGAAAAGCTGGTTGGCTGAGGTTGTGCTTCTGAATTACCCCATTCTGCAAATAAAGGGAAATGGCCACCAGGCAGAGGATTCCTCAGAGATCCCAGTTTGTGCTTCCTTTCCTGACTTTGCTGTGCCTTTGTGAGAAGCATAAGGGACATAGTCTTCTTCTCTCCTTTGTACACAGGCTGTTTGAAAACATCAGAGGCTTTGTGACAATTTATATGCCTTTACAATTCTGCTTCTTTGTTCATCTACAAATCACATTCCTGAAGGAGATGAAGTCATATTATACAAAGACTGGATGATTTCTAGCTTCTGATGTTACATTTTTGATTTCTCCAGAGCTTAATGGGAAATGGGACTGGAGAGACAAACAACTGGGCATCATTCCCTGTCCCAACTAGTATCCTGCTCCTCATGGGAATAGATTAAGTTGACACTGAATCATGAGAGATGTGAGATGATACTTTACCACAAGGCAAATAGAAATGTCCACTGAACTCTGTGAATAGCAAGGCACAGAATTTAGAGCTAAATTATGTGTGATGTTAGTCACATATTTAAACAAGCACACTTAACCTTTGATCCTTTCAACAAGATTTTGAAACCCAGTATAGATTAGGGCTAATGCTAAAGTCGTTAGTGGTATTGGGAGACAGTCTCTTATCCATTCAGTGAACTCTGGATAAGAGCATACTCTTCCAAGAAGTGTTTAGGTTACACTTATGTAGAGTTTCCCCCAGGAATTATATTGTGTTTTTTTTTAGGCAGGAGCGAAGAGGAGATACATTGATTCAAGCTTCAGTTTACATGCATCAAAAATATCTATAAAGTCGGCTGTTCTCTTTCTCCTTCCATGTCCCTTTTTTTGTTTTTATGCAGCATCTTGTAGTCCAGACACTGGAAACCTTTTGCCTGAAGGATTATAATGTTTTATGTAACCAGGTAAAACATTACCCACCAAGTATATCAGCTCCTAGTGACTGAGGCAGAGACGTTTGACATCATCTACTACTCATTCTTTTCACGGAGATGTCAAGACTGAATCTGGGCTTTTCTGTAGGCAAAATATGCTTTGCATTCAGACTTGGAAAAGTATGCTGTGTACTCAGGCCATTTCTGCATGGTGTTACAGTCCTGCTATGGGATGGGATGGGATGGCAGTGGTCCGCAGTCTGTGCTTCTGCATGATGTTGGGGTCCCACTGCCATCTTGGCCCCCACCCTTTGCAATTGCGGGATATTCGCTTAATGGATTACATCTGTTAAGCACCTGTGATCATGTGATGCTCCCATCCTTACCTGCCATGCAGAAGGGCAGGAAGGATGAAGGAGGCACTTCCTTCCCCAGTGAGGCATAGAAAAGAGCCCAGCTGTGCTGTGGAAGGCAGGCGTGTGTCGCTTGTGCTCTGTTCTGCAGAGAGCCAGCTGGGTGCAGAGGGAAGCGTTCCCATTGTGCTCCCTTCTTGGCAAAGTCGCTGGGAAGATGATGGGGTAAGGTAACATGTGGAAATGGCCACTGTCAGTAACAATTCTTGCTGACAACTTCCAAAATCACCCCAGCAAGCAAGGCCACTGGTTATTCTGACTGAAGTATTTTAGAAGTTGTAATTCAAAATAATGTTTTTTAAAAATCTTGCATCTAGGGTTGCTGGGTGTCCCTTATTATAAAAGATGTTCCTTTTTTGGGGACCAGAAACATGTCCCTTATAGGGATGACAGGTATCCCTTTTAATAGGAGACATTGCATGTGTGAGTGCTGGAAAGCTTTCTTTTTATGTAGACTGAATGACATGCCAAAAAATCCTGTTTGGAGACATTGGCAAAAATGTGTACTTCATATGTATGAAGTTAGCATCACTGGAAGACATTTTTGTTCTGACAGGCTTTTAAGGAATATTGATTGTACTTCCTCCCATAGGACTCTGCCTCTAATTTAGAATATTTAATAGAGACTCTGTTATTTGTCCCATGACCCCAGGAGATTGAGTTGGTGACTACTTTGGACAGGGCCTTTTCAGTAGTGGCACCTTTATTGTGGAATTGTCTCAAGGGAAAGGAGTTGATCCACTCATTGCTATAGTATAGATGAGCAGTAAATCTTACTCTGTCACTGTCATCTTTTAATACTGTATGACATTTTATTTGGCTAGTTTTTATTTTAATTATATCTCTCAGATTTGATTTTACTTACAGCTGTGTTCCAGTGTTTACCATGTGAAGTTCTGAACGGTGTTTTTATTGTTTATCACCTTGGGCGCCTGTTAGGTGGAGGGTAAGATTTATAAATATATTATGTAAATAAATGGTTAAGGAGCAAGTTACCATGAATATTTCAGAAGATGTACTCATAAGTGGCAGTGATGCCTCACAAACCATTGCTATTCATGGATTTTCCAGGAGAGGGAGTGAGGCTTCTATAGACATATTTTTCTTTAGCAAAGTAGGGCTTGATTGTTCATAATTTAATTTTGTGTTTTTCACTACAAGCACACAAACAAAAGCTCTTAAAAGAGGCTTATAAGTCTAAATAAAGTATACATTACATTTTTGTTTATTTGAATATATCATTTGATATAATCATTTAAAACAGCTCTAGAAAAAATGAGAAAGATCTAGAGGGAGTCTTAAAAGATGAAAAATAGAAGGTTAATATAAAGTCAAAGGCCGGAATCCATAGGTTGTTGTGGGTTTTCTGGGCTTTGAGGCCGTGTTCTATTAATATCTTCTCCTCACGTTTTGCCTGCATCTGTGGCTGGCATTTTCAGAGGATCTGGTAGCATAGAAGTGAGACAGAGTATATATACTTGTGTAGTCCCAGGGTGAGAGGAAGCAATTTGCATGTGTTACAGTTGGCCTGTGTAATGGCCTGTTGTTCAATGAGACATCCCCCAGGGTATATTGTTAGTCAGGGGATGTACATAACAGTGCATTAAGTACATTAGCAACCCATTGTATTATTCCCTGCAGAGGGACCTTCAGAGTCTGGGTGGTATTCATTGGCATATTTTTGAGTCTTGATTTTAGTGTTCTTCAGTACTGGTAGCCAAATCTTGTTTACTTTCCGAGTTTCTTCTTTCCTGTTGCAATTGTCCATGTGTTTATGGATTTCAATGGCCTCTCTGTGTAGTCTGACATAGTAGTTGTCAGAATAGTCCAGAACTGCTGTGCTTTCAAAAAGCATTCTGTGTCCAACTTGGTTTATAACATGTTCTGCTACTGCTGATTTTTCTGAGTGGATCAGTCTGCAGTGTCTTTTGTGTTCTTTGATTCATATCTGGACACTGTGTTTTGTAGTCCCTATGTAGACCTGCCCACAGTTGCAAAGTATGTGGTAAATTTCAGCAGAAGTTACAGGATCCCTCTTGCCCTTTGCTGAGTGTAGCATTTGTTGAATTTTCTTGGTCGGTCTATAGATTGTTTGGAGTTTATGTTTCTTCATCAGTTTCCCTATACAATGACCCCTTTGATGTATGGTAAAACACATTCCCTTTGGTTGGCTGCTTATCTTCACTGCTGTGTCTTTTGCTGGCTCTTGAGGCTTTTCTGATGTCCGAACCAGAGTAACCATTGGCCTGTAGAGCTCAGTTTAGATGGTCCAGAAGGTTACATTTAAGGCTTCAACTCTATATATGCTTCCTGGAAGTAATGTCTATTAAAATCTATGAGGCTTACACCTCTGTGCTGTTGTAGTTGTTGTTGCTGTGTGCCTTTAAGTCATTTCCAACTTATAGTGACCTTGAGGCAAACCTATCATGTGATTTTCTGGGGCTGAGAGTGTGTGTCACACCAAGGTTGAGTGGGGAATTGAGCCCTGCCCCCCTGCGTAGGCCAATATCAAACCTCTGCACCAATCTGGCTCTCTATGGATACTGTGGACTACTAAAAAGACAATTAAATGGGTCACAGAGCAAATCGAGCCTGAGTTCTCCTTAGAAGCTAAGATGGCTAAACTGAGACTGTTGTACTTTGGACGTGTTAGGAGAAGACATTACTTACTAGAAAAGACAATGATGTTTGGTAAGGTAGAAGGGAATAGGAAAGGAGGAATACCATATTATAGATGGAAAGACTCCTTGAGTCTTCAAGACCTGAGCAGGACTATAGATGATAGGCTGACTTAGAGATCATAGGATCATTAGAAATAAAAAAAAAAAAACCAAACCACTTGGTGGCAGTTAATAACAATATAAACCCTTTAGTATTTTTTATAGAGAATATAACTATGGTGAAACTTTGGAGAAAGAAAGAAAGAAAGAAAGAAAGAAAGAAAGAAAGAAAGAAAGAAGGAAAGGAGGGAGGGAAGGAAGGAAGGAGGGAGGGAAGGAAGGAAGGAAGGAAGGAAGGAAGGAAGGAAGGAAAGAAAGGAGTGTGAACCTTCCTTATTTGTCTGAAGTTTAAGAGCAAGTATTTTAAAATATTATTGTATACTAGTGTCAGAATGTGTTTTATTGTATTTTATACCCATATGACAAAAGACTGAAGTCGTAAAATAGTGACTTGCCTAAAGCCACTATGAGTTTATTTCTGGGAGAAACTTTAAATTTTTGACTCCCAGGTCATAACTCATATCTTTAGCCACCTGAGTGCACCATTTCTTCAACATCTATGTCCCATTTATAATCAGAGGTAAACCCCATAGTATTCAATATAATTGAAAGTTAAAGACTGATATAAATTATAAACAGTGGGTTTACAGAAGGTTTATATTGGATTCACAGTGTCAATACATGTAAAACAAATCCAGATTCAAGGTGGCATGGTTTTCTTTGCCCAACTCACTCATTGCATGGAGTGGTCACTGCCACATTTTCTTGTTCCTTTAGCCTTCCTTTCCAAACTGGAAGCTAGTACACTATATTTACTTGTCTTAGTTGGCATAGCCTTTCATCTAGGCTCTACAACTTTACTTGAGCTGTAGCTTTCCTATAAGACTGGACTCTAGAGTCACTTCAGCTGAGGAAGTTTCAAGCTTTTCCACTACTGTCACTTCCTAGAGATGCTGGAGAGAGAAGTTCATATCTGTGAAAACAAAGTGGCACATTTCAGCAGAATCTGTGAGAAATAACTGTAATTACTGGTTTACCTTCAAGTAAAGTTTTTTTGTGTGTGTTTGTATACCTGCACAACTGATTTAAGTGTTTTCTCCAAAGTCTTCATATGCAGTCTCCCCCTTTGGTAAAACCAGCTATCCACCTCCATCTGGCATGGTCTAGCCTTGTACTTCAAATCAACCGTGGCTCCTCCAATGAAAAGATTCTTAGTCCTAGATATCAAAGCAGAATACAACTCCTGATTGTTTATAGCCTTCACACCTCTGGAAAGATGAGGAGTGACACAATTTAGGCATATCCTGAAGCCATGTCCCATAAGCAATGCAGCTCAACTAGAGCAAGTTGCACAAATTGTACAAGGTATGATATAACATGCCATGCAGAAAAGAATCTTGCCAGTCTTGTTGCCAAGTTCCCTTCACTTATTACCTTCAATATGTCTTCTGTTTGCTCTGCTGCCTGGTTTGTTAGAGGACTGTGAAATGCAACAGTGGGACTCCAGAAGAGATTGCTGTCAGCAATTTGAAAACCGTAATGATAGTACACATTTCTAGTTACTCTGTGCAGATAGAGTCTACCTTTTGTATACTATGTCCTAAGAATTGGAACCAGTATTTCTGTGATGGAACATGTATGTGGCAGCACTGAAGATCTGGATAATCTTTCATTGTAGTCACAGCATTTTGGTCTTCTTAGGAAGATAGTGCTAGAAAAGCCAGAGAAGAATTTTTTCCTGTATTAGATAGCCACCCTCCACAATTCACTTCCATTTTGTGTTTGTGAACATGTGTTTTTGTAGTTGTAATTCTTTCTGGACACTGACTTTCCACAGCATGAGTATTTGGGAAGCTGTATAGAGTTTGCTCCTCTTGTTCAGTTAATGTCTCCAATTTATTGGTGGATTGAGGTAAAGTATTTTTCTCCTGGGTCCTTTGCTTCCTATAATTAAGCTGTTGACCAGTAAGCTCTCTCTATGTGGCATCCTTTTTCCTTGCAGCTGTAAAACCTAGTATATCTAAATCGGCATTTCTCTGTTATCTTTTTTTTTTAAATGTTGAAAATTTTCAGCTGTTTAAGGACTAGGAAGAGAGAAGCTTGTATCTTATTTGAAAACGTTATAGTAATACATGTCCAACATTGGAACTGCAACTTCGAGAGCAGCCTAGCTCTGTTAATGTTTCATGGATGCCAATATATCAGGTTGTCTACTTGATGAGAGCCGAAGCTTGACAACCACTGAGTAGTTTTGAAGAAATTAAATCATAAGAACTCTATGAAGAGCTTAACTTACTGTTTTGTTGCATACCTTCCAACATTTCCCAGATGAAAGCTGAGACACGTCAGAGTGTGGCCAAGATGGCAAAGGTTATTAACAAGGAAGAACACACAAAGCAAGGAGAGGCTGCAGCAGTTTGCTTTTGCCTGAGCCGTATGAGAAGGAGAAGATTCAACCCCTTCTTCTCCTCTTCCTCCTACTGAGCTAATTGAGTGCAACCTACTTTTGCACTTTGAATTCAGTTTGAAGCAACTGAAATAAACTGAGAACAAAGAGGGTAAGTGAAAGGAGGAGTGAGAAACTGGGACATTTACAAAAGTGGGATGACAGAGGACTGATTGGGACTGTTTTTGCTTTACTTGAGACAGTTGGAGGGTTTGTTACTGTCAGATTTGTCTGATGGAAAACTAGTATCGGTTAAACATGTAGGAAACTGAATTGAAGTTAAACTTTGGGATGCTATACTGTTAGAAATCATTCATTATTTTTGTGCAGCGTAATCTTAAAGCCCTTCATGTATGATATCTCACAGGATTTAGATTTAAGTACATTAAGTTCAACCTAAGTGCATTGTGTTGGTGTTGCTATCATATCCTTTGCTGTTATGTTCATTTCTGGTGGTTTTAATGACTAGTGGAAGATTTCTGGTCAGATGTTGTCAGGGTGCATACCTTCTGTCATATGTAGAGCTGAGGGATGTAGATTAAAATAGTGAATGATTATCAGTGAAGAAGCAATGCTATGAACCCTGCTAGAATTAAGTTAGAGTGCTATGAAGTATTGAGTGTCAAATGAGGATTGCATCAATGTATCCATTTGGCATTTGTTTGTGTATCACAATGTATCAAAATGGTCAATTAAGTTATTGCCTATTGCTACAATGTATCCAATGATGGGGAGAAGATCAGAGCAGGTGAAAATGAAAGTAGGAAGAAATGTTTCAGGAACTCCCAGTGTCTAAGAAAAGGATGGCGAGAAGGTAAAACAAATGCAGGTCTGGAAAATGTTAAATTTATGATCCTCTCCAATCACAGCTTTGCATACTTAAAATTTGTATGTGTGGTTATAAAGCCTGTGAACACTATGTATCCTTAATCTCAGCAACTTGAAAAGAAGTGTGCTGCATTGCTTGCTTTGATACAAATAAACACGACTGTCTACTTCAGAGTGAAGTTTGTGGATTATGAGTTATCCAGTGCATGACAGATATCTTTGAAGAACTGTACTTAATTATAGAGAAAAAGGTGTGAGCCTCATCTATTATTGGACTATTTTCATTGTTTATTCATGATGACAGACAAGTAATGTACATGGAATACATTTGCTTTAGCTGTGGAGAAGGCTGTTTAGAAATGGTTGCAAGTTGGAAAGGAGAAGCTAATCTCTTTCTGGGCAGATGGAAGGGTAGGTTACTTGCACTGAGAGAAAATTAACTGTCCACTCCAAAATGTAGAATGATATATGAATAACTGAAAACTTTTATACTTACAATTTGTTAAGTATGTCAAGAATGATTCAATCAACATTTGTCTTCCTAGATTCATACCAAACTATGGAATGACATGGAATTATAGCATAGATTTTGTAATTTTCATCTTTCTTTTCAATCATTGGGCTGTTGAATACTAGTCTTAAGAAGTGTGTGTTTTTTCCACATAGTTCTTTGGTCCTGCCGGTTGTTGTCACCTCCAAATTGACTCATTCCATTCTTCTGGAGTGATGTTTGTAGTGATGACTTGGCTCTGCAACAGAGCTCCTCAAAAATATTTCCCCTTCCTCCTCCTCCTCCTCTTCCTCTTCTTTTTTTAAAAAGAAAAACAGGCTTGCTGAAGTGATTCTATGGTCTTAAGGGAAAATTTTCTTCTATTTTTTTTTTAAAGATTTATAAAATTATAGTGCAAAAGTGCCATCTCACTGATGCACTGACGAATTATAGCACTGGAACTCTAAAAGAGAGAGAAAGAGAAAGAAAGGAACAGAAGGGTTTCAGAATTAAAAAGAAACTCATGTACTGATGGGAATACAATGTTTCAGCTGGTACTGGGAATTTCCAGAAAATAACTCCAGGGCAACAGAAATGTTACTGGGATATATGTTTTAAACAACAACAAAAGAAATCCTCAAGAACAAATGTTGCAACTTGCCAACACATTTGCCCTATCTGGAGGATCCCATAGATATTTTTTTCCAGGAGTTTGTTTTGTTTTGTTTTTTGTTTTATCATGTCATTTTCTGTATTGTTGTTTGACTGCATTATTTCAACAAAGTTTTAATAATAAAAGCATTCATTTTGGTTACTCTTCACAATTTAAACATATTCATTAATTACTTGGGTTATATAAAGCCATCGATCATGTGATTTTCTTTAATTTGCTGATGTTTTAACCTTCTTAGCATGCATAGCCATAGAATCATAGAATAGAATCACAGAATCATAGAACTGGAAGAGACCACAAGGGCCAACAGGGCCAACCCTAGCAGGAATACACAATCATAGCACTTCCAAAAGATGGCCATCCAGCCTCTATTTAAAAATGTCCAAAAAGGGAGAATCTACCACATTCTAAGGCAGCATATTTCACTGTTGAACTGCTCTTATCATTAGGAAGTTCTTCTTAATGTTTAGGTAGAATCTCTTTCCTGCAGTTTGAAGCCGTTGCTCCATGTCCTAATCTCTGGAGCAGAAGAAAAGAAGCTTGCTCCATCTGCTGTATGATGTCCCTTCAAATATTTAAACATGGCTATCATGTCACCTCTTAGCCGTCTCTTTTCCAGGCTAAACCTGCCCAGTTCCCAAAGCCTCAAAGGCCTCAAACAGCATGGTTTCCAGGTCTTTTACCATTTTCTTCACTTTCCTCTAGACACATTCCAGCTTATCAATATGCTTCTTGACCTGTGGTGCTCAGAACTGGACACAGTATTCTAGATGAGGTCTGGACAAAGTAGAACAGAATGGTTCTATTACTTCCCATCACCTAGACATTATACTCCTGTTGATGTAGCCTAGAATCTTATTGGCTTTTTCAGCTGTTTCATCACAATGTAGACATCAGTGGACATCATGGTTAACATCTCTGTTATGGCAAGAAGCAGTTTTAGCTAATAACTAATACTTATTGTTCAGCTAATATTTGTTGTGTATAAGTTAGTTAACAGAAGGAGTTACACTGCATTTCCACAACTTCAGTTCCGCAAATGAGACAATCACAGATCAGGTTTTCCAAAGTGTTGCCAAAAGCGCACGCGTGCACACACACACACGCACGCACACACACACACACACACACACACACACACACACACACACACACAAAGGCTGTCCTTTCACTGGCTTGCTGATCTTGCTTTAAAAAAATCAAACTTCTGTGAGATAGCAGAGGACCTGGGAAAGATATCTGCCTTTAGCAAAGACTCCAGTTCAGAGTAATGGCCTTTCTGCACTACATTATTATAGTGGTATTATTCTACTTTCAACATACTGTGGGATTCTGGGGTTTGTTGTTTACTCAGAACAAGGAGCTCTCTGGCTGAGAATTCTAAATGCTCCTTTCTAAACTGCAAACCTCAGAATTCCACAGGATGTTGAAAGTGGAATAACACTATAGCACTATAACAGTGTTGTGCAGAAAGGCCCACAGTTTTAACTTGATAAAATAGATTCTGTGAGGGTATGGACAGGGCAAGGGCAGATTCTGTGAGGATATGGACAGTTTTAATAATGTGGCTTTGAAAAATCTCCCTCTCCTCCATCACTCATCGAACACACATTTAAGCATGAATGCTTTCCCAAATGTTTGAGAACATTTGGATAGCTGAAGATTACATGAAAAATCCCCATATGCAATAAGGGGCAACTGTACTTTATAAGGACTTTCTTGCCTTTTATTTAGAAACCATTTCTTCTAACATTCAAAGCAACTTTAATATATTCTTGCAAGTTTATTTACGAATCTGATCAGCAAAGTGTTCTCACTCTTGCTTTATCTGCAATGCATTTAGTATTTTGGAGTAGTGTGTTTTTCAGTGTGGGAGTTCTCATGGGTAAAGCAAATGTTTTATGTATGCTAGTTTTGTGGTTGTGCCACTGTGGAACTGTGGTTTTGGTGGTGATTACTAGTTCTCTTCACTGCCTAGCATGCCTTTTTGACCACTTAAACAAGCAGGCTGATGTTGTGGTGGGGCTAGCAGCCAAAGGATAACGAGTCAAGTCCAATCAATATACAGAAAGCAATTCTGTATAATTTCTTCTTACCATATTGAGCTATAATTAGTCTGTACACTAGAAAAGGGATAACTTGCACAGAATTATGATGCCAATGAAAGGGACAGGACATAACAGGAATGATCTCATTTAACAGCAGTAACCTCTGCTTTAATTTAACATAAGAACGACCTTTTATTCATATCCAGTGGAATTGTTCCAGTTTCTTCTTTTATGTAACTTTTTTGTATACCTCTCTTGTTTATGTTTATATTTGCAGCCATGATCAGCAATGACTAACTAATGAAATATAACATCCTCACAGTGTATTTCTATCAAATGATTTGTTTTTGTTTTTCTGAGTGCAACCAGAGTCTGTACAGCTTATTTTTTGGGATGAAAAGCATGGTACTCCGAAAGTACCTTTTACAAACTCTGTACAACATGTGGGATGTCACACTGTATGAGCAGTTGGTTCTCTACCGTAGAATCAACTATAGGCTTCCACAACCAGATGACTACAACTCCCAGAATTATTTAGCATTGCTATGTCATGGGACTCAGAGCATCATCCTTCCACTGCCCCATTATAGACAGCTTTAGCAAACTATTATATCCTATTCCTTCTTAAAAGTAAACTTCCAGGCTCTGGAAGCTGATGGGAGCTGAAGTCCAAACATCTGGAGGGTACCCTATTGAGGAAGGCTGTTATCTAATCTATAGTCACATCTAATATTGTAATTAGAATGCTGATCCAATTTGGCTTGGTACATGTTTCACAGTAACTATTTTATTTTGTATTTATTTGATAGTTAACGTCTCAACTTTAAAATTACATTTTTAAACAGATTGGGCAGGGTTTTTTTTTTGAAAGGGTTAGAAGTGGGATATAAATATATTAAATAAATAAAATAATACACAAACACATAATTTATGGCATGTAGCTTTTTGCTTAATTTGTATTTGTCAGAGGGATGGTGGATGATGGGCGCTACACAAAAATCCTGGTAGTGCTTCCCTCCAGCACTGAGCTCTGGCAAAAAAACAGTTCACCAGAGTCAAATGTTTAAAAATCACCATACAGCAGAGTTTACTCACACAGCTTTAAGTGTCCCAGCAGAGTGTTAACCATTAGCAGCAAAAACCTTGAAGCTAGGAAAAATACTCCCACGCAAATGTTATCTTCCAATAGGAGGCTTTACTCTTGAGTTACAACACATACAGTACATACAAGTCTCCAATGGAGTTCTCAGCATTCAACAGCATGAAGAACATAGCCTCTGGTCACTCTCCAGACATCAAGAGGGCTTAGAGGGCTAGAACACACCCCTTTAAATACAGCCATTGCTGATGCAACTCTAGCAGCCCTTGCTAGAGGTATGATGCAACCTTCCTGCCCTGGTTACACAACCCCAATGACTCATGCAGGTATTACATGGTATTGTATCATCCACTGTCATTCCCAGATGCAAAACTTAAATGTACATCAAGTATATTTTATTTGGACTTAGGTTCTGTCCAACTTATCCTCACAGTTTTAAAGGTCTCTAATGCATCAATGGGCAGCTATGATACCCTATATGTTGTTGGCCTGCACCTTTCTGCAGCCCTACCCACCACAGCCAATGGTGAGGAAACATGGAAGTTCTAGTCAAAAAGCTTCTGGAGAACAACAGTTGCTCATCCCTGCTGTACTGAATATTTCCATCAAACCATTACACGACTATATTAAATAGCATTTGACTCAGAAATCTGACCTACTGGAACCTGACTCACATGATCAAAAGAACATTCTGGCTATTTACAACTCCGCCTTTTCCAAAAGATTTTTCCAATGAGATGTGAATACATTTTATGGTGGTAAAATCTGCTTCAAACATGGTAAATGTGGACCTTTAGTGAGGAATCCATCCTCTCTTTGGCTGTGATGATGCTCCAGTGATGAAAACACCAGTAGGAGGGGTTCGGGCCAGTGTAACTACCCTGGATTTAGGGGAAATCATTGAGATCACCCACCTAGCCTCTAGACTGTGCAATTAACAAGGAGACTATCACAAAAGGAATGGCCAACGTGTGAGGAGGCACTAGGAGATATAGCAGGCTTATGGTGCTGGATAGCATGTCTTTGAAAGACACTGTAACTTTAAAGGACACTGAAATCATGTATCCTAGTCTCTTAATTGACAGTGAGGGGAGTTTGATGGATTAAGAGAGCTTTTGTTAACAATTGAGGGATCTGCATTTCAATGGTTGGATAACATCTTAGTGAGTGCCTTCTTTCTGTGAAAGAGATTTAAAAGGCTATGAAATTTGACAAGATACTGAGTTTATAAGCCAAACAGCTTAAAAAGAATCTGGTTTAACCATTTTTTAAAAAATAGATGGGTCCATAAGTTAACCTTTGGATTTTAAAGTTATAAGACATTAGAAATTCTGTCATATGTAAGATTTTTTTTTATGAAGGAACATAAGAAACTGTGTGAAAGTGAAAACTATTGGATGTTATTGTAACAAGTAATTGATGAGGCTAACAATGGGAGCACTATGGATCATGGCAAGGAACTAAAAGCTTGGGCCTTTTCCTTAGCTTACCTTCTTGTGGTGGTGTCTGGTGGTGATCCCCACAGCAGTTCTGCTGGGAAGGGAGTGTGCCAGTAGTGCTCCTCTCCACACAGGATCGGCTCCCTGCGGAAAGGAGCGCAGTGGACCTGGCACTTCTTCCTGTAGCATAGCCGGCTACTTTCCCAGGCAGCATTGGGGCAGGAAGTATCACCATCACACTTCCTGCCCTTCCAGAGGACAGGTAAGTGCAGGATGGTGGCATGATCATGTGTTATTGATGGGGAAAACCTGATTTAACCTGCAATTGTGCCACCTGGGGATAGGAGACAAGTGAAACCACAATGATGTCATGCAGAAGCATCATTATGGTTCTGTCCTTCTCCCGTCCCCAAGATGGGATGGGAGGGTGCTGCAGAAAGGGCTTTAATCTTATGAGAAGGTTACTGCTGCTGCTGCTATCAACAGGGAAAAGGAAACAAAGCACTGTGTGCTGCTATTGACCTTTTCCCTCTGTTTTCGTGTGAAGTTCTGCCAAATTATTATGACAATGACAAAAAAGATGGCCAAGGCAGGAGGAGAGAGGGGAGTGGGTAATCTAACTGGGGATAGATCTGGATTTCCTGATGCTTTCTTAAGAGTGGTGGATGAACTTATATTATTATAAGGAAGGAAATAGTTCAAATGAGATGGGATTTGACAAGGAAATATAAGAATAAGATTAAGAATTTGAAAGGTGTTTTATCTCAAGTGACTCCTGAGATGAAGTTAATGAGGAAGTCCAGGCCTCAGAGGCAAAGACTGAATTTATGAACATTGAAATGCAGAAAGACCAGGACAATTTGGCTGTGGTGGAATTAGGAGAAAAAAGAATTCTGTTGAGATATAGAATCTGGAGGAGAGTTCCGATCAAGATATCAAGTTGAAGATTATGACAGCTTTGGCAACTGAAATGGATCATGTTTATAGAACAAATTCACATTATGTAAGATTGGGAAAGGTTCCAATGGACGTTGTAGTTCACTTCACCAAGCAATCAACAAGGAAGCAAATTTTGCAGCAATATTTTTTGTAAACAAATTGATGGGAAATGTATTATTGTTCTTCAAGAAATTCCATTACAGATTATGGATGGAAGAAAAGGCTATGCTTTCCCGACTGAGAAGTTTAAACAAAAAAGGATTTTCTTCAAATGGAATAAACTTGGAGGTAGGTAGGATATGGTTGAGTCTCCATCAGTAGCAGCTTCCTGTGAGGCTGTGGGCTTGATTGCTTCAGCCAAGCCCTGAACAGCTGGTAGAGATCTTCCATCCTAAGTTGAGTGGTTGCTGGACCTCAGAAGAAAGAGCATGCAGGTGAAGCTACTGGAGGCTGGCTGGTGGTGAAGTGTGTCAGGGGAAGTGTCTCAGACCACTCAGGAAGAGACCCCTCTCACACCCCTTGCAACTCTAGGGAACAAGGTGGGGTATAAGGTTAAAGAGGGAAGGGGTGAAAAGGGGAGGGTGAAGTGAAGGGAAAGAGAGAGGAGGGTCCAACCTACCTTGGATGGTTAGCCTGGGTAGGATGTGAGGTGGGAAGTCCAGAGAAATGGCAACTGACCAAACACAACCTGCTCATGCTGAAGGCCCAGCTGAAAATGACTGCTTGTAGGCCTATATATAGGCCTGACCAAGCTTCTGGGAAATCCTATGAGATTTGCAGTCTTGCAATACTTCCCTGCAGACCCAGTGTGAGAATCATGCCAGAGCTTATTCCAATGTCCCACAATGGCTATGCCATCATAGGATTCAGGCCCAGACCTACCCAGTGCGGTCACTCAGAGTGGCCTGGAAATAATTTTGGCACAACTGCATTCCCTTTGCAAATGCATGGGGGTAAGCCTTGTGACTGTAATCAATCAGGCTGTCTTCCCCCACCCCCAACTTTCTGTGGAAGCTTGTCATCACAAAGGGAAAAAGGTACTGGCTTTATGCAGAAGCAAGTATTTTACACAACCTACATTCTACAAGTGGTAGAAGCGATGATACCCCCCCAAATAACCTTACATGGAGTCTACATCTCTCTAACCAACTGGGGAGTTCGCAAGGTACTCTATAACTGTGTCCAGATGGGTAGACTGGATTAGAATTGCCCAGATTTCTTTGCATCTTATCCACATTATGCAGTTATAGTGCCATTATTCCACTTTAACTACCATGTTTCGATCCTATGGAATCCTGGCGTTTGCCATTTAGTAAGGAGCATTTAGAATTCTCATCTAGAGTGCTATAGCGGTTCAACAAACTACAAACCCTGGATTCCATACGATGGAATCATGACAGTTAAAATGGAATAATAGCACTATATCTATGTACTGAGAATGCCCCCTAGGTGGTTTGTGGGCTTTCTCACTCTGCAATCAAGTGCTGAGTACTAATAAGCGTATTCAAGGCTCTGCTTTCTTTTTTTGTGGTTAACTTTGAAAAACAACTGGACTGAGCAGCACCTCAGACAGGAATGTCCCTTGCTGGCCTCTGAAACCAGCCACTAGCCCCATTCAGACATTCTGTAATGACAGATTCAGTTAAACATGTAAAGAGGAGAACTTGCTAGCTCCTATTCATCCTCAAATCTTCACATGTGAAAAATGCTTCTAAATGTCCTCAGAAGGGCTGCCCACATAATTAAGGACAGAGAGGGAAGGCTATTTTTAAAATTTATAAGGCAGATTACATCAAAACAAAATACAGCTAAAAATTGTAAGGACAAAAGCTGTTAAAAATATTCTAATAATTCTATTAAAGACACAAAATTTAGGACACATTAGAAGCTAGCATGTTCCTCTCTTCATGTCTTCACTTAATTGGACTAGTTGTAGCTATTATGTCTCTAAGAATTTTAAGAAATCTGAAGACTTTCAAGTCGGGTTTTTAAAATTACTAATTTTTTGTTACTATATGGCAAATGTTAAATTGACTTTTCAGTTAAGAATATAATAAAATATCTGAACAACAAGGAAAGTAAAATAGAGAAGATGAGCAGTAAAAATAGCTCAAAGAACAGAAAACCATAATAGCTGGGACATAGCTTGTAAATACATTGAGTCACTCTGAGATGATTAAAATGAATTTTTCCAGTATTTAAGTTGTAAGGAGGGTGGGTGTTGAGGGGATGCTTCTTTATGAGCAAACAAAATGAATGGCTACCAAGTTATGTCACATGTGTCCTTTTCTACACGTCCGTGTGCTTTTTTGATTCTGGAAGTTTTTTTAAAAAAAGTACCAAGGACCACGCTCTGTCTGTCCATCTCCTGCCAGTAAAGTCTTTCAAATCTTTCCACCTCTTACCACTGCTACAAGTTGAGAGACTTCTATCAAGATCTTGTGTCATAAATGTAAAAGGGTTGAAACTTGCTGGACCAACAAGAAATTTTTCTGTGTTTGAGTCATGTTTCATTTCTCCTGATTCCTCACTCTTGTTCTTTTATAGCCTGCAGTTCAGAACTGACATATCTCTCTTTCTGGTCCCAAGTCTGCTTATCTGTTTGGTCCCTTTTTAATTCTCTTTCCTATGACCTGCTACTCATATGATAATCTTCTGTGAAACTCTGGGACCAAAATGGTTCAGTCATCCTTATTCCTATAAGTACTCCATCCTTTTCTTAAACCACCTACTTGTTTAGGTAACACAGTTTGCCTTATGTACTTTTAGCATACTTGTGACTATACATTAGAAAAAGCTGCTTTTTTAGCACTTTAAAAAGAAAAGAGAAAATTGTGAGACATCTGGAATGAATACATTCTCTTACATTTTATAAGACCCCCTTCATATATTTGGGAATAGAAAAAAATTGTCAGATGCATTTATCCAGATTGCTAAAATATATATTATGTCCTGCTGACAGGTCATTTTTTGAGAACGTTATCATCCTAAGGCAGTGGATGGGTGGTCTCTTCAGGAATTCAAGGGAAAAAGCACATAGCAATCACAGATTTGTACAGTATAAAGTGGGTTACCACACAGTTCCTGTGGGTGTACAGCATGTTAGTTTTACTGTGTGCATAACATTTAATAATACACTCAACATGAGCTACATGAAGAAACCAAGAGGACATTAGTAATTCACTATATTTCTTAAAAAGATTTTTCATATTACACTTCTATGAATCACAGAACAGATAGCAACACAGGTCTGAATATTCAATGTGGTAACCTAAAATGCGGATACTGAGAAGATAAACTGAAAATTTCCCAAAGAAAAGTCAATAAGACTCTGAATGTGATATACTGGGTTGCTATGAAACTGCTAGTTCATTAGATACTTTCAGTATAAACCTTTAGGAAAGACTTCACTGAAAAAGTCCTCTTTGAACTGCAACATAGGTAGGGTGCCACCTGTCTCCAGTACCCCATTATTGGGCAAGGTACTGACATGCATAGTAGCTTCCTAGCTGCAGCTGTTCCTGGATAAAATAGCTTATCTAGAGCCATTTCAATCTGGTTTTAAAAAAGATGGCAATGGCTGGGAGATGGAAAGTGGGAGAATGTGTCCCTCTTGGTTCCATTGGACCTTTCATCAGCCATGCTGCCATTGATTGTGGTTTCTTCTGGATCACCTCTCTGTGACAGGGCTTGAAGATACTAGTTTACAGTGACTCAGGTCTTTCTTAGGCCCTTTCCAAACGTGGTAAAAAAAACTGCTTAGGGCGACCTCATCCGAGGTCGTCCACACCGTGGAGCGCGCTAGAGCGGTTTGAATAGTGGAGGTTCCACACCTCAAACCGCGCTAGCGTGGCCGCAAGGGGTAGCGCGGCGCGTTTTTTAAAAACCACATTTTATGTGGTTTTTACGAAACGCGAGCGCGCTAACCCATCGCAGCGCCCCGTGTGAAGCTGCAGGGACGCGCTAGCGCGTCCCTGCAGAGCTGCCCGGGGGCGGGCTTCCAGTTGGCGCGCTGCCCTGATTGGCGGAGCGCAGCCGGAAGTCGCCGGCCGCCATTTTGGGCGCCGCCGAACGCTGCCAAAACTCGCCAGCGTGTGGAGCGGCGAACGCGCACTCCCCGCAGGGACGGAGCAACCCGTTTTCAGGTAAGATCTGTCCCTGCGTGCGCTGCCCCATTCCCCCGTCCCCCGTGTGGAAAGGGCCTTAGAGGGACAAATTGAATAGGTGGTGCTGTGGGATTCCTGTTCAACGCTCTGGCTGCTGACCTGTGGAGACCCTCATGGTACAGTTTTGTTCCCAGTGCCATTTAACTATATGTGAAATCACTGGAAGAGGATTCTCATAGTTTTAGCATTCAGTTTTACCAGTGTACTGATGACAATTCCATCTTTCCTTTCCATCCAATTCTGACAAAGCATTTTTAATAACAATTGTGTATCCAAATGGATATCAATTTCTGGCTTTTGAACAGCAAATGGAGACAAATTGACTGGTATAATTTAATTAATAAACCGAGAACACAAATTCAGATTAGGAGCTAATGAAACACTGACCAGAGGAATGAAATTGCAATGAACTTGAATAAAGACAATGGAACATACAGCACATTATGCAACAATTCTTAGGGTTTTTACAAGCCATCTATCATTCTGAAATTTCCCTCCCTGTATACTGTGATGTACAAAGGGAATTCATCATACAGAGTCATTGAGTTGTAGAATCATAAACTTGGAAGGGGCCTCATGGACCATTTAGTCCAACTCCCAGCTCAATGCGTGATCTCCAGCTAAAGCATCTCTAACAGGTAACTGTCCGTCCTCTTTGGGGTGCAGGCAAGGGCTCCCATGATAGGCTATGTGGAAGGCCTTCAAAGCTACATATAGTTCACAGGCAACAGGTTGCAATAGGTTGCTGAATGTGATGGACATAATAAGGTTACAGCCAGTAAAAATCCACATTCCTGATGATATGGAGGATGTTCATGAATAGAGAAAACTCTTTCCTCTGCAGAAAGACCCAGTAAGTAAGTGGAGAATAACACAAAGAATGACATAGAAGGGATGAGTTCACATGTGCCTCCTCTCAGCATGTGTAATTTAGAACTACTGATCATATCATAATTCCAAGATCTGAGCAGTAGCATTGCTCCAAAAAGAACTCAGGGCCAAAAGGGGCATCAGTTCCACCACTACATAAGGAACGAATAAATGAGGCCTTTCTTTCTACCTTAATTTTTATGAAAGATTCTTCTAAGACTTTCAACCATTCTTAGCTGTAAAAAAGCTTGAGCTTACATAACAACAGTTTTAAAAGCTGCTGCTAGAAACTGATAGGATTGAACTTCTCAGGGATCTGAATTGACTGGCTACTTAAGCCTTCAGTTGCTGGAAGTTTTGTGCTGGGACATAGCTTCTTTCCTGAGGATTTGCTGTCGCTCATCAACTCCAGAACTCATTTTCTAGTACTATACTGTATCTATTGTGCCTTGACCTCCCTGAACTGGAGTAGTAACTTGCCAATATATAATATAGCCCTTCCAGAACTATACTGAGGGCCCTTCTGCACTACACAATTATTGTAATATTATCCCACTTTAACTACCATAGCTGCCTTCAGTGGAATCCTGGGGTTTGTAGCCTTGGGAGGTACTGGAACTCTCTGGCTGAGAATTCTAAATATCCCTCCCTAAACTGCAAATCCTGTGATTCCATAGAACAGAACCATGGCAGTTAAAGTGGAATCACAGTGCATTGTTTTCTCCTGTGGAATTTGAAGAACCAGCACAGAATAGGTTTAGAGTTAGGTCATCATCTGGAAAAATTAATTGTCACCTAGTCCGGGGTAGACGACTTTCAAAGGCTAGGGGATGGCTTAGTCTCCTCCACCCATGGAAATTCTGGAGAACCACCACCCTTAATTTTTTAATTTTTTTTTTTTTTTTCTGTAAAGTTTCCAAAAGCCTTATAGAGGTTCTGGTAACATTCTACCATCTTTTTGGGGAGGGGGATAGTGGCAGCTGGAACATTTTAACCCCTTTTCAAGCTTCTTGTTCACTTACTGTTTTAGAAACAATCTGCTCCTGGTCCTAAGATGGCCCAGGGCACAAAACTTGGAGAAATATTTCACAAACCACCAGCAGGCATTTGAGAGCATTTTGGGTTTTCTAAAACAACAGCAGCAGCAGCTGCAGTGGCAGCAACAATAATAATAAAATTGACTCTGAGGGTGAGGAGCTGAGAGCCACAAAATTGCCCCCTGGGGTTTTGGAAACCCAATGGCTACTTTTAGCCTATCTCCTGACCTAGACCTACAAAATCAGTAAGATGAAGTTATCTTCTGTTTAATTTGCATTCAGTTGTTTTCAGTGTGACATATTCATATTTAACATTTATAATACTTAGAATTGCCAGATCTCAGGGCTTGACCTTGAGTGTCTAGTTTTTACCAGTCATCTCCAGGGAGAAGACTCCAATTTTAGGGAGTTCTCCTCTGAGAAAGAGGAAAGGGCTGTGTGAAAATCTTCAGCTTAGGTAATAGAACAGCAGCTTGCTACAACTGTTGTTGTTGTTTGTTGTTGTTGTTGTTTGTTGTTGTTGTTGTTGTTGTATGCCTTCAAGTTGTTTCTGAATTATGGTGACTCTAAAATGAACCTATCATGGGGGTTTCTGGGGCTGAGGGTATGTGATGAGTCTAAGGTCACCCAATGGGTTTCCATGGCCAAGCAGGAACCAAATCATGGTCTCCAGGATTGTAGTCCAGCACTCAAACCACTGCACTACACTTTCTCCTTATCTCTCTCTGTCTCTCTTGCTACAGTTTCCAAGCGTTAATTGGTTTGTTGCTGCAACTTGCAAAGAAGACTCTTGGGGCTGTACATATTTACTTAGTTAGCTTTCATCTTCCTTCCCAATCATTATGATGCCAGATTCACCCTATGCTCTGTGTCCACCTTCTGCCTAGAAATATGTTGGCTCAATTAAATGTTGCTTATCTATCCCTAAATAGATGAGAAGGCACAGTCCCTTCATTACACATTAATTTGGGAAAAGCCCTTTAGTTAAAATTTCCAAACAGGGGAATATGTTTCCTCTCTCTCTTTCTCACTTGCTCTTTCTCTCTCTCTCTCTGAGCATGTTTGAATAACAAGGTATGAGCAACTGTGGTTGATGATGCTTACTGCATTTAATGATTTTACCAAGGGCCATTCCTAGGTCTCTACGTTTTGGCCTAGAAACCTCAGAGCCTGGGACAACCAAGTATATGGTCTTCAGCTCTCAAAAAGACCCAAAGATCACCTATTTCAATTAGCAGATGACCACAGATGCAGCCTACTGCTTTTCCAGATGCAGACAGTAGGTTCAACTCAATATTTATTTTATTTTTCCAACCATTATTCTTTGGGATACCTCTGAAAAGCCAGAAATGGGCTAAATATATATGTATACGTGCACGTGTGCATAGGCATGGGCATGGGCACAGGTATGCACACACACACGCAGACACACACATGGACATACACACAGACTACACTGGACTAATAGCTGTAAAGTAATTTGCCTGATACAAGAAGTACTGCTTAGCCATGTTAACACTCAAGCCCATAAGCTGAATTGTAAATGACTAGCAAATACGCTATTAATTAAAATGGAAATTGAATCCATCTTATGGGATTTACAGGAAAAATCTGATTTTCATGAGGTTTCCTCTGAGTGCTACTTCAGTATAGCTGGAAGCAGTGCTTTAATTTTTTTGTGCAATCCAACTCAATAATTAAAATGACTTTTTTCTTCATAAATTATGAAACATTAATAAAATCTGAACAAGTCTAGTCAAATCATGGCTGGGTAATTCTCAGAAGTTGCTAATCATAATTTTTGTTAATATACATTTTTGATTCACTGTTGATTGCAGTTTCCATTATGAGCCATGCCCATAACTGAAATTAACAAAAACTGGGAGATAATGACCCACAGGCATTTTCTATTGTTTTGTTATACTATATATAATGTATTGGCTATGATAATTTAAATAAGACGACGAGGTAATTAAACAACAGTATGTTAGGAAATATGTGTAGACCTGGATTAGAAATTTCTTGCTGATTTATGCTGGCACAAGTACTTTTTGGATATTTTGCAGGGAGGTAATGAGTATCTCTTTGTGCAGCGGTTATTCTCCAGCTGCGTAACATCTGCTAGACAGCGCCAGGATTTTATTCCATCCCCCAATCCAAATGGCCACTAACTGGTTGGGGAATTTGTTAGGAGAGTTATGTCATGCCTTTGCTGTTTTGGATATCCATGTACATATGCTGGCAGAGTTTTATCTTCTGTCCACATTAAGTAGGATTTTGCTCTGGTTTGTAGTTGCTCTACTCAGAGCAATAACTGAAACCACCTAGATTGTAAGAATTAGTGGACCCTCAGGTTAATGAAAACCTTGAAGTAGAACCAAATTTCCTTTGGGTAATCATGTCTGATCACAACCACTTTCCCACCATACCATAGAAGTGAACAGAACAAGACCTTTCCTTTCCTTTCTTTTTTTTTATGTAAAAGGACAAAGAGGTCCAGGAAAAAAAGAAAGGCATAGAGGAGGAAAACACTAGGTATCAAAGGAACAGATCATAGAATCATAGAATCATAGAGATGGAAGAGACCCCAGGGGCCATTGAGTCCAACCCCCTGCTATGCAGGAACACACATCAAAGCATTCCCAACAGATGACCATCCAGGCTCTGCTTAAAAACCTCCAAAGAAGGAGACTCAACCACACTCCGAGGCAGCATATTCCACTGCCGGACATCTCTGACCATCAGGAACTTCTTCCTGAGGTTCAAGTGGAATCTCCTTTCCTGCAGCTTGAATCCATTGCTCCTTGTCCTAGTCTCTGGATTGGTAGAGAACAAGCCTGCTCCCTCCTCAACATGACATCCCTTCAAATATTTAAACATGGCTATTGTGTCCCCTCTTAACCTTCTCTTCTGCATCCACAGCTTTCAATTTTTTGGATTTCAGTTTTGTGTATCAGGATAAAGGTGTGAAATGGTGTTTGTATGATAGAGCAAGACTTTTTAAATGCTATTTCTGATAGGACTCTGGAGTCTTCCTGAATACAGGTATCAAAATGATATTGGCTAGCACTAATATTCAACTGGTCCCATAGCCTAACTCCAGCCAAGCAAGCCAATTGAGTGATGGTAGGATGAGTACATAGAACTGGTGGGCAGAATGAGATTATGATGGTGGGCCATGATTTTGGTTTGTGTGCATTCAGCGGATTGTGTGTCTGCATGTGCTTGAACTGTATAGCCTCTGAACCACAGGGGTTCATGTGTGCAGCCTATGTATGCACTATTTATTTACAAATAAACTGTTCTTGCATAGGAATGAAGACACATTGATTGCCATCACAACTTTGGTTCTTCCCTCCATGCTAATATATTCAGTCTGCATTGATTGTCTATGAAAAGGTCTGTTTAGGACTTGGGGTCTTTCTTCAGTACACTATTATAGAGCTGTTATTCTGCTTTCAACATTCTGTGGAATTCTGGGGTTTGTGGTTTACTGAGGAAAAAATGCTCTCTGGCTGAGAATTCTAAATGCCTCTCCTTAAATTACAAGCCCCAAGATTCCATAGTGTGTTGAAAGTAGACTAGCACTATAATAGTGTAATGTAGAAAGGCCCTTAGTCTCACCAAAAGTCTATCAAGAAAGATGACAATTTTCCATCTGAGAGTTTCCAGGGTTGTTAGTGATGGTGGCCATTGTGTGAGCAGTATCAGGTTGACTTGCAGTACAAATTTGCAATCATCATGCTCCCTAGAGAAGTGTTTTAACAGAGAAGCTTAATAATATTGTTGGTGTCAATAATGATGGACTGCTTTACAGATGTCTGGGCTGATTCCCTGCATGAATTCACTGCACAGTGTGACTTCATTCTTGTTACCAGTTCAGCTATTCAATTTATTTTTATTGCAATTTATGCATATGATGCAAGCTGGTGCGAAAGCAGTCTGATTAATTGTTCTCCCGTAGAACCACAGAACAGTGAAGATTACCAGTTCTCTCTGTCCCCCACATAAAATCCCACAAAAATAATGTGTGAAAATGTGACAGCAGTGTGGTCTCTTCCAATCATGTAATTATGCTTGCACATAATGATAGAAAAATGTATTGGTGCCCCACAATACTATGTTTCATGTTATTTTCTGAGGTCACCATTGCCATCAGTAGCATTAAAAAACCATGCCAGCTGATAGTAATTTAGGAAAGAACAAAATAATCCTGGTTGCAAAGACAAATCTTGAAGAAGCAATTGTGCATTGCAAGGTAATTCAGTCATCTTCCATAGAAGGCAGACTGTTTGTCACATATAGTATAGAATGTCGAGATTTAAGCCATTTCCGCATGTTATCTGATCCTGTTGTTCCCAGTCACTATCCCAGTAGCACCTTTGGTGGGAAGGGAGTGCAATGGCAAGTCTCCCCTCTGCACCTGACTGCCTCCCTGTGGAAGGGAGCGTGACAGACACACCTCTTCCTTCCACAGTGTTGTCAGGCTCTTTCCAATGCTGCACTGGGGCAGGAAGTGCCTCCATTGCGCTTCTGGCCCTTCTGCATGGCCAGGAAGGATGGGAAGGATAGATCAAGGGAGGTAATGGTATCACTCTATTCTGCATTGGTTAGACCTCATTTGGAATACTGTGTCTAGTTCTGGGCACCTCAGTTCAAGAAGGATATCAACAAGTTGGAGCGTATTCAGAGGAGCACGAACAAAATGGTGAAGGGTCTGGAAGCCATGCCCTATGAGGAGTGGCTTAGGGCGCTGGGTATGTTTAGTCTGCAGAAGAGAAGGTTAAGAGGGGACATGATAGCCATGTTTGAATATTTGAAGAGATTTCATGTTGAGAAGGGAGCGGGCTTGTTTTCTACTGCTCCAGAGACTAGGACAAGGAGCAATGGATTCAAGCTGCAGGAAAGGAGATTCCACTTGAACCTCAGGAAGAACTTCCTGACAGTCAGAGCTGTCTGGCAGTGGAATATGCTGCCTTTAAGTGTGGTTGAGTCTCCTTCTTTGGAGGTTTTTAAGCAGAGACTGGATGGCCATCTGTTGGGAATGCTTTGATGTGTGTTCCTGCATAGCAGGGGGTTGGACCGGATGGCCCCTGTGGTGTCTCCCAGCTTTATGATTCTATGATTCTATGGAGCATCGCACAATTAGGGGTCATTGACGGAGAAACTCCATCAATGATTTACCC
Organism: Iguana delicatissima; assembly: GCA_948472985.1. NCBI lineage: Eukaryota > Metazoa > Chordata > Lepidosauria > Squamata > Iguanidae > Iguana > Iguana delicatissima. The sequence goes on along the minus strand of CAOKZL010001141.1, from coordinate 354,594 downwards.
TGCGATTGCGCCAGCTGGTGATAGGAGAAGGGTGGGACCGCGACGGCATCATGCAGTAGTGTCGTCACGGTCCCGCTCCTCTCATGTCCCTCCCCATGCTGGGACATAGTCATTGTGCCAAAAGGGCCCCACTGTTGGATGGTATCTGTATTTACTTGCTTGACATTGTGCAAGTCACACTCACTCAGCCTCAGAGGAAGGCAATGACAAATCTCCTCTGAATAAATCTTGCAAAGGAAACTCCAAGTTAGGTTTGCCTGCTTAGGATTATAATATGTCAGGTTCAGAAATGACTTAAAGGCACACAACAAAGGGGTGAGGCTAGGTGTGGAGATCAGAATTTAAAGCCCAGGCTACTGAGGCCTAGGGTCCACCAGATGATGGGAAAAGCAGAAAACAGCCTAGTACCATTACCTGTATTGGCATGGGCACAGCAAGGATTATACTGTACTCCTCAGTATCCTTCTTTCTTCTTTGTTTATATATTATAGCTAGGAAGTGCTAGATATGCACATAGTTACAAATGATCATTTTATTATTTTTATTTTAAAAATATATTGCCCTTTTCTACAAAAAAATGGTACTTAACCCTAGGAAAATATGTTCTCAGCATTACAGCAGCGTAAAGCTCTAATTTGTATAGTCGGTTATTAAGAATGCTAGAATTTAATTATGTTTAAAAGGTGAAATTGAACATGCTGAGAATCTTTCTTCTTGTATCTCACTCTCACAAATAGAGAGAACAACAGACTTTTCTGTTTGGAAATTAAGACAGAAATCTTAGTTAAAGAGGCTGTTCCCAGATCTAGGGGACATGATGGGACTATTCCTTCATGCTTACTCAGGGAGATGGGATAAGGATTCAAGTTAGCCTAGGATTCTAGTAGATGCAGAACAGTGTGGAGGGGGAGCACTGGTGCCCCAGAGACTGGGGGGAGGAAGGAAGCTAAGTAAATACATAGACCTTTTAAGGGTCTTTCCTAGTTGCAGCATCAGTTAATCCTTGGAAACTGTAGCAACCTGCTGCTGTACCAGTCAAGTTAGAGAACGAAACACAGCTTAGAGCTGAGGCCCCTAAACCACAGAATTTTCACCACAGTCTCCTGCCTGGAGATGACTCATGATTACTGGAGGCTCAGGGTGCTTTAAACAATTCAATTTATTACAGACTATTCAGAATTTATTATGAGTCAGGGAGAGAGGGAGGGAAGGAGGGAGGCACGTAAGAATATCAAAGCCTTGACTTATTTGAAATAAATATTAGACTTATATTTGGGGCACTACCATTCGCAACACAGGGCTTATCCTAGCCTTCCCCCCAAAGCAATCTTGAGTTGGTTGACTCTGTTGACTCAAGGTAACTCTGTTGACTCTGATTGGCAATAGTTCGCAACACAGGGCTTATCCAGACTTTGCCAGGGGTTATAGCTGCATCTATTGCCCCCCTATATCCATATGACATTCCTGCTGTCTCAGCATTTTTCTCATGAATTTCCAGTACTATATGTAACTTTTTTTTCCACTTCAGGCTGGAGGGTCCCCCCTTTTTTTTCAGATGCTTCTGATACAGGCCGAGGTAAATATCATATGTCTGTATCCATTATCTCAGGTACTCCTGCTGTACTTTTTTAAGCAGTTCCACTGATGTTTCGAATGGAGGTGTGACCTTTGCCATAGAGGTTTTCAGCTGACCTTCATTTCCTCATTACGTTTCTGGTTTTCAGACTGAATATTTCTCTTCCCCCACTTCAGACGACAAGGCTGGTGTAGTGGTCTGAGTATTGGGCTATGACCCTGGAGACCAGGGTTTGATTCCCCATTTGGCCATGAAAACCCACTAGATGACCTTGGACACATCACACACTCTTGACCCCCAGAAAAGCCTGTGACAGGTTTGGCTTTGGTCACCATAAGTCGAAAATGACTTGAAAGCACACAACCATAAACAAGAAGTGCTATATATTGATAAACTATAAATATATTATTATAAATTATAAATTATAAACTATATATTATAAACTATAAATAAATTTATAAAGCATATATGTCTTAAATATTTTTAGAGTGATTGTACTTTGTGTGTGTGTGTGTGTGTGTGTGTACCTTCATGTCACCTGTTGATTTATGCTGACCTCATGAATTTCATAGGGTTTTCTTAGGCAAGGAATACTCAGAGGTGGTTTTGCCAATTCCTTCCCCTGAAATATAGCCCACAGCACTTAGTATTTCTTGGAGATCTCCCATCCAAGTACTAACCACAGCTGATCCTGCTTAGCTACCAAAATCAGATAGGTTCTGGTGCCTTTTAGGGTATTTAGGCTGTTCATAGTGCTATACAGTGTCATATGTTACTTTAGCACCAAGACTATACAAAGATATTTTAAAAACTTAAACAGAAATTAGAAATAATGTGTGAGTTAACATGGATATTGGTGGAAGAGAATGAGGGGCAATATGTTCATGGAGAGGATGCCAGAAAACCACAGCCACACCATACTTGGAGAGAGAAAAGAGTGGTTAAAAAGAAACATACAGATTGGGGGTAGCATTACAACCATCAGCAAAGCAGAGCCAAAACCCCAACGTATTTAGGGGACTGGATGTGAGAACTGAAACAAAATGTGAAATCCAGAAAAAGAATGACCCCAAATTGCCCAGAATTGTTGGGCAGTCTGCAACAGCCTGTAATTGGCTACAGAAAGATCTAGGATTGCCACGGCCACATTATGCTAGTCATTATACTCCTCTAGTTCATATGATTTGGCAAAGTGTTGCTGAATATTTCATCAGCTGTTATCAGTGCAGTTGGACTGAACTGGGACCTTTGTTTTGAGACACATCAGTGTTCTTTAAATATTATAAAAAAGATGTGACCCTTTTTCAGTGGGACCATTTTTAACATGATCTGTGAAGTTGTTCTAAGCATCAGACTTTAACCTATACAGGAACCAAAACAAAAGATCAACATTTTCTTCTTTGTCACCCCAAGTTCACAAGACAGTCTTTACTATGTGATTTTGAACAGCCCAAAGTGAAATTGTAATCACGTTAAGACCTCTCATTTCCATTATATTTGCCTGATTATAAAGGTTGCAATAATTTCTTATGAGAGTCAGAATCAATATGAAGGAACCTAAGAAGAGTTCAGCTGTATCAGAATAGAATAAAGTGAAATAAATTATGAACTTTCAATGCTGATATGTAGGCGCATGTCATCTAAAATAAACCTCAATGAAATATATACATAGAACATTATTGGCTATATATAAAAAGCTAGCTTTGTTATGACCATATTATCCTAGTCATTGCAGTACTGCAGTACATATGATTTGCAAAAGTAGTGCAAAGTTCTTCAAGATGGTAAAATTAATTTCCTCAAGACCACTGTTACATTGTGCTGCTGGTGCTTCTCTGGTAAGTCTGTATTTTGCCATAGAAGTGTTTTGTCAGGAGTGGGGATTTTGGGAAATGCATACTCCTCTCATATCAGACTGCTCTTTCACGAGAGATTAAGAAATCCCGTCATGGTTAGGGCTTCGAAGCAACAGGTTTCAGAGCTGCTGGTAACAAGTTGCTTTTCTTTGTAATAAAGTGGTAACAAAAATTATATTTCAAGAGGAATGCAATCAGTAGGAACATTTCTAACTTTTTAGAAACATTTTGTCGGGATTCTTTCCTCCCCAGGTTTTAAGCCGTTCTCTTTTCAATCTTCAGGAATTTTTGTTAAAACAGCAACAGAAAAATGTTAATACAGTAAAATACTTTTTAAACTTTGTTATGAACCACAGCAATGAATTACTTCATAAACATTATAACAAGCAATGAAAGGAAGTTATTTTTAAAAACAAACTTCCTAAGATCTGGACCAATGTGATGTAAGTGGTATTAAAAGAGTGCAAATGTTTCACCTGGTGGCCACTTTCATGTATTTTTTTTCATGCACTTCAAGATACTATTATCCATATGGGTTGGATGAATTGCTGCCCAGGCCGGAGTTTTGGAAAGACTATTTTTTGTACTACAACACCCACAATCCAGATAGCACTGGCCATGCTATCATGGGAAGTGTATCCAAAAGGTGACATTTGAAGATCTACTGTGATGCCAGAAGTAACTGTGGTGTTTTCCTGTCTTCCTTTCTTTATGTCTTTTAAAAGAGGGTGAGAATCATGTGTCCCTCCAAACATAGTTGGACTGTGACTCCCAGCAGCTCTAGCCACCATAATCAATGGTGCATCATGCTGGGAGCTGCAGTCCAATAACAACTACAGGGCTGCACAATTCTCACCCCTTTTCTAAAGCATATGTGTATGTATGTGTGTATGTATGTACACACACACACACATGAGCTTTGGGAGCAAAAATGTTTGGCAGATCAGGGGGGCAGGACTCATAGGCCAACCTTACCATGAGGGAGCTTACTTTAGGTACCAGATTCTTGTATACTCTGATAGGGCAGTGATTTAAATATTTACTCATTAAATTTCCTGTCCGTGCATTTTTTTACTGCCTGGAAGGGGAAGAAATATGTGTCGGGTTTTATAGGCATTTCTGCATTATTCTGGGGTTTGTAGTTTACTGAGGCCAAGGAGCTCTCTGGCTGAGAATTCTAAAGGCCCCCCTAATCTACTACTTGCTACCAGACTACCTTAGCTGACCTTTGGTTTTATGTAGCAAGGAGGTCTATTTGTTGCCCTGCTTCAGGGAGCAGAATGCCTTGCACCAACATCTCTTACTTCTTTGACTGACCAGGAGTCTCAGGCCATTTCTGCGGGCCTCTGAGGCCCCTCCCTAAACTGCAAACCCCAGGATTCCATAGGATGTTGAAAGTGGAATAACAGCACTATAACAGTCTAGTGCGGAAATAGTTCCAGGGCCTGCCCCTATGGTTGTGATCTCAGCGAGGCCTTCTGGCTTTCAACTTCTGTCAGGCAGACTTCAAAGGGCGGCGTGGCCTCGCGCTCGCGCCTTCTCCAGGCCGGACATTCCCTGGCGCGTCCGCTCTCGACGGTCTGTCTGCTTGCCACTCCAGCTGCGACAAGAGCCGAGCGCCCTCCTCCAGCGCTTGCTTCGAGAAGGGCAGCTTCGCCGCTCCGGCCACCATCCCCTTCGCTCTTGTCCCGCATTAACTGTCCCGCATTAATCCCAAGTAATTGTCCACTGACCCGTCCCTGAGCAGGTCTTCGGGTGACATCACGTCCAGCGTCTCACCCAAGCCCCTGACGTGAGCTGCTGCCGCCGCGGCATCCACTCCCTCAAACGGGGTCAGTCAGGCCGGCGGCCCAACTTGCTCTCCGGCGGGGCGGGAGGGGGGCCGGGCGGGATGCTGGGGAGGGGAGAAGCGCCAGGGCGCGTCATGGTGGGTGTGGGCGCCCGCTGAGTTCGGGATAAAGGGCTGCAGGCAAAGGAGGCCGAAAGAGAAGCGCTCAGCTCCTCTCAGGCGAGCAGCCGGCTGCCATTGGGAGGCGGGGGACTCGGTGAGCGCTGCTGCTGCTGCTGCTGCTGCTGCTGCTGAGAGAGAAGGCACAGGGACACTCACGGAGTCCCAGCGCGGGAGAAGCGGGAAAGTCGTCGCGCCAAGGAAGAAGAAGAGGCGGCGGCGGCGGCGGCGGCGGCGAGAGAGGCGCGAACTCGGGGACGCAAAAGTTGGCAGCCGGCGCCGGCGCTCGCTTTTCTCAGGGCCCGAGCCAGCGCGCCTCTCCTCAGCGGGGTTTCGGGGCTCAACTTCGCCGGGTGGGAGCTGAGGGAAGAGGCGCGCGCGCGCTTGGTGCTCTGTGGGGTCGGACGCGCGCGCCCCGCGACCTGCTCTGGGGAAAAGGAGGCCCGAGGTAAGCGCTTCCTTCACCACCCCCCGCCCGCAAAGCTGAGCCGAGGGTTACAGAGCCCGGCAGTCCTTCTGCTCCAGTCCCGGTTTGGCACCGCTGTCGAGGAACGCGTGCCATTTCCGCACTAGACTGTTACAGCGCTGTTATTCCACTTTCAACATCCTATGGAATCCTGGGGTTTGCAGTTTAGGGAGGGGCCTTTGAGGGGAAGGCCTCTCCCTAAACTGCAAACCCTAGGATTCCATAGGATGTTGAAAGTGGAATAACAGCGCCGTAACAGTCTGTGCGGAAATAGTCGTGCTTTCCAAACTCGGCGGTGGGACACGTCCAGGGACAAGCAAACCAGCCACGACTCTTTCTTAGCCCAGTTCTTCCCTTCCCCCTTCGCCTTCCGCCCCTCCTCTTTCGAGAAAGTTGCCCAGGAAGGCAGAGGGAGATGTCACTGCAGCTTTCAGCACCTGACCTGTCGGTGGGGAGTGAGGGTGGGTGCGGAATTTCATTAAAAGTTTGCAAAGAGGTGAGCAGGGATTTTTTTTTTTTTTTGAAAGCATAAAAATGAGTTATCTTGTTTTTAAGAAGCTGGTTGGTTGGCTTAATGTAAGGGAAAACATTTTCTTGAAAAATTATTTCACTTACCTCTTACCTCCCCGCCGCTTCATTTGACCAAAAGAAAAAGAAGGGAGAAAGCAAGTTTTGGGTAAGTTCTTCCCCAAAACTGTTCCATTTAAATATGGCAAAAATTCTATTATGATTGGCAGTCCATTTCCAGATGTCACAGATGCTTTGTTCCGTAATAAATACCTCCTGCATCTTGTCCAACTCGCTCCCTGATAAATTGGTTCCTAGCTTTGCCCCTGCGGTTTTGAATAGGAGATGATGAAACATCTGCATGGTTGTGGCCAGTTTCCAAACTAAGCAGTCCTGTGTTAACAACTATGCATGCAGCTTCCACTGATTTCTGTGAAGACTCCTGTGTTAATTTGATCCTTGCAGGCGCCAAACGAAATGCTCAGGGCTATTCAGGACATTTCATTCACATCAGTTTTTAGAGTGTCAGTATCTTTTGAGTTACCATATATTACTTGAGTTATGCCTGCCAATAACTTATTCTTTGTAAAGTATTCCAAATTGAGGGTGTGGCTCAGAGGTTTTCTTTTCTTTTCTTTTCTTTTCTTTTTTTAGAAAGAAAAGATCTTGAATTGTGTTATGTGCAAAAGAATGGCTTTTGAGTGTCATTACATGCAGGATGAGACAGTAAGTACATTTATTTCTCCTTGATTTCAGTGGAAGAGTTGAGCACATGCGTAAGTTATCTGCCACTGAAATCAATGAGATGTACAGCACAGGTGGATGCATATTTATTGAGAAGTTAAGTTCTGCTGTGTTTAATAAAGCTTGCACCACAGTAAATGTGATGAAGATTACAGCCTTCAAGTATTTATATTTGGCTACGTTGTGCCTTTTATTTTATTTTTAATTTTGATTCTCCAAAAGCTTTCCAGAATCATTCCTTATTTATTCACTATGTGTCTTGAAGTTGCCAAGATATTTTTAGAAGAGTTTCATTGCAAGAGGTCAGAATTAAACAGGCATTCTGTGACTGCCTTATTTTAACTACTTTCGTGGGGAAAATGAAGTTCTTTCATACAGGCTCTCAAATGTGCATTGAAATAGTCTTGTACAGCACACTTTTACAGTCTTCAGTTCATGATGGGGAAGATAAGTTATCATTCATAGCCACAATGTAAATGTTGAGTGTTTGCATTAGCTGGCTCCTTAGTCAGTCTCCCTACATCCCACGCTGTAATACTGCTCTTTCAAGTACAGTTTGCCTTTTGTTATTCAGTAAATCAACTTATAACAGTAATTCAACCTCAAAACCACTTCACTCTCTTTTGCTGTTGCAGCCAATAGACCTTGGAAGAAGTCTTTGTCTTGGACTTAACACAGAGGAGTTTTGAGACTGTTCAACATGAAGAGCATGGCAGAAGAAGGGTTCAGAGTAACTGCTCTCTTATTCATAGCCCAAGCAGTTTCTGCTATGGTACTTCCCAATGCGACACTGTTTGAGGAGCTGCTGGAAAAATACATGGATGAAGATGGTGAATGGTGGGTTGCCAAGCAAAGAGGAAAAAGAGCTATCACCGACAGTGATATGCAGAGTATCTTGGATCTTCATAATAAATTACGAGGTCAGGTGTATCCACAAGCTTCCAATATGGAATATATGGTAAGAATGTATTGCACCTAGTCTCTGGAAGGAGAAACAATAATAATTGTGTAATGGTTTCAGTCATTGAATAACAGAAATGTTGTCTGCTTTACATTTGTATATTTACCGTTTACCTTTTTATAAAGGCATGGAACCAACAGAGCAGTACATAATTTCTTGTAGGTTCAGCAGAGATCCTGGAACACCGAAAAATCTCTCAATTGTTAATAATTTTATAATGATTTTTTCAGACCTGCCCAAAATGATATTAAACAGAAGTGCATGTAAGATATATATAATGGGTTTGATAAAGCAAAAAGATAAACACATTAAAGTCTTACTGAGTAGGAAAGACTTTAGCATGTGTATTGTTCTCTTATTAAACTCTGGAGCCTTAAAACTAGTTATATCTGAGAGAGCCGTTGTACTGCGTTCTGTAATTCTGTGTTAGTAAGTTCCTAAAAATTACTTCAAGAACCAAGTTTGTAATCCATTTGAACTGTCTGTAGCATCTGCAAATATTTTACTTTTCAGAATGGCCATCCACTTGGCAGTAAGTACTACTGTGTTCAAGGGGACTTGCATATATTGGATTTTAGCTCTAGGCTACCGTTGCCTAGTGATGGACACGTTTCCCCAGCTTGCTTCATAATGAGTTCAGTTTTTCTGAGACAGCTTAAAAATCTAAGCATGACAGAGCTTGCCCTAAGCTATTTCTGCCAGTCCATTGCCAAATAAATATACTCCTGGAAAGGATGGCTGGGGGACTTTATGGAGATGGGAGAGAGACTTTGTGGAAGATCCCATTCTGAACTTCTGCTAGTGCAGCATTGGACTCAAGCAGGAATGGGATAGGATAGTCCCTCCTTCCCAATGTAGACCCTTTCTCTGTACTTTAAAAACCTGTTCCAAATGACTACAAAACCTACTAGGCAGTTGCGGAAGGAGGGGAGTTCTGGTGCTGTAGCACCAACGCAGCATTGGATGTAGTTTCTTACCTTTAAGACTAAGCGTCCTTGTGTATGTTGAAAAGCATTATTTCCTACCAAAAATCATGAAAATTGTAATTTATTATGCCTCACAGTTCAACTCATTAAATTGAAAGCCTTACAAAAATGCAAATCACATGCACCCAGCAAGCTTTAATGTTTTTGAACATGCTCAGAAATGTCCAAACTTTAAGCATGTTTGCAAGTTGTCCTCCTCTCCATTGGTTCTTCCCCTTTACCACTGTGCTGGAGATGAGGACTGATGATGGCAGCAAATGCATTATGAGCTGGGAACTTGTGAATAGTTTAGGTACAATTCTTTATGGGGCATACATTTCTGAGCCACTGTACCATGTATTCCAAATATGCCATTTCAAAAATTTGAGGGGATCATTGTATTTTCTCCCAATCTTTTGGGAATAGGTAGGGTGAATAACTTAAGCAGCCTGTCACTGCAAGATTCTGCTTATCTCCTATGTGGTAAAGTGAGGTAGGATCACAAGGCTGGTACATCAATTATTTTCAGTGATATAGGAGCCATTGTAATATAGTGACTTTTATACTGCTACAAATTAAGTTTGAAGTGTGGTAATCACATACTACAGATTCCTCGAGCTTCACTTTCCTTTAGCCAGCATGCAGGAGGTCAGTGATGATGCAGTTGTAGTCTAACACTGGAAAGGCAACATATTCTCCATGCCTGATGGAGTGGAAGGTACAATGTAGTCTAATACTGACAATGGAGATGGAAATGTATCTGATGCTTGTGTTTTCTAAATGTTTCCAGCAGCAGTGTGGATCATGGTAGATGACATTTTGTTTTGTGGTAATTGCACTGTTTACATGTGTATTCTTGGGTCCAGTTCAAAGTGCTAGCATTGAAACTCCAAGAAACCACAAAGTAACTCAAGAAAAGATGTTCTCTTGATGAGCCTTCTTCCTTATTATACTTTTGGATTTTTTTCAGAGATTATAAAATACAACTTAACTCTCATTACCAAATCTTTATTACCTAGTCTTAAGTATATACAGTGCATTCTCTTCTGGTGCAAATTTGGCATGCATGAATGTGAGCTCGTGCAGTGTTCCATTCCATTATAGTTAATGAACATGATGGGCATGCACCTGCATTGCACTGTAAAGGTGGAGTGTCAAATATCCAAGTTCTAAATTAATATGTAAGTATACCAGAAATCCTGCATCATGGAGCTGTAGCATAAACATTCCACAAGTGGACCTATTCTATGCCTCTTTCCCCAACAACTCACATTTTAGCTACCATTTAATGTCTGATTGAGAGCAGAGAGTATCAGACAAACATCTGACAGAATAATGAGACCATCTGCCAAGACTTCTGGAGGTCTTAAGCATTTCATTCATTATTCTAAATGAAAATACTCTCTGGGTTTTTTTTGGGGGGACCAGGATTTTTCCCCCACGTAGGCCTCCATATCTCTAAACTGCTATAACTCCATAAGAAGAAACTGCAAATGGTTTCAGTAAGCTGATCCATATAAACTGTTCAACTGAGAATGCCATGATTCTGATTAAGTCATACCTCTCATGTTGGAATAGGTCTTAGGATGGACTATTCAAAAATATTGGAGGATCAGTCAGCTCTGCAATTGTGGACATAAGATCCTACAGCACTAAGCTAAGGTTTGGTTGTATTTGAAGCATCTTGGATATTGTTAATTTTTTCATGAGTCATATATTACTATAAGAGAAAAAGCTTTCTTTCTCTGGTATGATATTTTCTACTCTCAACGTTAGGGCAGTCCTTTAGGTTCTCAGGCAAAAATCTTTCATATCATCTGCTCCCTGAATCCTTTTTAATTGGATGAGTCAGGAACTGATCCTTTGCATGCAAACCAGATGCTTACAACTGAGTTTGGCCTCTTGCCATGACAGCAGTATGTTCAATGACAACTTCTTCCATAAGTTATCATGTTGTTTAAGGAAGGTAGGAACATAGGTCTGATGAAGTCACGGAAGCAAGAGTAGGTTGGCTGGAATAAAGAGTAAGTAGAATCACTGGCTTCTTAATTAGATGGAGATTGGAACTTTTGTCTGATACTTTTTATCTAATATTCCATACCTCAGAAATCAAATGCTTTGATATAGTCCTTAAATTGCATAGGTTTGTGTATACACATTCAAAAGTTTTAGAATATCAGAATTTAAAAGTTAGTATATGCAGGTTTTGTGATGAATGACTTCACATTATTTTTCATTTTTTCCAGTTTCAAAAATCATGTATTGCATTTTTATAGCTGAGTTGCAGATTGTGCTGTTCCTTGAATAAATTGGTAAATTGGCAAGGTTGCTATAATTGCATCAAATAGACAGTGGGATGCATACTAAATTGAAGAAGGCAGAAAGCTTCCAGACAATGTCTTTTTAATTCAGTGAGCAGAAAGCTTTTCAGGTGACTGGAATAATGATTTGTTCATTTCCTGTGCACTCTTGATCTAGATCTCTGAAGTGCCACAATCATGCCAATCACTGCTTTTCTAAACTTAATAGCAGGAAGGATGGAAAACAACAATTGTCCTGAAAAATTATGTCTCTTCTATTAGATACTTCTGCCTTTTTGTTTGTTTGTTTGTGACTATCATCAGGGAGGAGGCTGACACTTCAAAAAAATTTTATTCAAGCAGGTACAGTCAAAGGCAAGGATTACAAAAAAGTGAGCTTCCATGTTTGATTACTTGTGAGAAGGCAGGCCCACTCGAACTGCATCTTGACTACCTATTTCAGGAGTAGCACCTTCTCTCTTTTTCAGACTCTGCCATCAAAGAGACCAGGGGCTTGGGGCAGCTCCACTTGCCCAGTTGAACTCCCTTTCTTGCTGGAGAGATCACACTGGCATCATGTATATCAGTCTCCCTAGCAGAAAAATAATTATGTTCCCATTAATTTGTGCTGATTTTTGCTTCTTTGGAATACAGTGATGGATACAAATTGTATCTCTCACTGGGAATATTGGGATGTGTAGCCCCACTGTCCCAAGCCAAGGTTTTTGTCTCAAATCCCTGTAATTGTAACAGTACTAGGGGAGCAGGTGAAAGGAAATTGTTCTGCATGAGGGGAAAAAATGCCTCAGAATATTGCCCATGAAATCAGTTGTTCTCCCATTGAGTCCAGTAGTTCTGCCCTAAACATGTCTAAGTCTTCATCCAGCCTACTGTCAGGTGGAATGTTACTGTATTGTACAGCACAAGGAATAAAGTTTTGGGTTTTAATTTGCTTGTAGACGATATACTTGACTTTGAGGAACTGAAAGTGAGTCTATTCAACTTGCATCTTTCCAAGGAAATGGGTGGAGCTTGAATTTGTTATAATGCAGTAGCATTACAGCACTGAACTTCTGAACTTTTTTCTCTGACTCCTTTCATGTATTTTCTAATTTTCAGCAAGTAGTCCTACTTTCTGAAGGGGAAAAAATAGAACAAGTAGATTAATTGCAGTTCCCACAAGACCCTCATTTAATTGAAGTGCCACAGTTGTATTTGTTCCCAGTTCTGTTTAATATAAATGCTTTCTTAATGCAACCAGGAATTCCCTGGCTCCTGGCCATGTGCTATTGAGCAGGCTATTTTACAAGCAACCACTGTAACTTGAAGGTAGCAATAATGATGAATAATTTAAAAAGTTTGATAGTGGCCAAGTCATCTTTAGGGAGAAAAAGGGAAGTAAGTGAAAAATCAAATTACAATTTCTTTCTAAAAGGAATGGTAAACAGAATTAAAAAAAATCAAATTTGTACATTCCTCATTTTGTTTAATTGTTCTTCCGTAAAATATAAGGTGTTCTACTATGCTACTACCTTTCCATGGTGTTCGTACTGCGTGCTTCTGTGAGGCAAGAGACTATGCTGTTAGTAGTGTCTTCCATACCAGACGGACTTTTGCTAAGGAGTCAGACAACATATACCAAACAGCTACTGGGCATCAGCAGCAATGTGTGTGTGTGGTGATACTGCAGAGGATCTCTCAATGAAAATGGCATGGACATTTTAGCTGACTCCTGTTAGTATTGTGCAGAAGGAGGCTCTGGTAAACTGCTTCAGAATGTCTTTTACCATGAAAATCATATGACAAGAGAGTCCAAAATGGAACAAAGGTGTCAGAAGTTGTGACTCCTAAGTCAGAAGACATTCAACCAGCTACTGGAGAAGAGCAGAAGACAAATGCAATTAGCTCTGTGTCTAATGATACAACTAGACTTAAGTCAAAAAGATATTCAGCTGGTGATATGGTCAGATGTGAAACAAAACTCAAAAGTAATAGGGATGTGAATTGTGAGAAACATGCATCAAAGGAAGCTAGACATTGTAGAACAAGAAATAGAATGTATAAATATTGTAAAACTTTTGGTGAGTGAGCTAAAATGGACAGTAATGAGACGTTTTTGATCAGATATTACTCAGTGTTTTACTCAGGAAATGAAAACCAAAGAAGAAATAGGTTGGAATTGACACTGAAGAAAGATGTAGCGAAAGAAGATATAATGCAAAGTCTGATTGAATAATACCAAGAAAATTGCATGGAAAACCAATTTATAAATAATATAACCGTAATCCAAGTTTGTGGTGCAACTACAGAGGCAGAAGAGGAAGAAATTGAAAAGACCTGTGCTGGAGTCGAGGAAGAAATAGATAACTCCAAAACAGGACATATTGATAACCATAGGTGATTGGAATATAAAGGTAGGGAATATCTCTTATGGAAAGCTAGATTAGAGTCTGAGGAAGGATGCATGAAAATTGGAGGAAGGAACATCACCAGTTTAAGATATGCAGATGAGACCATACTACTAGCAAAAAATAGCAGGAACTTGGAGAAAGGTCAAGAAAGAAAATGAAAAGCAGGGTTAGAGCTGAACAATAAGAAAATAAAAATAGTCACCACAGATTATTTTTATAACTTTAAAGTGTATGATGATATCAGAATAGTAAAATACTTTCTGTACTTGGCTTAGCCATAACTCAAAATAAAGTCTGCAATCAAGAAATCAGAAGAAGGTTAGGATTTGGAAGAGTGTCTATGAAGAAACTAGATAAAATCCTCAGATGTGAAGATATATGCAATAATTGAATGTCAATGTCAGGATCACCCATGCCATTGTATTTCTTATTTGCATGTATGGTTGTGAAAGAGTACAGTGAAGAAAGCTTACAAGAAGAGAATCAACTCATTTGGAAGTGAGTTCTGTAGATACCACAGACTGCTGAAATGACCAATAGATAGCTCCTTGAGCAAATCAGGCCTGAATTCTATCCAGAAGCCAGAATCACCAAACTGAAGCTGCTGTACTTTGGGCATATAATGAGGCAACATGACTTATTAGAAAAGACAATAATGACTGGCAAAGTGGAAGGCAGTAGGAAAAGAGGAATACTGCATTACCAATTGATAGATTTAATCAAGGAAACATCCACCCTTAATTTGCAGGTCTTGAGCAGGGCTGTTGATGGCAGGGTGTGTTGGAGATCTCTCATTCATAGGATTGCCGTAAGTCAAACCTGACTTGCCAGCAATTACCAACAACAACAAAATATAAGATGTACTTCATACCCCATTCTTATACTGGTCTCAGAAAGCACCAGGTAAATCAAATGCACCAAGTGATATTTAATTAAGGCTGAAGTTCAAATGTGCAAACCTGAAATTGTAAGGGTACATAAGGCTGAGTGGCAAATAGAGACAGCATTCTGTATACCACCTACCCTCTTGCTTATTGGCTACTACTGCCTCTTTGGCATGGATAGTGGTGCTCCTCTTGGCATGTCATTTTCCTAAAATGCAATGGACATAGCAACACTCCAGGGCGTAGCTGGGAGGTAGGTGGAGAGGGAGACCATATTACGAGCAGCTGTATTTTTTTTCAGATGTTGTAACATATTAGGTCATTTGGGGTGATGGGGAGAAAGATGGTGATGGGGAGAAAGATATTGGTTGCAACTAGTGGACCCTACTAGTGCCTCAAATGACACTTATTTGTTGCATTCTGGGACAATAAAGTAGCAGCCACCAGTAAGTTGGAAAGTTTGGGCTTTCCCCAAAGTTCTCTGTTAACCCTGAAAAACTACTGAAAGGAATCCACATTCCATGCATAAATAAATAGAGTGGAACAATGGGTAGACTTTGGTGTGGCCTTATTTCCTTTATTACCTGCTAAGAAAATCAAATAAAGACAGAGCCAGTGTGGTGTAGTGATTTTAGCATTATATACTAGTCTAGAGACCAGGGTTCAAATCGCCACTTGACCAGGGAAATCCACTGGGCGGCCTTGGTTAAGTCACACTCTCTCAGCCTTGGAGGAAGGCAAAGGCAAACCCTCTCTGAACAAATCTTGCCAAAAAGACCCTGTGATAAGTTTACCTTAGAGTCATCATAAGTTGGAAATGACTTGAAGGCACCTTACCACAACAGCAAGAAAATAAACAGTCCTAATCCAACACTCTGAGAAACCATGATTCATATCCCTACCTCAGCCATGGAAACCCACTGGGCAGCCTTGGTCAACACATATTCTCTCAGCCAAAGAGGAAGGCAATGGCAAGCTCCTCTAAATAAATCTTGCCAAGAAAACCTCTATGATAGGGTTTTCATAAGTTAGAGTCAGCTTGAAGGCATATAGCAAGGAAATAAAATACCTCTTTCTTCTGAAAAAGAAATCAGATTGGATTTTTTTTCTGTGTTCATATGGAACATATACACAGAAGAGCACATTACTGTTTCCCATCATGAAAGCCTACTCAGTGTTTAAGAAAAAAACCTTGAAGTTGTGCATATGTTGGTACATCTTTAACCCCGTTGAATTATATAACAGTATTAGTACTATGCCCCAGTTTTCTTGGAAAATGAGATTTCTTTTACTTTGGCTGCCATATGTGATAATTTATGTGTACATAGTGCTGTTCCACTGACAAGAAGAGAGGTTTTCATTTTACCTAGCTCACTAATCCTTGTGCTTACTTGGATGCTGGGAAATATCTTCCTTTCACCTTTTATGATGTGTTGAGATCAGTGCATAGAGCTGCAGTTGACATTGTACTATTTTCTCTATTTAACAAAGTATACTGACCATTTTTCCTCATGATTTCCAAGTGTACATTTTGTACCTTTGGCAAGTATACTGAAGTATAGGGTTTCAAAGAAATTATCAGAACTTGAAGGTAACAAATTTCAAGTAATGCAGTTAGATGTAACATTTCTTTTGGGAGCAACAAGGCGGCAACGAAGCCACATTTTAGAAATAATGTAACAAGTAAAAACAAAGTTACTTTATAGCTGTATTGATCACTAGTTTCTAGTTACTTTGAAAAACTACCTTGAAGTAGACATTTTCGCAGGAATTTTCTAAATTTAATATCAGTCAATTCTGGAATTGTTTTCCCCTTAATATGCTAACTGAGAAATGGAAGAAATAACATATCAAATTACTTGTTTTCCTCACTGTAGTGAGGAGTGGCAAAAAGTTACTCTTTTCAACACAGTAATAAGTAATGGAATGAATTACTTTTAAAAAATAATTTTCCAAAATCTAGAATTGATTCTCTTGATATCATTGGAGCAAATGGATTTGTGGATTGCAACCTAAATATATAAGGGTGACAGAGGTTTCTTTGATGGAAAAATTCAGCATAATAGTGTTACGTATTTTCTTACTAATGCACATACATTTGTCTAAAAAAAGGTAAGAGAGGAGAAAGAACTAGTGGACAGAAAAATCTTGTGAATCCAGAAAGAAAATGTGACTTGAAACTGACTTATAATAGTGTTGTTTGGATTGACACTCAATTGCCCTCACAAATTGTAACCTATCTATATTGACACATATGTGAAAGGCATAGTGTTGCAGTTCCCTGACTGAACAGGGGAAAGGGGTAAAGAAGCAGGGATCCAAAGTAACAGCTGTAAGAGGCAGTAAGCAAGAACTGACCTCGGAGAAGGGTGAGATGGAAAGAAGCGACTGGCCAAAGGAGGTATAAAAACAACAAAAATCTAGGGAAAAAAAAGATGGCAGTGTAGAACCTGCTGTGAGGGCAGAAATAAGTAGGAAGCACTGGAAAGATACATTGGAAATCTTAAAGAAAAAGGATAGATAATGTTCTAAATACAAGAGATAAGGGACCCAAGGAAAAGTGAAAGAAATGAGTCAGCAGAGAGAAAGGCTGAGAAACACAGGTGCCATGGAAAATCACAAAATAGTGCAAAAGTAACTTGAGAGCAGGGACACTGTGGCTGGCATCTACCAGCTCGCTCAGTGTTTATAAATATGTTTGAAAGATACAGTATAACAAAAGTTCACAGATGCTAAGAGGAACTGAAGAAGACATGATGGAAGAAGTAAGACTGCAGTCCTAAATCCATTTATCTTGGAACAAGCTTAATAAAAATTAATGGAAGTGGATACACACAGGATTGCTATGTGCCTCCCACTTACTGAAAATCTTTGGCTCGTCATAGTTTTCTGCTCTGCTTTCTTTCCTTCATATTCACTTAGCCAGTGGTTTTCAAGCACACCTAATGAATACAATTCCTTTTAAAAAAAATCTACCGAGTATTATGGCCTGTGGGATGTTTTAAGTGGTTAGTTTTCATAAGTGAAGCACTTAACCAAGAACTTAGCTAGAGTTTTCAAAGTGAAAATGCTTCCTCTCTGGCTTTCCACTTTCCTGCTTTACTTCAAAGCTTGGCGGAAGTGCTCCAGATTCCATGCCTGCACCCAGAGGCTACTGACATGGTATCAAAGGGCTGGTGCAATGCCAAGGTTATCCTCTTGTTCTTATCTGGGACTTACCATCAATAGATTCTGCCTGATAAAACAGGCCAAGAGAGTAAGTATGTAATCTTGGCTATAATAACTAAAGATATGAAGTCAGCAGCAGTTAGACACATGTGACAGAAATACAAAAGCAGCAATAGGTTTATAGACACAAGATGTTCATGAAAGTGACAGCAATATTTTTTAAAATACACAGGCATTCTTCTGTCTTTTCTTTGTATTTGTTTTCTGGTTAAATCATTTTAGTAGTAAAAATGATGGCTTAAATCGTTTAACTAACTCTAATCAGAGATTCATTGTGCTGGCAAATTTTGATTGGTGGTACTGAGATTTTGGAAAATAAAGATTTATATCCACCTTCCATAATCTGGCGTCATGCAGATATATTGGACATTAATTGCCTTAATTGTTGGCATGTTTGCCAAAGACCATGATGGCTCGGAATGATGGGAGTCCAGCGCGTTTGGAAGGTACCAGGCTGTAGAAGACTGTCTTACAGTATATGGGACATACCTGTTGAATGTAACATATCAGAGTCAAATATATACAATTGATAGAAATCAAGGAGCAGGGTTTAATTGCTCTTCACAGTCTTTGATCCTTCTCATGATGAATACAGTAAATTTTGCAAGATAGGCAAGAATGTATATAGTTTTATAAACTGTCTAGTTTAGAGAGGTCTCAAAATTCAACTTGACACAGCATCTGGATTTTTAAGAATATATACACGTCCATGATTATGATGCAGAGATGGTTGAATGTATGAAATTTATTCAGTGGTAAAGAACAATATTTGTCCTGTCTTTCAGTGAAAAGCAAATATTTTTCTTCTTTCTACTGTTTCATAAACAGAAGCTGAAGCTTTTAGGTATGTCTTTTTCTGTTTGAGTCATTTAATTTTCTTCATGAAATTCTACAGCACATTATGCCTACTCAGACATAAGTCCAGTTTGCTTCTAGAAAGTAGGTACAGAGATGCATCTAATCTCTGTGTGCACGATTTTTAAAGAAAATATTATTGGCACTAAATTTGTTGCACTATAGCAGAAGTTTTGTTTATACCTTTTTGCGTAAGGACTTTTTAATAAACTGATTGCAACCTGGTAGGTTCCTATGTCTGTATCTGAGCTTGGAAAAGTTACTTTTGGAATCACAACTGTCACTGTCCCTCCAAAGTAACTTTTCCAAGCTCTGCTCTGTGTGAATCTGCTCTAGCAACTGTCTACCTACACCTTCCTAGGTGACACAGGTAAGACTTATACATGTCATGGTTCTAAATCATGTTAATGATGTTTATGGAAATGGAAGTATACTTTCGTAAGACAGATTCCTGGTGTATACATTAGCTATTTTCCTATGGTATTTCTTATCCAGTTTTTAAATCATGTTTTTCTTTATGCATTGTAATTGCATGCATAGTGCGTGCTATAAAAATGTAAATAAGTACCATACTGTACTGTGTTATTTACTTTACCAGTCTTTTCCTTATATTTAGAATGAATACAGCATTGAGGCTTTACACCGTGCCACAGTAAATGTTTACTTTTTTGGTGCCAATAGTATGCGTTACTGTCTTTACTAAGTCTGAATCTTAGCTCTTTTTATTTTATGTTACAAGTTTTTACATCTAGCTTTGAAAGGATTCTCTTTCTTTTCTTTAAGCCACTCTATAAGGACTCTTTGATTCTTTGTCCGAAATTTGTTGACTACAGATTTAAAATTGCTTGTAGCAGCAACTCACATGAAAATTAATGGAATACAAATAGCATGACTGGTAAATTGTTTGGAGAGAAATTAAGGCCCTTTCTGCAGCACCCTCCCATCCTGCAATGAGGATGGGAGAAGAATGGGACTGTGATGATGATTCTTCATGATGTTAGCATAGTCCCATCCTTCTCCCATCCCCAGATGGCACAATCTGGAATCTCCATCAATGATACATGATTGTGCCACCATTCTGCACTTACTTGTTTCGTGAAAGCCACGGAAGTGCGATGGCTGTGCTTCCTGCCCCAGTGCAGCCTGGGAAAGTACCCATCTGTGCTGCAGAAGGAAGAGGCATGCCCATCGCGTTCCTTTCTGCAGGGAGCCAGCTGGTGTGGAGGGGAACACTCCCATCACACTACGCTCCCAGCAGAGCTGCTGCTGGGATCCCTACCAGACAACTTTGTGAAAAGATAGGGTGTGGAAAGGGCCTAAGCTGCTATGTTTTAGGACATCACTGACACTTTTGAAATGTTACCTTGTCAAAATACTATTTTGTACCTGTCAACATATTTCTGTCCCCCCTTTTTTTTGGAACTAGCTAACCTTTGTAACAATACTTATAGATTAATGTACTAAGCAGTCTAGTGGCAACGGGACAGGAAGAACTGATGACAGCCAAAGTGCCAGTTTCTGTGTCCTGGTAAGACAGAAAGGAAAAGGAAGAATTTTTCTTTTTAATTTGGCCTTTTATACCCACTCCCTCCCCTACTTCACTTCCTCTTGCTCTGAATGCATAGAATATACCACGACAGATCCAGGGCTAATCAAGTTTCCTGCTCCCAGTCCAGAGGATGCATCCAATGAAAAAAAGAGGGTTTGGATACTATGGAAAAGTAATGCCTCCTTTTTGACCTCTCTACCAAGAGGGTTCCAACAGCAGAAGAAGAGCGGTTGGATATTCTGGATATTCCAGGATGTTTTGCAGGGTGGATTTTCTTTTCTATCCACAGACTTCCTTCTTTGTGGGCAATTCATTTCACAGCTGCACTTTGAGCATCCTATATGATCCTATATACTTGTTTCAGTTATTAGTTGCTTATTTGAATGTGTTGTTGCTTACAGTATTATTAATGGGTTAACTTGACAACAGCTGCAAATCCATGCACTCTTACCCAAGAGTAAGGCTAATTGAACCTCTTCATGTACTAGAAATGAGTCCTACCAATGTAATAACCTTACTTCTGACTAAAAATGTATAGGATTGTGCTATAGATTGAGCAGTTACTCTGTTTGCCGGCATATAAGTGCACTTCCCCCCCCAAAAAAATAGCCTTTGAAAATGGGGTGCATCTTTATAAACTGGATGCATCATTATGAGCCTTCCTTTTACTCCCTCCCTCTCCACAAGGCAAAATTCATAGAAAAGGGAGGGGATTAAAGGAGGGCTCCCATGAGGCTCCCCCACCCCTTCTTCCCTTCCATTTTGCCTCAGTGGAGAGAACTCCCTGCTGAGGCAAAATGCATAGGAAAGGGAGGAAGTGAAAGGCGTACTCACTCACACTCCTTTCACCCGCCCCTTCCCTTCCCCATCAAGGCAAAACAGAAGGGAAGGGTGAGGGAATCCTCATGCAAGTGCTCCTTTAATCCTCCTCTTTTTCCTATGCATTTTGCCTCAGCAGGGAGTTCTCCCCACCAAGGCAAAACCAGAAGGGAAGGGTGGTGGCGGAAGCTTTGTGTGAGTGCTCCTTTCACTCTCCCACTTTCTTATGCCTTTTGTCCCAGTGGGGAGTCCAGAAACTGGGTAGCAACCTATACTGAATGAGGCTATATCTCCTGTTTTGGGAGTATTCCAAGATTCTTCTTTGACACAAATAGCCTTGCTGGCCTAGAGTAATTTGGTAAGTTTTGATCAGCTCACCAGCTGCGACATTCTAGAGTATTCCATTTAAATGCATCACTTGTGATCTTGATTAAAAGAAAGAGCATTCCATTCCATAACATGCTTGAATCCTACTTCATTATGAGAAGAAGTAGGGTCAAGGAGTGCCAAAACTATGAAAGGGATGCTGAGTGCATAGATACGCCCAGAAGTGGTTGGGAAACAAAGAGTCCCAGGGCTGGAAAAAGAGACAATATAAATAAATACAATGATGGTGATGATGATGATGATGATGCACCACCACACCTGACTGAGAAGGCATATTGAATTTTCTTTTGCAATATTAGCCTAATCTGTCTGGGGAGGACTGCTAGTAGTGCGTTCCCATTTCCCATAGCGTTCTTCTGGAGCTGCCATGTTGTGACATTACTGATGTTTGTTTGTGGTAATAATATTCTGGATGGTATATATGGATCGACAGAAGACCTATCTTGATGCAAAACACCAGACTTAATGCCCACCTCTCCTCTCTGAGTGTATGAAAAGAACATAGCATGGTTCATAGCAGTTTTTCAAAAAAACAAAAACAAAAACAAAACCCCTCAAAGCGATTCCTTCAAGAATTAAACTGTTTTAGACAAGAAAAAGTTTAGCTTTCATTAAGCTTAAACTATACTAATATATGAATAAATGTTTTTCCTTTCTCCCTTTTCCTTTTCTTTTCTTTTCTTTTCTTTTCTTTTCTTTTCTTTTCTTTTCTCTTCTCTTCTCTTCTCTTCTCTTCTCTTCTCTTCTCTTCTCTTCTCTTCTCTTCTCTTCTCTTCTCTTCTCCTTCTCCTTCTCCTTCTCCTTCTCCTTCTCCTTCTCCTCCTCTTTTCTTTGGTACCTTTCTCCAGACATGGGATGTGGAGTTGGAGAGATCAGCACAATCCTGGGCTGAGACATGTCTTTGGGAACATGGTCCTGCAGGTCTTCTTCCATCCATTGGACAGAACTTGGGAGCACATTGGGGAAGGTACTTAGAAAATAATGTGAAAACATGACTATTTTAAGCGCATGTAATCTCTTTTTATTAAAAATCAAAACAGTTATTGGGATAATTTTGGAATTTCTTTCACTCTTATTTGCAGATACAGACCACTAACATTTCATGTGCAAGCATGGTATGATGAAGTGAGAGATTTTAGCTACCCTTATCCTCAAGAATGCAACCCTTACTGCCCCTACAGATGCTCTGGTCCTGTGTGCACTCACTATACACAGGTAGGTATGCTTTTTAAAATTTCCCAATAATTACTTTGTGTGTGTTAGTTTGAAACAGATATTTGACAAAGACAGAAGTCAAGTGAAAGCTGCTGCTGCTTCTGATGATGATAACAACAATAATATCATCCCTCCTTTTCCTCAGTTCAGGACCCAGAGTGTGTTATGAGAAATTAAAGAACACATAGTAAAAAATTCACAAAATGTAAAAGTTAAAAAGAGATTAAAACATACACCATGAAACACACACATACTTACACACCAGCACAACAATTAGGAAGATCCAGCACATTATTTAGGTGGAATGGGCCTTATATAATCAATCCTCAAACACCTCTTGAAACACAAAAGCCTTCATTTCTCTGCAACAAGAAAGTAGGCAGAGTGCCAGTCTAATTTAGTGACTTCCAGAGACTGAGCCCAGCCACTGAGAAAACTCTTGTATTCCCACAAGATGTACCTGTTAGTGTGGTGGGACAGAGAGAAGGACCCTCCCAGCAGATCTCAAAGCACTGGCAAGTTTGTAAGGAATAATGTAGTCCTTCAAATAATCTGGACATGAGCCATATAGGGCTTTATAGGTCAAAACCACCACTTCGAATTGTGCCTGGAAATGGACCAGCAGCCAGGGGGGCTGTTGCAATAAAGGAGTTGTGTGCTTCCTTTAGCCAGCCCCAGTTAGCAAGGTGGTTGCAGATGTTTGGACCAGTTGAAGTTTCTAAACACTCTTCAAAGACAGCTCCACATAGAGTGTGTTACAGTAGTCCAACCAGGATGTCACTAAGACATGTGTCACTATATGTCAATCCATAAAGTATTCTCTTTGTGCAAGACTATTTTACAATATTGCAAAATTCTAATTTATGCAGCCTATTATTCCAGTACAACCTACATCAGCTTTATGGAGCTATTTTCATTTCCATAGCGACTTGGATATGAGGCGCAAGGTATCAGCATGAATGTCTTGGGCTATATTAGCAAGTTTAAAAGTTTAAATAGCTTGTTTGATGTAGATTTCTGATTTGGGTAATCCATTTAGCAGTTTCACAGAATCAACTAATTATATCCTGAAATGTCGGGATAATCAGTCTGTTCAGATAGCAGATATATTTGTGCTGTGGAGTAATATGAGAATTATACTCTATTTGCCAGTATTTGCCAGTGTGGTAGACCTAGAGAAACATAATAACTTGGATTAAAAAGCTGTGTTCACAGTGGATCTACCCAGTATTTCCCTCTCTGAGATATAAAGAACTTTCTCAAAAAGAAAGGGCAGTGCCATGGGAGGCTGAAGTAGAAAAGAAAAATTGCTCCAAGCTGGGTGTGTTTGGCAGTTCCTCTTGCCACTACAGCCTTTTCCCCATGATGTAGGCTATGCTGTTCACAGATCCCTGTGTCTTTGGAGAGATTTTCAGAGAGTATAAGGGCCTAAATACTCTAATGGTGGCAGATGTCATCTGATCTTGGAAGCTAAGCGGGGTCTGCTGTAGTTAATATAAAAAAAGTAGGCTATATTTCAGAGGAAGAAAATAGCAAAACTGCCTCTTAATATTACTTGGCTAAGAAAATCCTGTGAACTCATGGGGTCACCATAAGGTGACAGGTAACTTGAAGGCACATTGCTGCTGCTGCTGTTGTTTTCCTTCAACACTAATCCTGGAGAGAAGTGACTAGTGGAGTGCCACAGGGTTCTGTCCTAGGCCCAGTGCTATTCAACATCTTCATCAGTTATTTGGATGAAGGAATAGAGAGCATGCTGATCAAATTTGCAGATGACACCAAATTGGGAGGAGTTGCTAATACCCCAGAGGACAAGATCAAAATTCAAAATGACCTGGACAGATTGGAGAGCTGGTCCAAAGCTTACAAAATGAATTTCAATAGAGACAAAGGTAAGGTCCTACACTTAGGCAGAAAAAAATGGAATGCCCAAACATAGGATGAGGGACACATGGCTGAATAACAATACATGTGAAAGGGATCTAGGAGTTTTGGTGGACCACAAGCTGACCATGAGCCAGTAGTGTGATGCGGCAGCCAAGAAAGCCAATGCAATTCTTGGTTGCATCAATAGTAGTATGGTGTCTAGATCAAAGGAGATAATGGTACCAGTCTATTCTGCTTTGATTAGACCTCATCTGGAATACTGTGTCAAGTTCTGGGCACCTCATTTCAAAAAGGATATTGATAAGCTGGAGTGTGTCCAGAGAAGGGCGACCGAAATGGTGAAGGGTCTGGAAGCCATGCCCTATGAGGAACGGCTTAGGGAGCTGGGTATGTTTAGTCTGCAGAAGATATGGTTAGAGGGGACATGATAGCCATGTTTAAATATTTGAAGGGATGACGTGTCGAGGAGGGAACGGGCATGTTTTCCACTGCTCCAGAAACTAGGACAAGGAGCAAAGGATTCAAGCTGCAGGAAAGGAGATTCCACTTGAACCTCAGGAAGAACTTCCTGACAGTCAGAATTGTATGGCAGTGGAATATACTATCTTGGAGTGTGGTGGAATCTCCTTCTTTGGAGGTTCTTAAGCAGAGGCTGGATATCCATCTGTTGGGAGTGCTTTGATGTGGCTCCTGCATAGCAGAGGGTTGGACTGGGTGGCCCTTGTGGTCTTTTCCAACTGTATGATTCTATGATTCTATGATAACCTATCACAGGGTTTCTGGGGCTGAGAGCATATGATGCTCCCAAGGTGAACTAGTAGGTTTTCATGGCCAAGGAGAATTGAACCCTAGTCTCTAGCGTTGTAATCCAACATTCAAACCACTATGCTATAGAGATTGTCAGAGAGAGCAGGAAATTTACATTGCACAGTCAGACTTCCCTTCTTGTAAAGGGAACCTTCAGCAATTAATTTTTGGTAAATTATATATCTGGGTACAATGTCAAGTCTACCTATTGTGGGTCTCTGTATAGGACTGTGGACTAAATATCACATATTATCCGTAAGTTTGGCTGGAGGGGAAAAAAACTCAGCCATTTTCAATGAGATAGAAAATAAATATCCATGCTTTTGAGTTAATAAATATTCAAATGCTACTACAATAATAAATAAAACACTTGTATCTTATTTATAATGATTTGTCGCAGATTTTTTGTCACCTGTTTTTCTACAATGTGTCCTGAATTCAACATGTATTAAACATAGATTTTATTTTATCAAGATTTTTTAATACAACTAAATTTATAAAATAAAGATATTATTTAAGTGAACATGATTTTTAAGGAAATGAGTTTATCTCTTCTGCTTTTAATAGTAAAATGCAGTGGGGTGAATCTTCACTTAGTCATACTTAGACTAAGAGAACACCCACAGAGCGGGTATTATAGCCACTCTTCAGTTTTGGTCCCATTCTTTGCACAGAGACGCATACCTGCTGCAGAAGGAGGTGTGGCAGTTCTAGTACTACTGTTATGCTGTCAAGAGAGAAAGAGAAGGGATGGTTTTCCTGGTCCCCCTCTCAAAGTACTTTTGAACTAGCAGATGTTTAAACAAAGGAGCTAGTAACTATCACTCCTGCCCCTGCCCCCTCCAATGTCTTTCTGTCTTGGCTATTGCTACCATGTTCCTCATTTTAACTTCTTCCTCCTTCCATAGTAGGTCTAGGGAGAGAGTACAGAGCAAACAGCATCCACCGGCCCTAATGGGCTGGATTTGTCCAGGAGCCTTCCCCCTACCAGACTAGACTAGCTCTGCGCCTTAGGACTAAATTTGGGATCCAAGCCAGATTCTATGCATGACTGTTTTTTTTTTAATGAATCTGTTTGATGATCTAAATCAGTGGAAACCTACCATAATCCACTTGTGATAGTCACAGATATGCCATCCACTGTTTATCAATTCCACTAAAACAGCAACTATTTAGTTATATTAGTTATATTAATAATAAAGTTTCCTTTTGATCTTTATATGATACCAGCTTTTTCCTCTATGGGAGCAGCTTGCATTTGATCATATTTTTTTTCACAAAGCGAGATCAGTTATCTCTGTTTTTCTGTGTTTGTGTTTATTATAGTACTCACTTGTCTTAGTTTGAATCAGGAGTTTAACTCCCCTCCCTAATCTTTTTGTCCTCTAGGTGGTTTGGGCCACAAGTAGCAGAATAGGTTGTGCTGTTAACTTGTGTCATAACATGAACGTCTGGGGACAGATATGGCCGAAAGCAATTTACCTGGTGTGCAATTATTCCCCCAAGTAAGTATGTATAGAGCAAATAAATTGATTCACTATACAGATCACAGAAATGCATGTAAATCATTCCATTTGAACTAGAGAAAGTAAGGCGGCATAGTACTTCACAGAGCTTAGAAAAGTAACTTTTTAAAACCACAATTCCAGAATTTCTCAGCAAGCATAGCCACTAAAAGTTATAGACCACTAGATAATGCTGCTGGAGAAAAAGCACTGTTACTAGTGGAACTTTGGCACAGTGCAACACAAACACAGTTTGAATTTCCAATCTAAATGTCTTTTAGTCCAAAATGACAACATTCCAAACATTCTTTGCAATCTGCCAGCTCTATTTATGAAGGTAATCTGCTCATTTTGTAACAGATTATTACAAGAGATCTCACTGGCAGCAGTTAAACTGAATTATGGTGATCTTACATGGTGTTAAATAAGGTTGCACTCAGCTGCATAAGTGCTTGGCTTTGGGACAGCTTTGGCAGAGCAATCTTGTAGCGGGGTTGTGGTGGCTGGGAGGATATGCATCAGTGGAATGGACACCGTATCTTATAACCATCCAGCCCAAGGAGGCAGAGGCAAATCATACCACAAGAAGTTCCTTAAATTGGGGCTAAAAGGAAGAAAAGTGCTCCCAGAATCAGTGTTAACACTGCCAGAGCACGTTAGTCAGGCTGTACCAGTAGGAGAATGGTGGGAGATGAAGAGCAAAGAGAGGCTAAGAGCAGCAGGAAGCACCTGGAATATAGGATCTCTGAAATAGGATACACAATGAAAATTTATGAGAAGCTTAGAGGTAGGAGAGAGAAAGGAGAGGAGATTAGGTGAGTGCTTGGGCTCCAGCCTCCCAATAGAGGAGGAGAGGGAAGATTTAAGTATGTGTGTGTATACATGCCCCTTGGGCTTTGCAATGCAACTGTGTGTGTTACATGACAACTTGTTCTTTTGCTTGTATCCAAGTTGTGTTTGTGACAGGCAAGTAGAGGCAACAGTTGCAGCAGAGTGCCTCACCTTTGCCAACAGAGAGTTGACCTGCATGGGAATATGTGTTTCCCTTAGCTTACTTCCCCTTCCTCAATGAGAATGTGCTCCACTGTTGGAGAGTTCTGCCAGTGCTCTGTCACAGCAATGGTATATCTAGCATTCTGCTTGCATGGTGCGGCATCCTTTAAATCCTATAACTGGAGAAATTGGCTTTCTTCTAAGGATCAGGTGTGGATGTTGTTAACTTTTGATTATGCTCTTTTGTTTACAAAGGGAACTTACTGTACATGTCATTCAATAAAATCATACTTCAAAGCTCCACAGAGGCCTCTCCTTGTAGCTGTATCTTGGTACCCTTTACTACAGAAGGGTCTTTAAATATAACCCTTTGCTAATTCATCTACAGCTCATGGACTAGATTGCAAACTACAGTTGCTGCCACACTTCTTTAAGGAGAAAGACTAAGGCCCTTTCCTCACCCTACTTTCTTGCGTGGCCCTTTGGTGGTGATCCCAGAAGTGGCTCTGCTGGGAAGGGAGTATGACAGCAGCGCTCCTCTCCCTGTGGAAGGAAGTGTGATAGACACACTGCTTCCTTCCACAGCACAGCCGGGCACTTTCCCAGGCTCTGCTGGAGCAGGAAGAACCACCATTGCATTTCTAGGGCTTCCGCAGGACAGATAACTGCAGGATGCTGGTGCAATCACATGTCATTGATGGGGAAAACCTGTTAATGATTTAATCCACAATTACACTGCCTGGGGATGGAAGAGGAGCAGGACCACAATGACATCATGCAGAAGCATTGTTGCAGTCCTGCTCTTCTCCTGTTCCTATGTCAGGAGGGTAGGCTATTGTGGAAAGGGCCTAATACTTCCCAAAAGCAGTCCACATGAAATAGACAGCCAGACTAGATGACAAAGAATTTGCTATGGGTACTAGATGTGTCCTGATTAGGTCAGTGGCAAACCATTTTAACTGCAAAGCAGACTAGATATCATGAATTTATTTCACTAAATAGCATGTTTCTTCCTAGGGGTAATTGGTGGGGCCATGCTCCATATAAGCATGGTCGCCCATGTTCTGCATGTCCACCTAGTTTTGGAGGAGGTTGTAGAGAAAATCTTTGTTATAAAGGTATGTATTTGCTAGTATTGTTATATTGATTTTACAGTGCTATTGTGTGTGTACAATGTTTATAAATACATTATTAAATAACTGTGGTAATCATCTCTACTGTCAGCTTTGCACTTTTGCTGGAGTCGTCTATGAAGTGGAAGGTGGCTTCTGACTTCTTGGGGGTTCCTGTCTATTGGGCATGGGCTTCTACATATGTTTGAGTTATAAAAGAACTTTGTTGAGAAGAAAAGTGTAATTTATGGTAGTTGTTATGATGTATTGCTCTTCTTTTTGTATCCCCTGTCTCTAACTCAAAACAGATAGTGTTCTTTGACTCAGGAGTTCTAGGAATAGAAATGAAAATAACTGAAAAAGAAGGGGCTTTGATCTCATGTAATCACATCCCCATTTAAAAGTTCATTTACTCATTTGTTGTATGACCTGAGCAGTTGTTGGTTTCCATCTTATTCATATCATAATTAATTGGTTTTAGCAACTATAAAAAATTCTGGTGAATAAAAATTAAAATACCTACTGAGCTTTCTACTCAACATGTCAAATTGCTTAATATGTCAAATTGCTCAATATGTTGCTCAAATATGTCAAATTTCTGCTCAAAATGGTCCATTTCTTTGGAGAGTGTATTATACAACTCCAAAATTTCTGAGGAAGACCAACTTTGATAGAAGCTGAAATGTATGGGCTTTTCATAAGAATAAATAAAGCAAGTAACCATGAATCAGCATGTGGAGCCTGTCTTCTGTTTACTTCTACTTGTAATTTTTTAAAAGCCATCTTGTATCCAGGCAAGATACAAATGGTAATGACAAGAGCAACAACAACAATTTAGAAGAAGTCATTATCTATTACCTAATATGGGAATAATGTAGATTAAATGTGTGAAGGCTCTGCCCTCTTGCCCACCTGTTTCCATTTGCAATGTCGGCGTCCAATTGCACAAATAGGGAGTTCACTTTCTGTAGTCGGAGCCCTGCCTTTGCTCGATTGCTGCATGCATGGAGAGTGCCCTGAGCATGACTCTGTACAGACCTTATGACAAGCCACATATTTCAAAACATGGACTATCTGAATGAATGTCAGGTAGAAGATGGAGTGAACTTGCTCTCTGCGACTCCAATGGATAAAACATGAACCAATGGATTCAAATTACAAGAAAAAGAGATTCTACCTAAATATTATGAAGAGTTAATTTATTGTAACAACTTTACTGTAAGAACTATTTCATGGTAGAATAAACTCCCTCAGGTGGGGTTAATTCTACAGTTGAATAGTAGATACTAAAAAAGAGTGGAGTAGTGGTAGATACTACATATTTGGAATTCTTTAAACAGGGGTTAGATAGGCTTCTTTCAGAAGTGTTGTTGTATATTCCTGCATGGCAGAGGTTGGATTAGGTGGTCTTTGCAGCCCCTTCCAGCTCCATAATTCTCTGATTCTGTATGCTGAGAGGGAAGTCTGCCAATGTGACGCTGCTGTCCAAATACGGACATTGTCCCCAGACTGCAGACCTGAAAAGGCCTTGATATTCTCATTGTTTAAATAGACACACATTTAGTTCTCTATATTTTCACTTGGTTGCTGCTGTATTCACGTCCCATCATGACTGAATGAACTCTTCTATGAGACAGTGGCTGGTGTTACAGCTATGACAAGACATCTAATACAGTTAGCCCTCCATGTTTGTGAATTGCACTTTTGCGGATTTAATTATTCACGGATTATTTGCTGTTGCCTCTGGTAGTGCCCTGTGCCATATTTAATAGGGACTGCAAGCCTCACAGGACAGAGAGACTGTGAACGAGGCTTGTAAGTCCCTATTAAAAATGGTTTAAGGCAGCAGTGGAGGCAGCAGCAAGTCCCATCAGCTTCCCACTTCTGCCTTGCAAAGGAACCCCAACATCTTGAATGCATCCACAGTGGGCTGAATACACTGATCACACTTTTTTGTGTATTAAATATGGTTTTGGGGAAACCTAGAGTTATTCACAGTTTGTCTACTTTCATGGGAGTCCTGTGTCCCTAATCCTGGTGAATATGGAGGGATGACTGTATTGACTTTTTAAAGCAGGGCTGGGTAAATTGCATCCTTGTAGATGTTGTTGGAGTACAACTTTCAGCAGCCCTAGTCAGAATGCTGGGAGTTGCAGTCCAACAGCATATGGATGGCCACACATTCGCTATTTATGTTTTACAGTGTAGCTCTATTCTGCATGTCTACTTGGGAGAATACCTCACTAAGCCCAGTCAGACTTTCTTTGAGGTCAGGGGGTATAGGATTGCAACCTTAAAGTACCATTGATTGCACTGGGAGAGCTTTACACAAAATAGAATCTAGAAGTACTTAAAGCTGCAATGCTATAAACTCCTGAGAGAAAGCTTCAAGTAAATGTGTGTGGGGTT
Source organism: Iguana delicatissima (assembly GCA_948472985.1). Classification (NCBI taxonomy): domain Eukaryota; kingdom Metazoa; phylum Chordata; class Lepidosauria; order Squamata; family Iguanidae; genus Iguana; species Iguana delicatissima. Next base: position 323,210 of record CAOKZL010001141.1, on the reverse strand, counting down.
GCTTTGTAATTTTCTCATTTATCATGATTAGTAAAGACACAGCTGAAATGTTCACCATTTTACAATGTTCAATTTATTCAGTGTAGCCTGCTGTGTAAAAATAATATTTATTTCTTTCATTTGCTTTGACAGAGGGTTCAGAAAGAGTTTACTCTCCAGAGATGGAAACCAATGAGATTGAACGACAGCAGTCACATGTTCATGAGGCATCACAAAATCGATTAAGGTCTCATTCATCTTCCTCTGATGACAGCGAAAGAAATGAAGTGATCAGCAAACAACAAATGTGTAAGGAAATGCAATTTTTTTGATGTCATGCTTAATATTTTAATTGGCTCCCCAAGCAGACAGAAACACTGCAATAATGTTGGTTGCTTTCCCCTCAGCTCAAATTGTTTCATGTGAAGTGCGACTGAGGGACCAGTGCAAAGGAACAACTTGCAATAGGTAGGGTGAACATGGCAGTTTGTCAAGAATCAGTGAAGCCAAATGCACTTTTTGTTAAGAAGCCTGTTTTCCTATCATACTTTTCAACGCTATTTCTGTTTTGATTTTTCTAGGTATGAATGTCCTGCTGGCTGTTTGGACAGTAATGCCAAAGTTGTTGGAAGTGTTCATTATGACATGGTAAAAATACTATAATACATATTAAAAATACTATAATACATCATCAGTGTAACCCTGATTGATTTCATTTTTAAGCTAGGATGGTTAACTCATGTATGTTGTCATTGACAAAACATTCCATGGAGAAAATGTGATTAAAGTGAGCTAAAAAAGAGAGAGAGAAAGAGAGAAATTTCTGAAGAGAGAAATACTTGGCAATAAGAATATGATTCAGCAGAAACCGAGCTTGTTAAGCTTTTCTGATTTCTACCTTATAGCTGATTTTAATTTGTATCCCTATCAGATTGTGAGTTTTCCCCTTTTCATAGATAGTCTCATGTTTTTCTAAATACATGAATTTTTGAAACCATATTTTTAAAAATTATGTATTTTTCTCCAATTAATTTAAATGTTTTTCTGTGGATTTCTCATATGTATTTACATGTTATACATATTCCTATGCATTTTGTTAAATAGTACATTGATTGAACATATATTTGAAGTACGAAGAACAGATTGCACTCTCATAAATGTACAGATTTTCAGTCACAAATTGCATTGACGTCAGTGTTCAGTTGAGGGCAGGTGCAAACTGGATAAATTGTGGTCAAACCCAGATTAAAACACATTTTCCCCCATCTCTATCTTGAAAAAAAAAAATCAGATTTAACTCATGCATCCATTCAGAATTAAAGACCTGAGTTTGCATCCCATATGGAGGATAATTCGTAAGCAGAGTCAGAGTAACGTGTAATATCTGACATCATCACCTGACTCCCCTCTGTCAGATTGAAACTAATGATGATTAATTAATGGTTACCTTCCAGGACACCAGATTTAAAAAACGTTCAATATTTTCCTTGGAAAATTAATGTTTTTCCTTTTTAGAAGTATAATGGGGAGAATACTGTTTTGAAAGATATTAATTTCAGGGCTTTTTTTTCTTTTCCTTTCACAGCAATCAAGCATTTGCAGAGCTGCAATACATTATGGCATTCTTGACAATGATGGTGGCTGGGTTGATGTAACCAGGCAAGGAAGAAGACATTACTTCATTAAGTCCAACAGAAATGGAGTACAATCAATTGGGTGAGTAGATAGATGGTTATCGTACCAGGTTTATAACAAAAAAGACTATTTTAATAATAACAAGTCAATGACTGTAAAAAAAAAGTCAAAACCCATTCAAAGGTTATTGTAAATATTGATTTATCTATTTTGCACTGAAAGATGATATAACAGCTAAGAGACTTGGGTTTTGTTCAAGAAGTTACATCAGAATCAGGCTAGTCTGTTCCAGATCCACACAGCTTCCTTTGCATTTATCTTCCCCATGTCTACCTTCACTGGTATTCTCAAGGTAGAGGGAGTTCTCAGCAAAATATCTTCTGGATCTCTCCTTGTTATGCCACCTTCGCTTTCTTTTTCTCTGTTATCATTCCCTTTCCACCCACAACCCTGAATGCTTTCTGTCTCATTCTCTTCTGTCTTTACTCCCACCATGTAAGATGCACATTCTCTACTCTTTTTTGTGGCATCGTCTTCTTTTTCTCCTTCCCACTATAGCGCCCACTACGTGACGGTGTGAGTGTGGGAGCACAGGGGAGAGCAGCCAACTGAGGCTCATCCATCGCTAGCTAGACAGCATTTCTCCACCTAGCAAGAGGTCTTTGAAAACTGATGTTAATTTAGCAGGGAGAAAATTGTTTAAACTGCTTATACTCTCCAGTGTGAATAATTTAAACAACCATCCCCCTGGTTTTTGGAATGGAAAGAATATTTGTAAATACTTGAATCCGTGTTGAAATAAGGGATGGTTCAAAATGACAAAATTAGATTTTCCTCACCAAAATGTTAATTTTTTTCCACAGAAGGCAATTTTCCCACACCAAAAATATATTTTTCTGCACAGAAAACATGATTTTCTGTGCAGAGAACAAGATACCTGCAGAGAATGCTGGGGTGATTTTTTGCACAAAACCTATCACACATAGAGATGTATATGGCAGAATAAATCCCAAACTGTTCATACCAGAGAGAAAACAGTTAAATTACTTGGTTTTGCCAATGAAAATGAAGTTTACAAAGATTTACATCCCCACTCTCTCTCTGCTTCCCATCTTCCTCTCTGCCAAGTTGATGCTGAGAAGGATAGATTGTTCTTGCCAAGCATCCAAACTGATCACTAGCAAGTAGGCTGAGAGTTGTAAGAAATCAAGTGAACTATCATTTGAAGCACTGGGTCAACCTGTTGCCACCTCTTATGTAATCCAAGGAGCCCTGGTGACGCAGAGGTTAAATGCTGGTACTGCAGCCACAAGGTTGTGAGTTTGATCCTGCCAGGCTCCAGGTTAACTCAGCCTTCCATCCTTCTGCATATCAGTAAAATGAGTTCCCAGCTTGTTGGGGGCAATTAGCTAACACATTATAAACCACTTAGAGAGCACTTAGCTGATAAGCGGTATAGAAATACACATGCTATTGCTATTTTTAATACAGTGACTAGGTAGTTACTAATTAAGGTTCAGTCACTTATAGGCGTTGCTGAAGACAAAAGCTCTGACAATAGTGGTGGTAATAACAGAGAGCAGAAAGTCTTGGAATGTATAGCAAGGGACTCTAATTCAATGTACAGAAACATTAGTAAGCCATAGAATAGTATATAATTGGTAGTTAGCATCCAAACATTTGCGGTATAAGGAGGGAACTATTGAAATCACAGATATTCAATATATGTACAATTTGAAAATCAGTTTTGAAAATCAGAGATGAAAGCCCAAATGAGGTATAACAATGCCTTAAAATTTATTTTGCTGCTGTTCCTATTGTCCTTTCTGCTTTTACATAAATGTCCATATCACAATATAATTTTGAATTGTGTTATTATTTTACTGTTTTATGGTATTACTATATATCACCATCAACATTATATGGTATTATTGTGTTACTTGTGGAAGGCAATAATAATATAATAGTGATGATTAATACTGATATTATTTTTATTTCAGCAAATACCAGTCTGCTAATTCCTTCACAGTCTCTAAAGTAACAGGTCAGCATTTATTTATATCATATAATTCTACTGGTTTTGCTTGTTTCTATGCCATTTCACTGCATATTTTTGTGTAATTTTTTTTTTTGGTTTAAATTCCAGTACAGGCAATCACTTGTGAAACAACTGTTGAACAACTGTGCCCATTTTACAAGCCAGCCACACATTGCCCAAGGTATACAAGTCTCCAGTTCTTTCTGCTGTTTCATTGTGTCCTCATCTCAGTGAAAAAGGAGCCTACAGTCATTCCTCTATCCTTCCCCACCCCTCAAAATATGCTGTGGTAGGTTCAAAGATTGTCCAGAATAGATATGGGGGCGGTGAAGAGCATCAAGGAGGAGGAGGAAGAGGAAAAATAAAGTCTTACATGATATAGGATGTCATTTATCATTCTTTTTCCTGTCATTGATTCATTTTTCCTTTTATGTTGATATCTGAAAGATTTGTTTTGTTTTGTTTTCTTCTTTCCCATGATTTAAGGGTGTATTGTCCTCACAATTGCATGCAGGCAAATCCACACTATGCACGAGTAATTGGAACACGGATTTATTCTGATGTAAGTAAGAGAACACACTTTTAAAGAAGTCTGAAATAATTGCATTTATATTAACATTAATATTTCTATAAAACAGGTTTAAAAGATAGTGTCCAAATATTACCATTCTAGGTTCACTATAAGTTCAGACTCATCAGTATTCATACATAGAGGTAACGGTAATAAATTCTTATGATTGCAGTGTAACTCTTATAAAATGAATTAGAATGATAAACATTTGATTTTGGAGAGCTGTATGTTAAAGTGCTCTATTTGCATTAAAGCTTATTAGTTATACAGAAAACACAGAATGATTTTGGAAAACTGCTTTAAATAGGTATAGGTGAGTGGAAATCTCATTTGTTGTTGAAGACGAAACAAAATGTTCTTGAAAATCCTACATTTCTTAATAAATTACCCTATTTTGAGTTTCCATCTTTGGGGTTAGCCTTTTTTTTCCTTTCTTTTCTTTTTTTGGACTTCTAGAAGGAAAAAGTCTTTATAGTCACAGTGAGGCACTATGGCATCCACATCTTAGGTTCTCTTCTCATCCCATCATAATGTTTAGGTGCATTCAACACATCATAATGGTGTTGTCATACTGTATGTTTTCCTACCCTTGCTCCAAATCACTGGGTACTGCTAGTGGGGGCAGGAATATATTCAATATGGTCTGCTGTGTTTATACAAGGTAAATGTACCTGAACATTAAATATGCCGATATATTTGAGCAGGGAGAAAAGCCTGCCTGTGGACATCACTTTCATTAGTATTTCCTTTGCAAGGATAGTATCTGCCAAAATATCAGGTCCTAATATTTTCCCCACCCCCACAGCCAACATAGATATGCTCAAGCTGGGTGATTGCTGAAGCAAACTCTTGGGAAAGTTCCTTTGTGTCCTTTGCCATGCTTCACTCTATTTCACTGCTGCTTAACTTTTCCCAGAAAAAATGATGCATAGGAGTTGGCATCCTGTTGGGAATCCTAGGACTTTAATTGCAGTTCTCCATGGAAAAAGAAACCCTCCTAGAGACTAGGGTGTGCCTTTCCATTTTATCTCCAACTGACCCAATGTTAGCGATGTGAATCTTTAGTTATTTGGGTCTTGAGCGCAAGAGGCAAAACTGTGAAAGGCTTTCTACCTGTTAAAAGTGATTTTTTTTTTTTGCACAGTTTTCATTATCTTTTCACATTTTGGGACCTTCAGAAGTTGTTGGAATATTTGTTTCTGTAATGTTTTTTGTGTAAAACTCAAAAGAACAAAAAACAGTGCCATCTACAATTTCTTTTGTACAACCTTTTTTTTTATCTTTTGAAAAACAGGTCCTAGAAAGTGAAAATCTCCTGACAATTGACCATTTTCGTGATGGCTGTTCTGACGTATTGTACTAGGATGGCACCCCTACCAAAAATATGTTTTTGGCCATTGAGACAGATGGTTATGTCAAATGAATAGTTCAGTAAAAGCTGAACCAGAATTCCGCTTACCAGAATTCAAACAGAGCGCTCATTGGCATAAATTCTTACTCTGTCTTTACATGGATGCAGTTTTGGTATGATCAGAAGAATGGGTGGATCTAGAATGTGTTTTTTGAAATGGTGTTTTACTGATACCTACATGTGCATATTGATAACATAACTGCAATATTCAAGTTTGCTGTGATTGCACATATGGGTGTATCTTGATAAATTTTAGTGGTGTTTCACCAGGTATATGGATACATTCATGCATCAGTACACCAGCTAGTCAGCTGAACCAACTGAAACCTGCAGAAAACTAGATGTTCTGCTGTTCCAGAATTTTTCTTGCAATTTATACTTTACTTGGAATGAAGCAATGGAACCAAGCAGAGAGATGTAGCAAAACAGTAAAGGAATGGGGGAAGGAAACTGTGCTCATTCCCCAGATCTTTCCAACACTGCCTGTGAACAGATAAATGGCGTTCACAATTCTGGCACTATTGATAACTTTTTGTCTAGACTTACATTAAGTCCATATTGATGTATATTTCTTTCCCCTCACAATACACGTTTACAAAGAGATCCATGTGGATAATCCTGGGTACAAATATTGTGATACATTTTCTTCGGTATGCTTTTTTGATAAGGGTAAGTAAGGTTTGGAGGTCCAGAGGCCAGTTTTTTTTTTGTGGTTCCCAAAAACGGTGATAAGTTGTGCCAGCCCCAGCAAAATACTGCCTTTGGAAAAAAATTTGGAATGGCCGGAAGTGTTTTTCCATTTTGTAAACCCTATATGTATTGTATATATGTTTGCAACACAAGGTGCAGAGGACCCTGTAGAATCATAGAATCATAGAAATGTAGAGTTGGAAGAGACCACACAGGCCATCCAGTCCAACCCCCTGCCATGCAGGAACACCCTCAAAGCACTCCCGACAGATGACCATCTAGCCTCTGCTTAAAAACCTCCAAGAAAGGAGACTCCACCACACTCCGAGGCAGCATATTCCACTGCCAGACAGCCCTGACTGTCAGGAAGTTCTTCCTGAGGTTCAGGTGGAATCTCCTTTCCTGCAGCTTGAATCCATTGCTCCTTGTCCTGGTCTCTGGAGCAGCAGAAAACAAGTCTACTCCCTCCTCTACATGGCATCCCTTCAAATATTTAAACATGGCTATCATGTCCTCTTTTAACGTTCTCTTCTGCAGACTAAACATACCCAGCTCTCTAAGTCTATCCTCATAGGGCATGGCTTCCAGGCCTCTCACCATTTTGGTCGCCCTCTTCTGGACTTGCTCCAGCTTGACCATGTCCTTCTTGAATTGGGGTGCCCAGAACTGGACACAGTATTCAAGATGAGGTCTAACCAAAGCAGAGTAGAGTGGTACCAGTATTTTGTATTTTAAGGTATTTTGTTTTAAGGCAAAACTGTCACTCCTGGAGGCTTCTCAAAGTAGAAATACTATTTTTTAAGGGGATTTTCTAGGTGTGAACTAGAAAAAGGTCCAAGGTCTGCAGAATTCCCACTGCTGCCCTATGGCCATACTACTATGATATTCTGTGATATTCAAGAGCTGAAAGTGCCAGTAGAACCACAATCAGAAAGAAGGCCACACAACATAGAAGACTTCTACTTTACACTGTTATAGTGCTATTATTCCACTTTCAATATTGTGTGGAATTCTGGGGTTTGCAGTTTACTTGAGGCCAAAAAGTTCTCTGGCTGAGAATTCTAAATGCCCCTCCCTAAACTGCAAGGATTCCATACAATGTTGAAAGTGGAATAATAGTACTATGACAGTAGAGTACAGAAAGGCTCTAAGATGGGTAAAAACTAGAGAGTGCATGAAAAGTTTTCACTGATAAACTGATTTCTTGACAAACTCTAATATGATACGTGGCCTAGATCAATTAGCCTTACTAACCTGAGTAGTGACAGTAGCAGAGATGCGGATATCTACAGACAGAAAATTAATCTAGGTGTTTCTACTTCTTTTTATTTAGACAAGACAGATCTATATAGTCAGTTAACATGTTTATGAATTTCAGGTTATGCATTGCTTGTTACCTGCTTACGAAAGTTAGGCCTTTTCCACACCAGGCGAGGGAATCGCCCCACGCCGCTACTCACCGGACCTTTCGGCTCCCCGGTCCGGTCCACAGCACTCCAGAGCAGTGCATGCTCGTCAATACGCACTGCTCTGCCGTCCCAAATGGCAGCTTCTGGTTGGTTGAGGGTCTCAACCAAACGCTGAAGCTCGCCAGCCTAAAGCCCGCCCCTGGGCAGATCACAGGCTCGCATTGGTGCGAGCCTGCGAATCTGCATAAGGGAGCAGGCTCGCAGTGGCATGCTTCATGCTTTTGAAAGACCAGAAAAATCAGATCTTTCAAAAGCACACTGGAGGACCACTTGAGGTCGTTCTGGACCGGACTGAGGTGCGGATCTATGTTAAATAGGTCCGACCCAGTCCAGTCCGAGGTGCAGACCTCCTCCTTGGAAGATGGATTGCACCGTTTCAAAAACCCTGTGTGGAAAAGGCCTTAGTAATCAAACAAATCATGTAGTAGTTGCTCTGCCTGGATAGTGCGTAAAGCCATTCAGGGTTTCCAAGGTGACTATATAAACTATATATTTTACCATGTTTAAATTTTATTATTCGTTTTTAAGCTCATTTTGTGTGTTTTTTTTTCTTTTCTCCCCTCCCTTGTTTTAATTACATAGCAAAGTATTCAAGGGTCTGTTTTCCTTTTTTTGTAACACTTAATGCAGTATGAAAATATAGAATGCCGCCTTGATTAAGCCTTCAGGTTAATATATATGTACACAGACAGAAAGACCCCATATATAGATGATATAGAGAAAACATAATTGAACAGAATCCAGTAGGGTATTTCCAATGACATAACAATCCCCCTCTTTGTTGCAGAATCCCCTCAACCCCCCAGTATTTGGAGGGAAACTCAGGTACTACCATGATATTGGATTTAGGCCTTTGTTTACTGCATAGTTTTGTTTTGGTGCTTGAAAGAGATGTGATTCTAAGCCATTTCAGACACTTTGAGGTCACAAGAATGTGGAATGGCAAATGGCCAAATAAGCTGGATGTGTTTCTTACTAAATTCTTGTTCCACGCATCATTTTCATGGCTTCTGTCATCACTTATTAGTTAATTATAGCAATAGTGGTTTCTTAAGAAATTTGAGCAATGCCTTTTTATAATACCTGTGTTGATGGCTAAAGTTGTCTACTATGATAAGGGCTGATACCAGCTGTGCTGTTCAAATGCCAGCCGAAGATCATGTTATAGTTTAGATTATGCATTCTTACATATATGAAAACAGGTTTGTAATCTTCTTACATGACAACAAAAATGATTAGGAATAACATATGACATGAATAATAATACAGTGAACAAGTATTATCTGTGGAGATGAATGTTTAAAAGAGCTTTTAGAAAGTGGGTAACATGCCTTTGTAGGCTAATACTATGCTGTAGTAGATATTTGGCATTTTGCTGAGTAGCAAAAGAAGGAAAATTATTAAGCAGCTTGGCATTCAGATTCTGTGACCTGTTAAATACTGGTACATGCCAAAGGGGTCACAGCACAGCAATAAAGCAAGGTGCTGTAATACTGTATGATATGTTTATGCTAACTTTGAAAATGCATTATGCTATTGTAGGTACGGAGGTATGAAAGGAATTGCTCAAAGTAAAATAGATTTATAAAAGGAAAAATCACTTATGTTCTTCCAAACTGATTTGAAAGAGTAAGAATTTCCTTAAACATAAATGTTTATTTGCTATTTAAGAATTTGTCTTAGTCGTCTGTGAACTTGAGAATGAAGGTGGTGATGATGATAATAAAGAATAAATGGGTTATAGAATGTCCCTCTCATTAATTATATTTAAGTTATGTTGAAATTGCATTATTTGTAACTAAAATGTGCCCTTGATTTCACTGGAATTCCAAATTTGTCTCTGTTCAGCAAAAGTTAATCCTTTTCAATCCCTTGTGGATTTCAGTGCAAGAGATCAAGACCTGTATAACTTTGTATCAGTTACCAATATCACACTGAGAAAATCCTGATTAAGGGAGGAAAACTGAAGCTGTGTCTTATACATCACAATAATCTAGAATTCTAAAGGATTCTGACTGTTCTGCTGGTGCACACCATTACATTTGTGGGTCTTGGTTCATCCAGCAAGCAGGAATGGTTAAAAAAAACCAGGATGTTTCATCAGTAGCTGGTTTATCATGATGTGTGAATAAGGAACCCAGGCCTAAGCCGTGATGTGTTACTTGTTTAGGACTTTTCAGGGGAGAGACAAGCTAGAATTCCTGGTTCATATGTGCATGATAAACAAACATAGGTGGAAGTTCCATCATTTGTGTGGCTGTTTGCAGTGGAAGAAGAAATCAAGCAAGAGTGATCTGGCTTATTGTGAGGCACCAGTGTGGCCAGTGATTACAGAAGTTCACCCAGTGATAGTCTGCACTTTTTTTTAAATATTCTCTTTTAATTTTTCAGATATCTAGCATCTGCCGGACAGCTGTGCATGCTGGAGTAATTCGCAATGAAGGGGGCTTTGTTGATGTCATGCCAGTGGATAAAAGAAGAATGTACATTGCTTCATTTCAAAATGGCATTTTTTCAGAAAGGTATAAAGCATAACTTTCAAGAAGAGTATTTATTATTCACCATGCCATTCTTCTCAGTCCTACATTTCATTTTGAAGTGATTCAGTCATATGTCATGTTAATTAAGCAGACTGAGTTGCATAACAGTAGCACTTGCCAGAAAGAGATGCAGTGCTACCAGAACTGGTGGCTCCTGTAACCTAAAATCATAACGCTAAAAGCTGCTTGTGAATTAAAACAACCGTCTTGTTTACTGATCCTGTAACAAACAGCATAGTGAAGCTGATGAAAGAATTTCATTAATTTTCTGTTCAGATTTCAAACTTAATTTCTTAATCTGCCAAGGTAAACTACAAAGGATGAATACCAGAATAACTTTTCTTAGTAGTATATAGTAGTAGTATAACTTTTTGATTAGTCAGTTGACCATATAGAGCAATTAGCATTGTAAAATACAATAAAATGAAGTCGGTAAAGTACAGTAAAATGCGATAAATTAGATTAAAGTGAGATAAGATATGATAAAATACAATAAGGTAAAATAAATAAAAAATAAAAAAGTAAGATAGAAGATTATAGGATAAAGCCAACACTTAAAATAATAAGTTATCATATTAAAATAAAAGATGATATGCAAAAACCGTAAGTATTTAGATGAATTCAGCTTTGCATGCAACCCCGATGTGTTCTATAAAATGCGTTCTCAGTTGGACAGCCCTAACTATACATTTAGCAGTTCTAATGACTATGTATGTATTTGGGCCCTGAAGGAAGTATGATAACAGTTTGTTTTGCTCCCAATATATAGTTTTGTCAAGTAATGTCTCTAGGTACTGGGCCCTTACTTGGGTATATAACTGACTACTAGGGATGTACACAAAGCACAAGATTTGGTCTGTGTTCTGAGGCAGTATTTTGAGGAGTAGCCTCCTTCAGCTAAGGCTGATTAAAAGCATACTGTTTTGACATGCATCCCACATCTGACCTGAGAATTGGAAATCTATTCATGCCTACTAATTGGAAATCCAAAATTGGCTGTAATTTGGCAGAATTGGACAAATTTTATAGATGTAGTCACTTCTTAGAAGAGGATTATGTCTGCAAAATTATAGACAAATAGGTACTAAGATATTTTTTCTGTTATCTCATTTAAGATTTGATTTTTTTTTAAAGAAATTGAAATACTGTTTACTTTTTAATTTCTTGGAAGAATTGGAAAACATTTGAAAACACACCTCTTCCAAGGGAATTAAGACTGCCATGGTACAGATGAGTAGGTGCAGAGGTCCAATCTTTGTCCTGTTCTAAAAAAGAGTGAAAAGGGCACAAAAGCTCCATGTATATATTTATTTGAAGTATTTCTATCCTGATTTTTGACCCATAATTAGCAAATAAGGTAGCATAAAGCAGTAACGATACAACACAACTGGGCAATGAGTAGAAATGAAATAGAAGGAGTAGGGAACTAATAGTAAGGAAACTATCAAAATAAATAAAAAGCCTAGCAGTCAGTGCATATTCATTTTTTACCTCCAAAGCCTTCTAAAACAAAAACTGTTTCATCTGATACTTTAAAAAAATTATCTAGATTGGAATAAGACAGAGCTCCCTAGACAAAGAATTACACATCCTGGTGCTACCACTGAAAAAATCCTGTTCCATATAGTATATATACTCATGTACAAGTCTTGAAAGTTTAGTTGAAAAATTGACCCCCAAAACTGGGGCGATATCCATGGGTCAATGGAAGTATTGTACCTTAACTCTTATTGAAAAAGCGACCATCTCTTTGTATGAGTGGTAAAAGGCAAAAGCTTAGTCTGTACTGGGAGAATCTAAAAGAAGCACTGACCCCCTCTACTCTTTCCACAATGGTGTGTTTCTGGCCTTTTTGAAGATCTCAGCAAGAAAATGGCAGCAGCGGGAGCTGGGGTGGCTGCCCCCCTGAGACAATCCTGGCACTTTCCCCTCTCCTTGGAATGACCTTCAGCTTATCGCTAGTCATATCAAAATCCATAATTTTGGCTCTAAAACTTGCCCTTGATTTACACATATGGTTGACTGATACACAAGTATATGTGGTAGCCATGCTTCTATTCTCATGGGAACCAGAACGTGGAAACATTACCCTTTTGGCCCACAAATCCCAAAATACCTGGTCAGCATTGGGGATTTGTGACACTGTAGTCAAAAAGTAACTTTTCTAAAATCTGGAGAAAATCTGAACAGGATATTCCAAGTATATGGGTAGGTTCATGAATGTATGGTAAGGTTGGGAGTTTTTAAATTAAATTGTATGAACAGTATTCTACTTTATTTCTTTCTGCAGTTTACAGAATCCTCCAGGAGGAAAAGCATTCAGAGTGTTTGCTGTGGTGTGAAGGCAACAACAAAACTTGTAAAAACAATATCAAAAGACAGTGCTTGGAAGAAGAGAAAATTCCATTTAGTCTACTTCCTTGAGTTTGTATAAAGATGTAATATTGCTGTACAGAAGATATTTACTGTTTTCTGACTGAAAATGCGTTTAACTTCATGTAAATCTTAATGGGGGAAAATTAAACATGGGAAAACACATGCTATGATGACAAATAACTTGTTTTGAATCCTGTGTTAAATATTGCTATATTTTCTTAGCATTTTTCTATGCAGTTCAAAGTTCATAAATGTTTTACAGTTTTTTAAAAGAAATCTCAATACAATATAATGATGATATTTTATGTATGCCACTAATGTTATCTGTAAAATTATATGTATGGTAGATCATCTTTCCCCTATATATAGAATTTTCCATTGTAAACAATTTGGGATTGTAAAAAGAATTGGTAAGAATTTGTAAGAATTTGGGAAACAAAACTAGTGCCCAGAAATAAGCAGTGGCAAGTATTACTATAGAATTATCAGCATGGAAACCTGATGTTGGTGTGAGTGTTGGACTAGGGCCCTTTCCACACCTTACCTTCTCACGTCTTTCTCTGGTCACAATCCTGGCAGTGCTTCTTTTGGGAAGGGAACACAATAGGAATGCTCCCCTCTGCACCAGACCAGCTCCTTGCAGAAGAAAGCACGACAGACATACCTCTTCCTTCTGCAGTGCAACCAGACTCTTTCCTAGGCGTGCTGGGGCAGGAAGCGCTTCCATTGTGTTTCCAGACCTTCTGTAGGGCATGTAAGTGCAGGACTGTCACGTTATTGGGCGTCATTGATGAGGAAAATCCGTCAATGATTTACCCTGCAATCGTGCCAGTTGGTGACGGGAGAAAGATAGAACTGTGATGGTGTCTTGTGGAAGCATCATTGCGGTCCCATCCCAGGACGAGCACCTCCTGCGGAAAGGGCCCAAGACTCTAGAGAACAGATTTGAATCCCCACTCAGCCATGGAAACCTACTGTCTGACCTTGGGCAAGTCATACCCTTTCAGCCTTAGGAGAAGCCATGATAGTTTCATTTTAGGGTCACTATAAGTTGGAAAGAACTTGAAAACAAACAACAACAAAGTCTGACCCTTCCCCTGAGCTCTTTAACAAAATGCTGGTTAGAACAGATCCTGGAACCCCAGCTATAGGTATTTTTAAATGCATTAATTATTGTGGTTAATTGTGTTTCTATACGTTTTTTTTTAAAGGAAAATATAAGCAGCAGCTACTAATTTGCTACTAAATAATCACCTGCATAAAGAAATTCAAAATATGACTTAAAGCTGAATGGTTTTATTTTAGAAACATATCAGGAATTATTTTAGAAACATGTCAAGCGTTATTGGGACTGACATTAAAGTAAAGCTTTAGAAGTGAGTATAAACTAATTTGGCTTTGGCTGCAATATGTCACTTCCCACAAATGTTCTACAAGCATGATATAGTAGAACTAACACCATGTAGTACATATAATGTCCTGTATAATGGAAAATGGTGAAAATGCATTGTAAATGAATGTGTAACATAGGACTCCACTAATCCTAATTTCTTTATCTGGCATATATTCCTGCAGGGCAGGACACGATGCCAGTTCCATTTTTTCATTTGATCTCATTTATGTTAAATAGCCCTGTGCATTAAATCCGACCATATTGTGGTATATCAGAAAAAAAAGTATATTGTTTAACACTGTAAAACTGCTAAATATTTTTATGTGTCTTCTGGGTTTTTTTGTATCTTTATAATTTGTATTTTATAATTTTGTTCAAATACCATTCATATGGATATTCTTCATACGTGCATCACAGTATTAGTTTGTTGTGCTACATGTACTACCTCATGTAGTTAGGCAAATATTGTTCGCTTTTTAGGAAAACCTTTTTTTTGAATAAAACTCAACTAAAGGACAAAGAGGGTCTTTTTCTTCATCCTGCAGAATTGCAGAACTTAAAAGTGTAACTTTTCTTGCACTTCAACTCCTAGAATTCTCAGAAGCTGTTCTGGGAATTCTTGGATTCTAGGAGCTGTGGTCCAAAACAGTAACATTTCCAAGTTCCATAGAAGCATATGCTTGGTGTATTACACTCCCATACACTCAGCCCCTCTTCACTGCTGTTAGCAGTACAGAAAAATGGTCATAATCCAATGGAAGAGAATGCATTTTGTGTACAAGAAGTTCACAGTTTTTTCCCATTCTGAAGTATCTAAATTAGACAGGAAAGCTAGGAAATACTTGGACCTGAATTCTGGAATGATTCTGCTGTTGACAGACTGTGCTTGGTTAGAAGACTGAACATTATTGACTCAATTTAAGGCAGCTCTTCATGCACATCTTACGATTTAACAGATAGACCAACCAGTCTATCTGGTAGGCAAGGCTTGTAAAGAATTTCAGAATTTCAGTCCTATTCATAAGCCTACGAATTTTCTCTTGTCTCTAAACACAGTAACCAATGAAGCCATTTTCTCAGACAAACCAAAAGTTAGAATTAACAGAGGCTGTACTTCTGTTCTCCTTCATCTCTATTCTGCCTACAGTTGCATTCTCTTGGAAGTAATTTACAAGAGCCACATTTCAGAAGGGGGAAAATTCAATGCAAGCAGGGCCAAAAAGAAAAAAGGTAGAACCCCACTTCTTTCTCTCTCTTTCTGGAACCCCACCCCTCTCTCTCCTTGTTCCTTATTTCTTTTTCTAAAGTTCCCTTTCTTTGCTTCCACACCAATTGGGCTGCTATGGAGGAAGAGTCCACTGTTGCCAGAGACCTCAGGCATGAACTGATAATTTGCAGAAGGCTTCTGCCATTAGGCTGAGAGTCATATATTGTCCTAGTGCTGAAAATTGCAGCCCCCTGCCCTAGGCTATGGGAAATGATTCCCCAGTCTCAAAATTCTGTATAGCATACGAATGGATAGAGGGAAAAGTGCTCTTCATTGTCCCTTCCTCCTGGCTCCTTTTTGTTGAGGTGATGCAGGCTCATCATTGGCATTCATGCAGAGCCCCATGCTATACCTTTGTCATGAGCAGCCCTTTAAACAATGACTCCTCCATCCCAGCTCAGTTCCCGCAGGATCTAGGAGCTGCTTCCCATGATCAGGACCCCATGCTACAGCTGCTCAACACTGTGTGCAAGCCCATTAAGTGCACTTTACCAAGGATCTCCTGAAACCTGAAGCCATCTCTGAGGGAACATCGAACATCTTCCCCTGGGACCCCCATGAGAGTACTGGAAAATCCTTTAGGATCAAGATAAGTAATATTTCTCTTCCCATCCCACTGGGTTTTTGCCAGTGAGGACAGGATTCCCTCCACACCCAGCTGCTCTTACCTTATCCCCTTCCCCCAAATCCCTTGGATGAATGGTGTCACTTGTTTATATAGGGAAGGGTTAAAAAGATGAGCTTAGTGACTCACTGAAGTGGACATTCAATGTGATTGCTACTATCCCAGTTACTGAGAATCAAGTTCTCCATTGCATAGGCTCCCACATCCCCAGTAAAGTGTGGGAGAATGCAGGAGAGTGCTTTAATATAGAAAAATATTGACAATTACTTTTACTTTTATGAGGCAATCAAGGATGAGGAGGGCTTTGACCCCTGGCTTACCCAGTTCCATTCCAACCTACTGCTTCAGTCCACTCTCTTTTTATTCTCGAATGTAACTGTATAGTACCTCACAAATAAAGCAATCTGAGAATGAGAACGATCAGTTTCACTAAATAAAACTTGCTTTTTAGACTATGAAGCCTTTGTTCATTATTTGTTAAAATCCATCTGTTTCTTGTTTTATTTGTGTTTATTTTGGAACCACTGCCTTCTGAATAAGCGATTCTATTATTGTTTCAGAGCAGCTCCAAAATCTTCTGGGCAGCAGGCAGCATTAAGCACAGAAACAGAGAAATGATTTTTGTGGGGTTTCTTTAAAAAAAAAACACCCAAAAGCTTAGTTTCAGTTCTGGATTAAATTCACTTGAGTGCACAAAGGATTCTATTGTGTGGACCAATTTAATACTTGCTGCGCTGGGGGTGATATGCCTACCCTGGCACAACTATAACTGATCCAAGAGCTAAAGAAATGGTTTAGTGGAATACTCTGATCCTCTCTCATTAATCTAGGATGAATTGTGGGCTAAATTGGATGTGTGTGTGTAGGCACATGTGTTTTAAAGAACAAGTGATTTTAGCAAAGGTTTGGGCTAAAGACAGTGATTAGGTCTTTCACAACTGATATTAAGGTTGAAGTGTGATAATTGTCTTAAAGTATGTGAGACTATTTGTCCACTTAGCCCAGCAACATCATTTACCCAGGGACCTGAGCAGAAAGTCTTCCATCACCTGCCTCCTGATGAAACTACAGGCTTCAGGAATTGAATGTAGGACCTTCTCCATGCAATATATGTGCTGCTGCAATTAACTACAGCCAAAATGGTAAAAGAAGCATTACTTCAATATGCATATTGGGTATTTAGGATCAGGAAATGGTACTTGCTCCCATTAAATCAATTATGGACAAAATTTATTATTTAGGCCATTTGGTAATGTCAAACAGTTAAACTAATAATTAAGCATTTTCCAGATTTTCATTAAACACAGGAAGGATCTTTAATGGAAGAATATTATGAACAGATGAACATTTTAGAATGATACAACAAGCTAAGTGCTAACTGACTTATGAAGCATTAGAAAAGTCACATGTCTCAGTTCTGTTTGACATACATTGTTGTTAAAGGCTTGACTTTGCATGGGTCTGATTCATCACAGAAAGGGAAATATTAAGAAACTACAGAGATGCATATGTCACTTACTTTACTTCAAAGAATTGTTCTTTGTAACTCAAAGGATTGCAATTTTTGGAATTTGACAGGTATAGTTTACTGGAAGCTGTCTATATGCTGTCAGCTAATTCAAGTCAGAGCATGAACTTCAGTTGCTACATCCTTTCTATCTGTCTTGGCAATGCACGTAATCCTTCGTTAGAGGTTGCCCAGTCACAATGCCACAGGAACAGCAGGAATGGCATATGCTGTCTTCCGATAAGTGATTGATTTCTTTGGAATATTTTCATATTCCCTTATTTGCCTCAGTTCCTTGTTTCAACTTTCTCTCCTCCCCTTCTCTACCTTCCATTCCCTCCCTCCTGGAGCTTTCTGCCTCTTATCATCACTAAATCCCATAATGTCTTCCTACTTCTATCCATATGGGATATGGCTTATATGGATGGTCATAATTCCAGCCAAATTGGCAGTATCCCTTTCCCCCAATAAAAAGTTAAAACATTTTAGTTGTACAGTTAGAATTATGTTTATAAATATTCTGTGATGCCAAACCAATTCAGGCAATGCACGACTCAGGTTAGTTGGCGGTTGGAGCAGAACTTTTGCTTCTGGTTCAAGGACAAGCAAGAGATGGTTCATCTGGAAACAAAATGGGGACTACACATAGAAGGAAGAAAGGCTGACATTGCTTAAGTACTATGATCTTCCTCTAACTATTGTCAGTTGGACCTGGCATCCAATTGCCATCCTTTGGCTCAGTGAGGTTAATTGATTTCTTGTTAATAGGACCACTGAAGAATTTTGGAGTCTTCTATCCTAAATTGGTCAATGGCTAGACAGTAATTATTTTTCTCATATATATCACAAAACATTGAGGATGTTTGATAGGGTGCCTCTGGTATGGTAAGGTGGTAGGTAATGCATGTGTTTCCTGGATTTTCTGAATTTTCTTGTGGTGAATGCCCTGAGGAATTTTTACACCCTCTAGCATGTGGCTAAACAACATCATGGTGTTGTCAAGATAGCCAAACTCATTAATGAAGAAGAATAGACAACGTAGGAGACATGCAGCAGTTTGCTTTTGCCTTGGTCTACTGTAAAGGGCAAGATTTCACCCTCTCCTCATCTCTTCTCCCTAATGAGTTGAGTGGAAACTACTATTGCACTTGGAAGTCAGTTTGCAGCAATTGAAGTAAGCATAGGACAAAGTGGGAAAGTAGAAGGAGGAGAGAAAAACTGAGGCATCTTAAAAGCAGCTGGAAAAAGCAGAACAAGAGAGGATTAATTGGAACTGTCCATGCTAAATTGGTACAGTTGGAAAGTATGCATATTTGGAACGAGACCAGTTTCCTCACAACTGCTTTTCTTATCCCTAATATAGGGACTATACAAAACCATAAGGCCTATAAGGAGACCCTCCTCAAGAGAAGTGAAGGTGATAAGGCTATAGGTCCCTGAATATAGCCCAATGGTATGATAAGTGGTTTTGTTTCCCTTTTTCAATCTGACAGGGTTGCTGATTGCTGATTTGGCCTACCCCTCTCAGTCACACACACATGTAGAACTGAACAGTAATTTCCATGCTTCTCTGTAAAATGATAAGCCTATTAAAACAGTATTCATGTGTTAGTGGAAGAAGACTAGAGAATGATCTATTCCATAAAAAGCATATTTCCATCTCAGGCAAGTAGATGAATTATTTCTCATACTGTGATTCCTGTGATTATTGTCCTTTTCTCAAAATCTATTTGTTTTGGAAAACCTCTTCTTTTTTGCCGTTTAGTGATCCGCTGAGATGTTCAGAGACAGGAATGGGAAAGAAAGAGCAATGAGAAAAGATTGAATGATAGAGAATTCGACTGTGTGATAATGAAACGTATAAAGGGAAATGTAATGGACAAATCTGACATGCTGAATTAGGCATAAGAATAGGCCAACCTAATAATCTATAATGCAGACTTCTTCGGTGAATACATTTTAGCTGAGGAATGCTGGCATGCTGAAATAGAACAAATAATCAAGAACTTATGTCCACTGATTCTGCGGGATTCTGGGAGTTGTTGTCTCCAAGGGTCATTTTTGTATCTGCTCTAATCTATCTGCTCTAATTAAACTGTGTCATCACTTGTGTTGTTTCCATATCTTAAATGGGTGACTGTTAAAGCTGACAAGGGGGGAAAAAAAAGAAGTCACAGCAATAGCTTCATTTGCACAAAATAATAAATCTACCAGGAATGTTTTGTACAACAAAATATTGCTTCTCTGTACAAAGACAAATCAAAGTACAAAGCAATAAGATCCTTCTGCTGAAGGGTCATTCATGGATGCTGTTTTCCAAAAAAGCTTTCATTCTCTCTTGGAAGTAGTTACATAATGTTTGAACATTGGCATACCCAAACACCTTGAGTCTAAGGATTAGTCTGAATTGTTTTCTTTTTACGTTCTATCACCTAAGGCATTGCTTTAAAAAGAAAAAAAGACACGTAAGCAATATAATTTACATTTGATATTGGTTCTTTGGCAATCTAAGGGAAAATATCATCTAACTACGCACTTTGTGTAAACAGCAAAAATAGCCTTCTTAATGTGCGTAGCAAAAGTAAATAGGTATCTTCCAACATAAGCAAACCAGTTTGCCAGCAAAGCCAGATAACTCCCTAATAAGGTTTCTTGAGGGAAAAAACGGTTTGCTGTTATAATAAACTGTATAAAAGCTGAAGTATTTTGCCGAATTTAAAAATAAGTCTGATGTTACAGTAAAAACAGTATGGGTTGTTAGAATTAAAATGTCTTATGCAAGCAAAAGAACCTGAAGTGTCCTCACTTTACTCCTTATTAAAGTGCAAAATGTTAGCACATTAGCAATATATCTACATTGAGATATATATCATGATATATAGTATTTTTACAAATGAACTGCTTAGTTCAAATTCGAAATGCATTCTTTTCCAAAAGTCTGCTGCATCTCCTATGGCTAATGAAAACAACATTGAGATAAAGATAAGAACCTAAAAAAATGCAAGAAAGATTGGACCCAAGGTCCACTAAGGCTAACCATTTGTCCTTTGCTTCTTAGGGCCTTTCTGCACTACACTGTTATAGTGTGATTATTCTACTTTCAACATCCGTGGAATTCTAGAGTTTGTAGTTTTCTGAGGCCAAAGAACTCTATGGCTAAGAATCCTAAATGCCCCTCCCTAAACTGCAAAAACCTCAGGATTTCATAGGATGTTGAAAGTAGAATAATATAACAGTCTAATGCAGAAACACCCTTCAATTCAGAAGTCTGCATCATTTGGAGATCGGCTCAAGATGGTGTAGCGAGTGGCCGTCGTCTTGCACAGTTGCAGGACCGACGGCCGGTGCGTGGGTTTTTCTTCCCCTTTTTGGTTTTAAAAGGGCGGGGGATATTCCCCTTGGTAAAGGGAATTATGGGGCCCTTTTTTTTTGGCCCAAAATTTTTTGGTTTTCCATCCCAAGAAGACTCCAGGAAAGGAGCAGGGTAAGGGGATGGCTAAATTTTCCGGGAGCTCCAAACCGGGAACTCCCCACCATGAACCCGGTAATGGCTGCGCCAGAGAGTTTAACAAATTTAAAGGGATATGAAACATGTAATTTGGGGAAATTTTTCCCCCTTTTTGCTAAAACCCAAGACTTTGGAAAATGGCCCTTCTCGGGGAAACCGCCTGAAGAAGAAAGGTTGGAATTTGAAAAAAGGGGGGGTTTTTTGATGTATATATTGGGTAAATCTTTTAAAAAGGGAAAATATGTAAAAAGGGAAACCTTTAAGAACAGTTTAAGAAATTATTTTAAAAAACTGCCGCCATTCTGAACTTGTTAAAATTAGTGGATCCAAAACTGCGAATTATGGATTTTTAAATATTTTAAATTTATTTGGAATCCGCCCTTTTAAAATTTAAAATTGAAGCGCGACGGGAAATAATCAAAACTTAAACGGGACTGAAGGGGAAGGGGGTTTTGTTTATTTTAAAATATTTAAAAAAAACAATGTGAACAAAGTACTCTCCCTTATAAAGCTCATTGTAAAAAGGTTTTTGGAATAAGTTTTGGGAAATGTGATAAACTGAAGGGGGAATTTGCTGGTAAACTGAAGGGGAATGATTTGGAGCGGGAAAAGGGGAAAAGGGGAAAAAATCACTGAAGGCTGAAAGGAGAAAGAAAAAGGATGAAAAAGTAAAAATAAAAATTCCTGAGATTTAAGTGAAAGTTGGAAAAAAGGAGATCGGTTGAAGACATGGAAAGTTTTGGGAAAAAATTTTAAAAAGTCTCGGACATTTGAAAGGTTTGGATATTTGAAAGTGAGGGGAGGGAGAAAAAAGGGGAAAGGAATAAAAGAGAAAGGACTTTGAGACTGTAAAAAATTTGAAAGAAAAAAAGGGAAGATAAGAGGTAAAAAGGTTTTTGAAATTTTTTTTTTTTTTTTTGAAGTGACATGAGGAAGCTAAA
Organism: Iguana delicatissima; assembly: GCA_948472985.1. Taxonomy (NCBI): domain Eukaryota; kingdom Metazoa; phylum Chordata; class Lepidosauria; order Squamata; family Iguanidae; genus Iguana; species Iguana delicatissima. The sequence continues at coordinate 301,260 of CAOKZL010001141.1, read as the reverse complement.
AAAACAAAACGGGAGCTGAAGGTGTTAAAAAAAAACGGAAGGAGAAGACTGGGTTGTTGTATCATTGGTTGTCTGTTCATTATATTGTTGGAATTAATTTATAAGAGGGTTTTTTTAAATTTTTTTATTTAATTTTAAGGGATGTGTCATTGAATTTGTAATTTGTGGGGCTGTTTTTAAATATAACAATATAAGGAAAGCATAAAAAAAAGGGGAAAAAGGGGAATACAGATTGGGTAAAAGTAAACGGGGAAAGAAAAAAAGGGGGTGGGAGGTGATTTAAAGGGAAACATAATTAAGGTTTGTTTTTAAATGTAATTCTCTCACAGCTGCAGTTGAGAAGGTGGAATAGGGAAGAAAGGTGACTTTAAAGGTAAAATATATAGCAATTAGTAATAAGTAAGTTTAAGTATATAGCACCATCTACGGGTTTCCTTTTGATTTTAATTTTTTTGGGTTTTTTCCCCCTTTCTTTTTAGGTAAAAACATATAAATTAAAAGAATTAAGCAGGTTTTTTAGATGATTTGGGGTTTTATTTTTCCCCCCTTTTTTTTTAAGGGAATAGAGATATATAAATTAAAAAAATTTTAAAGGGTTTAAGTTTTTAAAATTAAAATAGAAGTTTGGGTTTTAAGAAATAATTTAATAATTTAAAAATTTTAAATAATTTAATAATTTAATTTGTTTGACTGAATTGACCTAATTAACTTAATTTAAATTAACTTAATTAACTTAATTGATAATCTAATTAGGATAAATTTAGTTTAAATTTTCATGTATAAATTTGGTGGAATATTTAATATTTTTTAATAGAAATATTAAGAAAATTTAATTTAGGTAAAATAAATTTAAATTTAAATTTAAAATAAATAAACAAGTAGAATAAATTGAGAATATAAAATAAATTTTTAGAATATAAAATACAATACAGAATATGAAAAATATTAAAAAATAGAGCGATATTCTTTGTATAGCTATTTTTGGGGTCTTTATTCCGTAGGGTTTTTCGGGTATCTGAATTAAAATTTTAAAAAATTAAAATTTTTACCTGTTTGGCCCCTGTAAGAAGATGGCAACAAGAAGAAAGGTTTCAAACTATTTAGAGGGTTTCCAGGAAAAGAAGAGCCTGGGGAAAAATTGGCCCCTTATAGTCTCCTTTGAGGAAGTCAAGAAGATTAGATTGGATATGGGACAGAAATGAAAGAACTCACAAAAAAAATTAAAAGAGAGATTAAAGAAATAAAGAAAGAGCTAAAAAATTTCCTTTAAAAATTGGAAAATGTAAAAAAAAGGATTCAGGCTCACAAATAAAATTTTATGAGATAAAGGGACGAAGGTGCTTAAAAAAGAACTGATGATCTTGATGGTGCTATTGAACACGTAAAAGGCAAATTTTTAAAGGGAAATTAATCAAAAAAAGTTTTAAAAATTTTAAAAGGTTCGGGGAAAATAGCCGATGAAAATTTTTAAAAGGGGGGTTTTTCCCCCACTATTGGGGTTTCTTTCCAATGGAGCAAATGGATTTGAAATTGAAGGGGTTTCCGAATAAATTGTTGTTTGCACGTAAAGAAAACCCCCAAGGGGCCCGTTATTTATTTTTGGGAGAAAGTCAAAGATTTGATAATCCAGCAAAGTTACACGAACAAATTGAAAATAGATGGAACAGAATTGAAGATTTTTAAGGACGTGCCATCAGAAAATCTTAAAGAAAAGAAAAGACTATGCCTATTTAACCCAGAAGTTAAAAAAAAAAAGAAATCACGTATCTTTGGGGGGAAAATTTGAAGGGGTTATATTCATGTAAAACCCAAAAAAGATATGTGATTAATAAAAATTTTAAAGGCCGATAAATTTTTTAGAAAAAATTGGCAGGAAAAAAAAAGAAAAAACCGGTATCTAATTAAAGTAAGTGAGAGGAAAGAGAAAAAGGCAGAGAAGGAAATTACCAAGGAGAGAAAAGGAAGAACAAAGATTAAAAGTGAGGGAAGACCAATCAACGGAATTTCGAACAAGAACAATTAGAATTGGGAAAAAAAGAACAACTAGAACTAGGGAAAGAAAAACAGGAGGGAGTGGATGGGGAACAAGGACAGGGAAAAATTTCCGGGAAGAGGGGGAGCCTGGGAAATTTCCTGGATCAGGGGAAACCAAAATAGAAGGGTTTAAAATATTAATAGAAAAAATTTGGGAAAAGGGGGGGTTAAAAGTTTTTGGAATTTTAGGGGGTTTAAAATTTTGTAATTAAAAGGAAAAGAATATTTCACTATTTAGAAAAAAAAAAATGTGACATTTATTGTATTCAAGAAACTCACATTAAAAAAAAGAAAGGAAACCAAGTTCTGAAAAAAAAAGTTTAGGTAATGTTTTTTTTGTCGGGAAAAATTTAAAAGAAAAGAGGGGTTGCATTATATGTAAGTTTTAAACCCAAGGCCAAAGAAGTTATGAATAATTTCCCGGGGTTTGGGTACGTAGGGGGGAATTTAAAATGTAAATTTAAAAATGGTTCTTTCCCCCCCTTCCCCACTGGAGAAAAAAAATGATTTTTATCAGAAATTATTTGAGAGTATAAGGGAAGTTGATTATCAAAATATTATTGTTGGGGGAAAGTTTGGAATCAGAATTGGACAGAACCAAAATAAATAGGAAAGAGGAAGAATAAAAGGGAAGTTGCCGAAGATGTTTTATACCATGGTAGAAAATCTTTTTTTAGTTGATTTTTGGAGAAGCTTATATGGGAAGCGACAGGAATACACATATTATCCTGAAAGATATAATACATGGTCTAGAATTGATATGCTCTGGTGCACAAAAACCCCTTTTTGGGAACAGATAAAGAAAATGGAAATTTTGCCCAGGGCTAGATCCCGATAAACCCCTTTTTTGCTAACAATAGAAATTTAAAGCCAGAATATTGATGGAAATTAAATGAAACATTTTGAAAGATGACAGACAGACACTTTTTTTCGGTATTGAAATATTTGAAAGATGATAAAATAAAACCAGAAGGGTAAAAGTCTTTTAAAAATTTTAAAATTTTGGTAGAAATTTTCACCTATTTAATTTGGGGAACAAGTAAGGCAATAAAAGGGTTTTTTTTTCCCAACAGGGTATAAATATAAAGGGGGAAAAAGGAAAAAGAAAAGAGTTTAATGAGTGAAATTCAGCAATTAAAAAAATTTTAAGGTTACACCCAAAAAATACTAAGATACCTGACCAATTAAAGGCATTACAGAAATTAATATCTATTCAGGATACCCAAGAAATGGAAGGGAAATTAAAGTTTATAAAACAGAAAAATTTCTTTTTTTCGAATAAAACAAACAAATGGTTGGCCTATAAGATAAAAAAGGAAAAAGAAAAAGGGCTTATATTCCAGATAAATGAAAATAAAAAAACGTTAGTAAAACAAGAGGAAATAAAAAAGGCTTTTGAAAATTTTTATAGGAATTTATATACAGGCCCGGAAATTAATCAGATAAAACAGAATAAAATAGAAAGGTATTTAAATGAAGGTGTGTTACCGAAAATTACAGAAGACCAGAGGAATTTGTTAAACCAAAAATTTTAACCAGAGAGGAAGTTATTCAGGGTATTCAGAGACAGAAGATAGGTAAGGTATTTGGGCCAGATGGTCTAAATTTTTCTTTATTATAAAATTTTCTTAAACAGCTTAAAAGGTTTCCCTTTTCGATGTCATTAATGGAATAACTAGGGAAGGAGACCCCTTTTTTTGGGGGAAAACCAATATATCGGTAATTCGAAAAGAAGGTAAGGATCCCCCAAAGGAAATATAATTTTAGGCCCCTCTCTTTGTTAAACGTAGATTATAAAATATTTTCAACAGTTTTCGGGAGTTAAAGAAGGTCATGTCTACTATAATTCATATTTACCAAAATGGCTTTTTGCCAGGTAGATATTGAAAAATAATATAAGAACGGTATTAAACATTATAGAAAAAATTTCCCCCAGGCATAATGAAAAGAAATTAGCGTTGTGTTTTTTAGATGCGGAAAAAGTTTTTGATAGGGTTAATTGGAGTTTTTTTTTGAACAAACGATTAAAGGTATAAATTTGGGCTCCCGTTTTATAGAGTAGGTAATGGCTAAATTTTACAATCAAAAGGCTAAAATTATAATAAATGGTGAAACATCACAATTTATAAGTATAAGTAGGGGCGTTTGACAGGGATGTCCCTTGGCTCCTTTATTATTTATATTAGTATTAGAAATTTTTTAAAAATAAGATAAGGGAAAAAAACACAAATTAAAGGAGTTAAAATTTAAAAAAAATAGTATAACTAGGCATATGCTGATGATTTAGTGGTTATATTGGAGGATCCTAATAATGGTATTGATATGTTAATGAACAAATTAAAGGAATTTGGGATTTGTGGGATATAAAATTACTATAGAAAAGACTAAAATGATTTCAAAAAAATTTAAGGGGAAGAAAAACAAAAATTAAAGGAAAAATCTGGATTTGGATAGCAAAGATGGTAAGATATTTAGGAATTTAAAATTACAAAGAATAGTGTAAAATTTTTTTTGATAAAATTATAAAAAGCTGTGGTTAAAATAAGGGATGATCTTAAAAGATGGGAAAAAGAATTATTTTAAAAGGGTAGAATAGCTGCAATCAAAATGGAAACTATTGCCCCCAAAATTTAAATTTTTTATTTAGAATCTTCCTAACTTATTTAAAGAAAAAAATTTAAAGAATAAAATGAGATTTAAAAATTTTGTGGAAGGGTAAACGACCAAGAATTAAATTAAAAGAATTAAAGACAACAAAGAAAAAGGGGGGTTTTGGATTACCCAAAACTTTAAAATGTATTATCATGCAAATTGTTTAGACTGGGGGAGGAAAAAGGGTAACATTTAGGAACACCAAGGGTTTTTTAAAAATTGAAAAGGGGAAGGTTTGTACTTCGGTTTTGGGACGCATATGTTTTACCAAAAAGCGTTGATAAATAAAAAATTTAGATCACATTTTTTAAGGAAAGCTTTATTACGGTATGGCAAAAATATAAAAGGAAATTGTATTTAAAAATTCCACTCTGGGTCTTGGATGGGCCTTCTAAAGGGGGGAGATCCCTAGGAGTGATTATTGGATAACATATAAAGATACGTTGTATATACATAGGGGAATTTTACATTTAAATCTAAACAGGAACTTTCTGTGCAGGGATGGCTTTTATTTATGCAGTTTAGGGGTTTGATTTAAAAAAGGGTAGAACAAGGGGTTTTAAAATTATGAAAGGGGAAAAAGATAAAAAATTTTTAAAAACCCCAAAGTTAAACATAAAATTAGCTTATTATATAGTATTTTTTTAGAATTGGAAAATGAAACAGAAGTAATTAAACACACAATGGTAAAATGGGCCCCGAAAAACTGAAAGTGTAATTACCCCTTGAGCAGTGGGAAAAATCATGGGTGACACCTTTGGAAATTTAAAAAAACCCGCTAGTTTGAGGGGGAATTATTGTAAGATGCTGCACAGGGGGATGTTACCCCTGTCCAGATCGCGAAGATGCAGAAAACTTTAAATGACAAACTGTTGGAAGTGTGAACAGAAAGGTTCATTTTTTCATATATGGTGGAATTGCGATGGTTTAAAAAATTTTGGGTTGGGATAAGGGGAAAATTTCAAGAGACCTTAAAAATAAAATTTAATTTATCCCCCAAAAAATTTTTTTGCTTAATATTTTGGAAGAGTTACAGATAAATAAATAAAAAAAAAATTGCTCTTTATATGATTACAGTGGCTAGATTATGTTATGCCCAAAAATTTAAAAAAACACCCCCAAGTTTTTTGAAAAATTTGGGTTTTTTAAATTTTAGAATAGTGGAGGCGGATATTCAATTGAGTCTTTAAGGGGTAGAAAAGGGAAAAAAGAAATTTTTTAAAAATTGGGAAAAAATTTTTCCCCTATGTGTGAAGAATTTGTAGGGAAAAAGGGAATAGTTTTTTTGGAAAAAGGTTTTGGAAAGCGGCATTTTTGAGGATAAGTTTTTGAATAGATGTTTGGATTAAAATTTGGTGTCCTAAAATGAGGAATGATTAAGTGATAGGGGTTGTTTACATTATGAAATAATAGGAAGGGGTGTGTTGGATTTATTTGGTATAGTTAAGGTTAAATGGTCGGTATTAATTTTATTTTGGATTATTTTACTTTTTGTATATGTTCTCGTATATGGATCAGTAACTATATAGATTTATGTTATTTAAAATTTTTGTATATAAATAGTATATCTGTAATCCATAAATGTTTTAAATTTTTTAATTTTTAAATTTAAATGGGCTGTTTCTTTTATGTATACATATAATTTATTTAATTATTAGAAGGCATTAATAGATAAGGAAGCATATGTTATTAGGTTTCAGCGGGGGAGATAGAAGGGGTAAAGGGATAAAGGGGGTAAAGGAAGGGGGGAGGTTGGGGCAATTTTTAGTAGAGGTTAGGGTATAGGTACTGGGTGGATTACATATATACTGTTTAGTTGTTATTGATGAAGTGTGTTTCACGTATGTATCATGTAAGTAAGTTTTAACTAAGAAGCTATTAGTTTGTATATAGGTTGGTACGTGCGTTTGTAATATGTATTCAGTATGTATGTGTGTATGTATGTAATAGTTAATGCACAATAAAAATTTAAAATTAAAAAAAAAGAAGAAGTCTGCATCATTTGAAGATGGCCATGCTAGTTTGAGCCGTCATTTGAGATCAGAGTTCTTCCCCAGTCTTGTAAGCAGATGTTGTAGTCACCCAGCAAAGCTGGTTTCCATTGCAAAAGACAGAGGACAAATAGAATTACTTCTTTACACATTTAGGGAGTTCAGTACCACAGTATTGTTGTGCTCAGTCATCTGAACAACAACAAAAAAAGCTCATACATTATACATGATCAGCAAATCATAACAGAAAAACTTGAGTCTCTTTTAGTCACCAGGAAAATTCTCTTATGAACTATATTGATATAATAGCCTTTTCCTTTTTTTCCCATTTTACTATTGCTTCAAGACCTTTCATAACTTGAGAAGAAGAATAATCTTATTGTGTACTATTGAGGATTATACAAACTCTTATATAAAGTAGTTATCATTCAAATATTTTGATCCCCAAAGGCTACATAATTCCTCACCTAAGAAAGATATTTTAGAGAAATATGAATCAGGTTCACCTCAGATCAGGTTTAATGAAGGAGAAATAAATTATTAGTATTTGGAAACTGGGCAAGATCATAGTTTTGAATACCATTAGCAAACTTAGAATCAGAGTGCACTGGTCATCATATTACCAAATCATGAAGCAATTTACACTCCTTACAGGATGTATAGAGAGTAGAAAAGCTAGGGCTATGCATCTAATATAATAAGAATCTACATCTGTTTGTACCTAGCACTGTATTTATAACTAGGAGGAAAAGTTAGACATACGAGGGAAAATAACAATACTCATTAAACTTTGCAACTTTGCATCTGCATATAATTCAGAGCTCTTCATCACCAGAAATAACTCTGAATGACATTTTCAGCCATGACATTGTGATTCAGTAAGTCTCTGACAAAGTTCTAGTAGCTCATATTGGCCCAGTGACCATATACTCATAACGACCTAAGCTGTCCCAAAAGTTGGGAGTGTCATGCTTATCTTACCTGTATCTTCCCCTTTCCTTGACTTTTTCTCATGAATGTCTGACCACTCTCAAACTGATCTCATCTCCCAGTTGCTTTGTTTAGTGCAGAATGTAAGGAAACACTGTTTCATGGATGTATGCAATGTTTCATCTACACTGTTGAACTGGAAAAAAAATTGGAAAGAAATGCAAAATAAAATTTTAAATCAAAACTTTAGAAAATGTGTATTATTTGACAGGAAAATCAAGAGCTGCATTTTTCTCCAGTCTTTACAATTCTGTGATGGTAAAGAATCAAAAGCACTCTTTTTAAAGAATCATGTTGTTAATTGCCATCAAGTCAATGGTTATCATCAACCACCCTGCTCAGATCTTGCAGATTCAGGAACTTGTCTTCCTTGATTGAATCTATCCATCTATAATGCAGTTTTCCTCTTTTCCTATGCCTTCTTCCTTCCCAAGCATTATTGTCTTTTCTAGTGAGTCAGCTCCCTCAGTTTAGTCATCTTAGTTTCAAGTTTTCTTTTTAGCAGTCCAGGGCACCTGCAGAATTCTTCTCCAAATAAGCACCAAATATGCTGAATTCAAATAAGCTGATTTTCTTCCTGTTAGCTTTATTTATTGTCCAGCTTTCACAAGCTACATAGAAATTGGAAATACAATGGTACGGGCACATCTAACTTTAGCATAATGGTATATCTTTATACTTCAGGACCTTACCTAATTCCATCATATCTGCTCTTCCAAGTCGGATGTCTTCTTCTGATTATCATCTTGCCTCTCTTTAAAATGTTCTGTAAATTCTTAATGGTAATTCCCCCCCTCTGCTGTTATTGGTCCATTTCTAGTTATACGTAGAAGCTTAAAAATGCTGGACATTTTATTAAATATATCTAAATATTCTGTATCTAAGTATGTCTAGACATATAACAAATGCTTTAAGACATATAGATTAATGATACTTCGGCTTATTAAAATGAATTCTCATATGTCCTTTTCCCATTAAGTACAATAGACCTAAACTGTCAGTTGCTACTTCATGTACCTACGATGATAAGAGGTCCTTAATATGTATGAGGGAACTTGGATGTACATAAGTATGTTACAAATCAGGTACATCTTTCTGAGAACTTTACTATCTTTGACTGTTGAGGAGGAGATTATAAGAATGAAAACATAAACACCTCCTTTCCTGTAGAAAGCTAGCTCATTGATGGAGGAGCATCAGCCTCATCTCAGTTTTTTTCTTGTTTTCTTTATAAAATATGCAGGGAGCGATGATACACATGCATATACACTGTTTCATATATGGAGTAACACCAGTTCTGGGAGCATGTAATCAACTTCGTACAGATGATGACTTCATTTATTTGATGTGTTGCCACTTATGGATGAAGCCCTTATTTCTTCTGGGTCCAGGTTATCCAAGGAGGAATCTTATATATTTTCCTGCTAACAGAGACGAAAGCAGTATCTTCAGCAACAAGACTGTTCCTGGTATTTAACCTTCTGAATGGTAGACCTGTACTATTGGAATTTCTTCTAACCTGAAATTCACTGAATCCAAAACCTTTACAGATTCAGGTGTGATATTCTCTTGTTTGGGGGAAGCCTCTCAACCTTGCATTGGTTTAATTGTGTTTGCTGCTTTATTTCTTTTTCTTTCTGGGTTAACCTAGAATTATGATTATGTAATTGTTCTTTCCTCTTCCTCTCCTCAAATGTTATTGATCCATTTTATCATTTTCTGCTTTGATTATCTTTTGAAAGATAGGTTCATTAGAACATTTTCTAAGCATTTTCCTGACTGTAAACTTTGTCAGTTGCCCCTTGTTGTTAACAATTTTTTTTAACAATAGGATCCTTCTTTGTAATTATTTTAATGCTTTAGCTGTAAATTTTAATGTATCTTTTTTATTGTAAACTACTTTTATTTCTTTAAATCAGTGGTTCTCAACCTTCCTAATGCAGCAACCCTTTAATACAGTTCCTCATGTTGTGGTGACCCCCAACCATAAAATTATTTTTGTTGCTACTTCATAACTGTAATTTTGCTACTGTTATGAATCGTAATGTAAATATCTGATATTTAGTCCACCATAAATGATATAAAGTTTGAAGATTTGGTTTCACTGCATTCAGACTGAATTAAATTCAACAATAAATCTGGCATGGGAATAACACTAGATTTTGTAGGCTTATTCTTTACAACTGATGCAACATTCTTGTTTTTATCAATATCTGAAGTGGTACTCTCCAGACTGTCCAGACTGTCCAGTCCCAGAGTTACCAACACCTTTTTCAGCAAATTTTTAAAAGAATCTGAGGAAAATAATCTCACTTTATTATCATCTTCTACATCCTCCTCCTCGGAAATAGAACCATCTGATTTAGAGTCATTATCTCCACGAGTATCTGCCAAATCTGGTTCCTCATCACTTTCAGATTCAGTGTTGATTTGTTCAGAGTGTGACAAAGCAGATTCCTCAACTCTAGTCACTTTGGACCTACAGGTAGACTTTTTTGGTAAATACACACAAGCATCATTTGATTCAGCTTGAATAACCTTTGTATCATCAGGAAAATCACGTGAAAATGAAGGATTAATTTGTCGACTGCTTAATAATGACATTACATTCAAATTCAATGAATTGTCCAACTTGCAATACATTTTTTAAACTTGTTATGTATTTTGTGAAATCATTTCACTAATATTGTTTGCCTATTAACACGCACCTCCATTTCTTCAGCAATCATTTGTCTTATCACCTCCCTACTACACTCAGACACATTCCCCTGGGAAGACATGGAGGAAACAGGAGGTTCAAATCTTACTTCTTTACGTTTCATAGGCATTGCAGTTTGACTACTAGTGAGTAAGGACACCATACACCATGCTAAATTGCCCTGCGCTACTGTATCCGCCAATACAGAAGGGCAAGGAACTGCTGACTGAGAGGCCGCCATTTCTCCCGGCAGAGGCTGCTCGCATGCTTGAGTGTGATTGGTTGTGTTGCTGGAGAGCTTGGATTGGTCAGGAGAGCTCCTTCCTCTCATAGCCCCCTCCCTTGCTTTCTGAACACCTCTTTTCAACATGGCGACCGGAAGTTAAAGGAGCGGTTGGGAGCCCTTCCCCACCTTTAACAGACTTAACTGCATTACTAGGTAATTTTCCTTTCACCTTCTTTTTAATTCTTGCCTTCTCAGACTTCCTTATGCTAGATGTTTTTAGCTTTGTTTGAGCCTCGGAGTGGCTGGTCGGAGATTGCCCTTCCAACTCCCTCTCGCTCGATGCCAAGAAAATTTTCTTTAGTAAGGTACTTCAAAGGGGGCAGGAGGACGCGAGCGCGTGGCTCGCGCTTGCGCACCACCACCGAGAAGGGAATGGAGCCTCAGACCATCGGAAATACTTATTTTCCAATGGTCTTAGGCGACCCCTGTGAAAGGGTCATTTGACCCCCAAAAGGGTCGCGACCCACAGGTTGAGAACCTCTGCTTTAAATGAAGGGAGGTATAAAAACATAGAAAAATATATAGAAGAGAAATTATTATATGACCCAAACATGTTTTTCAAAGGCAACAAAAAGAGATCAGTGGGTAGTTACTTGGATTCACATCCCCTCACAAGAGTGACGTTTCTGACGTTTCACCCTTCACAAAAACTAAACTTTCTCTAGCCATATTTTTCTCTAGGAATGTTACATCTTGGGAAAACTCCATTCATCCTTTTTGTATAAAGATGAAGTCAGCTTCCATGCTGTTCCCAAAGATAATTTGGAGCAGAATTATTCCCCCAGCCCCTCCTGCCAAGCTCGCCTGTACTCATGAATTCATGAACTTTGGAGATGATCCAGCTTTATTTTCCAGTTGGTGACATTGTACCTGGTCTCTGATCTGTACGGAGAGGGATCAAGAGGCAGGCGTACTGATTTGTTTACATTCCAATGAGGAGTAGAAAGGCCCAGGCTTGAGACTGTATTAACTCTCTCTAAGCATGTTTTAATAAGCGTTTATTTCTTATTAACTCTGGTCATTGACCTTAGTAGTGGAAAACTGAACTGTAATTCAGTCCTCCAACTGTCCTTTAGGAAACAGCATCTGGTTTAACTGCTGATCTCCCTCACAGTTTAAAGCAGACTGATCTTCCTTAACTGGATGCAGAGCTTGGAAAAACTTACTTTCTTAGACTGCCATTCTAGGCAGACTGGTAGTCCAAAATAACCCATTGTCCTTTCCAAAATCTAACGTAGTACTTTCTAGATGCGATGGACTGTCACTCCTGTCATCCTCACATACAATGGGCCATCTTGATCTGATCATGGTTACACTTGCCTTAGTTACATTCTGTTTGGAGTACTGTAACATGTTGCCTTTGAAGACTGTTCAGAAACTTCACATGGTATAAAGAGCTGCAGTCAGAGTGTTTACTGATGCTGCTACAGGGATCATACAATTCCCCTCCTCCAGCACCTCTACTAACTGCTAGGCTCTTTCTGAGCACAGTTCAAAGTTAAAGCCCTATATGGTAGGTCCAGGTTATCTGAAGCATCATATGAATCTGCCTGGGCTCTGAGAACCTGAGGAGAGGCCCTTCTTTCAGTCCTACCACCTTCACAGGTATGATTCATGGAGACATGAGCTAGGGCTGCCCCTCAACTCCAGAACTCTATTCCCAGGCAGGCTAGAATGGCCTCCTCCTTGCTTTCTTTCCATCAGTAGGTGAAAACTCCCTCCCTTTTCTTTTAATTTCAACATGCTTTTAAAACTGAATGTTTTCTTTTAAAAAGGCACTTAAGAGGGCACTGTATTGTTTTAAACTGCAATGTTTTATAACTGCTCTTCCTTCTTTTTAAGTGTGTTAAGAGTTGTAAAGTCGAAGGCTTTCACGGCCAGAATCCATAGGTTGTTGTGGGTTTTCCAGGCTTTGAGGCTGTGTTCTATTAGTATTTGCTCCTGATGTTTTGCCTGTGTCTGTAGCTGGCACCTTTAGAGGATCTGGTGGCATGGAAGTGAAACTCTAGCAGAAGTCAGAGGATCCTTCTTGTTCTTTGCTGAACATAGCATTTGTTGAATTTTCTTGGTCAATTTACAGACCGACCAACCTTAAAGCCTGGAAAACCCACAACAACCTATGTGTTAAGAGTTGTTTTAATATTGTTAATTGTTTAATATGTTTTTAACTCTGTTAAAATCATTTTAATTTGTAAACTACTGTAAATCCTGGTTGTGGGAAAAAGGCAATATATAACTAAAGATTATCAGCATCCAACTTCATTGTCATGTATTAGATTGAGAAGGCTGGTAAGACAAATCTTGGAGGAAGACAGTTCAACAAATGCAGTAATGCAGCTGTCTTCTCAAAAGACAAAAACTTTCCCATCATGGTCAGTGTCCCCAGCAGGGCAGGACTTTGAGGTAGAAGTCTAGGGAACCACTCAGCAGAATTACCACAGCATGGTGGTCTTGCTTATCACAGTTTGAAGCAGTAGCGAATACTGTCTATGTTGAGGGAAATAATGTTGTTGTTGTTGTTGTTTGCCTTCAAGTCATTTCCAACTTATGGCAACCCTAAGGCAAAACTATCACAAGGTTTTCTGGGACTGATGGTATGTGATGCCCAGATCAGTGTTCCTACTCTGTTGGAATGGAAGCCACCAACCCCCACCCCCATGCATGTACAAGTGCACACCCACCTATCACAATTTTCTGTTCAGTTTTTAATAGGGGCTATATTTTCATATGTGACATGATTGGCTCAGAGTTCACTGGCTCTCCACACTCCTTCAAACTGATGCTCTTTCATCTGGTTTAACTGATGGACTGAAGAAGAATCGCATGAAGGATATATATTATTGACACAGAGCCTGATTTGGCAGAAAAATAATAATAATTTGGATCCTAGGTGGTCAGTAATAGCCAAGACCTACAAACATTAGGTGAATATTTAGATTTAAAGTTTCCATAATATAATGTGGATCCTTACAATTATGGTTGGACAGGGAGCTCCTTTTCACTGTGTTCCCAACTTTGAGATCCAAGACTTTACTTAAAATTTGGAAAATAAATAGAGTTATATGGAAAGTGGCTTAAAAAGCTGGGAAAGGAAAAAGAAAATGGAGGGTTTTCTTTAGAAATATCCTTAGAGCGGTCTGGTGCCAGTGCCAGGACCCAACACCAGCAACAGTTCCATCTCAGAAGCAAATGTAAACCATGCAGCACCTGCAATTAATTCACCACAGTCTCAGCTGATGGAAACTTGTATGGGAAGTGAACTGCCATTTGTTACATTGCTTCATTCGCCTACCTTCATATCCACAAAGCCAACCTAGGGTTGCCAGAAAAAAAGAAGAGACATGGCACAGCAACAGATATTCTCCATGACCTCTCAGCACTTCTCAGGAGGTCCTGTAGGCTGATGTCATTGCTGTCCATTTAGCAATAAGAACAGAGCCAGATATTTCACTGCTATTGCCCCCCTACATTTCACTGACCAGTAAATAAAAAATTCTGGTGAACATTCTGTATCATACAACAGAGAGTTGCTATAGAAGTTCAATACAGGACAGGCCTCCTTTTGTTTTTATACAAATCCTCTAAGGATCTCATCCCAGGAGAAAGACAGGATAAAAATTCAATCAATCAATCAGTCAATCAATTGTTATGCTGTGAGGGCTCTATCAGCCAAAAGATGCACTTGGGAGGCATGAGGAAGGAAAGGTGCCATCATTTCACCTGATGGAACTTTACAGTAAATTTTCCTCATTGATGATCTCCCAAATATTAATGGAAGAGGGCTGTCCTATATTGAACCTGGCAATCCTATCATAGTTCTCTATTGCATCATGAAGAATGTTCACTGGACCTGTGTATTTCATTGTACTCAATAAATCTCCAGTCTAGTAAAAGCCAAGTCATAGACATCTAGCGTGAGGGAGGGAAGGAATAATTTCTTCAGATGCAGCATAATGCAAACCACTGATTCCGATAGGAGTTGAGATATGAGGAAAAATGTTCAGCCAGTGTTGTACTCAGTCATTATGTACGTAACTAGCCTCCTCCTACCTTCCAGGTTTTTTAGCCAATGAACGGCCTCATAGTAATAGACAACCCACTCACTGTTCGGAAAAGAAAAGTCACAGTTCCCTCCTTCTCCCTTTCTCTCTCTCTGTTTATGAATGAGAGCTGATCCACAAAATAAAAACAAAAAGCAGGATTAAGGCTTCTAGTGTGGCCATGATGACCTTAATCATAACCCTGTGTTTATGTAAAAACAAAAGGTAGCAGGAAAGAAAGGATTTTAACCTACTGAAAGGCTATGGCTCTATCGTCTATGGAAAGGACTTTTTACAGCCATGCTACTTGATGTCCTTTCAACTGTAATGACCGGGGACTGAACCCAGGGTGATTGGTATGCAAAACACATAGTTCTGTCACTGAGCTAAGGCCATAACTACTGTACACAACTCCACACAGGCATCTATTCCTGTTAAAATCTGTTTTGCTGAATACTGTGCCTTACTAATGTAAAATGACCTACCTGATTGACATAAATAGAAAAGACATGTCACCACATGCTGCGTCACTGTGGCACACAGGAACAGATGTGCTGTTCAGAAAACTGTGGTTAGAATATCTGTAATGTGTGATTAAAGCAATATTTGTTTTTCAAATGTAAAAAGATCTCCCACCCACATAAAAATCTCAGGCTAGTTAAGAACTGTGTGCTCAGTTGCAAGACTTCAAGATTTTAGTAATACTGCCTCTATGGGCATTGTATAGCTTTTATCTGCACCAAACTTTCAATGAGATATGAGAGAAGGAACTGCCTAAAGTATTTAAATCATTTTGTTAAATTTAGTCTGAACGTACGGATTTTTTCAAAGGAAATGAAAATTTCCTCGTAAATCAACTAGAAATTGAAGTTAACTACAAGTATTATTTCTGTATTTCTCTCTCTCTCAATATATGTATATTGCTATATCATTTATATCTATCTGTATCTATATCTATATCTGTATATATATCTTTACATATGGGAAACTGTCAGGTGAAGGAATTTGTTGTTGCTATTTCAAGTCTTTTCTGTCTTAAGATGACTCAAAGGCACGCCTATCATGGCAAGATTTGCTCAGAAGGGGTTTGTCGTTGCCTTCTTCTGAGTCTGAAAAAGTGTGACAAGGTCACATAATAGAGTTCCATGGCTGAGCGGGGATTTGAAAAAAGATCTCCCAGTGTCCTAGTCTAACACTCAAATCACTTACACCACACTGGATCTTTACATGGTTCATGCAATTCCAGCTGAGCACTTTGCAAGCTTGTTGTGAAACTCTGGATACATGATGGAGTTTGTTTGTATTCAGAATTGTTTATTAAGGTAGATGGAAAATTCTTAATATTGTCAGAAAGCAGGATAATTATGCTGGGAGTGCTTACTGCCTCAGATATCCAGATATCTTAAAAACTATAGGGAACAGATGGGTTCCACAAGTACAGAAAGTGACATATAGTCACTCTAAGGCTTTCCCTCCTCCACCTCTCTTCTCCTATATTCAAGAAAGTCCCTGCCTGTTATCTTCAGCCTTCTAGCTCCCTCAAAATGCATGCTCTGAAGCCTCTTGTTCCATTCAGAGTTTCCATCCTTTCTCCTTTGCTGTCCTATATGCCTGGGGCTGCATCCCAGACCATTTGTGTGATGCCACATCTCTTACTTCTTTGAATCCTCCACCAAGGTCCACTTTTTCTTCGAGTTTGTTATGAAGGTGTTCAGCTTTACTGCCTAATGAATCCATGCTGCCATGTTAAGTGAAAGAGTGGATGTACAGAATCTAACAGCAGATTGGTAACAAGAAATAAAGATTATCCCTGGTTAGGTGGAGACAGTTTGAGAATGTGATAAATTTGGGCTGAAATAAGAGGGAAACTGGAGTCAACCAGAAAGATTTATTTCCATGCTCTGTACTTTCAAGTCACTTCTGATTTATGGTGATTCTAAAGTGAACTTATCACAGGGTTTTCTGGGGAGTGGGGAAATCAAACCCTGGTCTCCATAGTTGTAGTCCAACACTCAAGCCATACAACATGCTAGCTCTCCATACCCCAGTAAAATTCATCTGATTTCATACAGTGTCAGAAGCTAAGCAGGATCAGGCCTGGTTAAATTTGGATTATGGACCATACAGGTTCTTCAGGGTTTTCTCTAGGAAAGAATCCTGGCTGAAATCCTAGAAGGTCATAGCCAATTAAAGTTGACAATACTGAGTTAAATCAGTATAAAGCAATTTCCTATTAACCATAAAATCCAAACACAGTGGCAAGATGAATAATATAATAAAACTCCAGGCCTGGAATCTTAGTTAAACAAAACTGGAACAAAAGTGCTTCTAGAATTTGCCTAAAAGACAATCAAAAGATGTAAAACTATACAATGAGGGAGGGACTTCCATAGTCATCTCTAGTTTTCTAGATGTTTTGGACTTCCTATCCCAGAAGTCCCAGCTACCTTTACCAATGATCAGTAATTCTTGGACCTGAAGTTCAAAATACCTGGAATACCAGAGTTTGGGAAACACTCCACTAGAGGCTGCTCCTCAGATGACCTCAACTCTTCTGCCTTCCAACCTAACCATTCCTCCGGCTGGGCACTCAAGCAGGAGTACTGTAGTAACTTGGTCGCCAATCCCTTAGATTTGAAAATGTTTTTAGCACTGTGGAGTGGCCCTGGAGAGTCAGTGCAGTTTATGCAGAACTGATTTAACATAAATATTCAGACCTTTCCAGTATCTAGGTGAAGCTTCCGGCTGTCTTCAAACAGTGTTATGTGAAGACTACACCAGTAGCCTAGCCTGGATACAACCAGAGTATGGCTAACTAAGAAAAACACTAAAGTTTCCAGACAGGGTTGAAGATGGGGTATTAGTCCCGTTTAAGAAAGAGAAATCCTAGTTGCTGCTCTTACCTGTGCTTCCACAGGCAATCTGAATCTCTACTTGCTGTCAAAGAGATTGCTAATCATTTTATGGAGAAGCAAACGTAATGAAAACCTAAGGGATCTAATCAAAAACAGCTGGCCCAGACCCAGATAACCATAATACAATTTGTGCAATTATTGGTTTTAACTCACCCCTCTTTTTAAAAAACAAACATGTTTTTTTTTAGTATGTTTTTAATAAATTCTTGTCTTGAAATAATTTCTCCATAGGTTTTGTGTGTGTCTTTAAGAGAATATTAAGTGACTCAGTCAAAGCTTAAAGCACACCACAAAAGCACCTTTCCCTTGTGTGCTTAATCCCACAAAGCTTTTCAACCTCTTTCATTCACTTTGACATTCCAAAAATGCACCTTTGGCTGGATGCCGAGAGAGTAAGTTTCGTACTGAAATCTCATTTAGGATAAAGAGGGAGACTGCTTTGTCTTTGCTAAATAAAGAAACTTTAATATATTGAAAGTGTGTTCAGTTTTTCATTTAGGAACATGCATTTCCTTTATGTTCCTGCAAAGTCGAATGATTATGTAATCATGCTATGTGGTAGAAATCATAATCTAGATCTAACTCTGTTTTCTTTTGAAACACTACACAATTTGCAGTAATGTTGGAAGTCAGGGGTGGGTTGCAGAGTTTTCTGAGACAGTTTGTGCCTTAGCAGCCAAAACTGTCAATGGATGGCCTGGGGATACATCATAATTCTCTTCTGTTGTAGACTATTTGTACAATGGTTTTTAAATATATTTGCCTTGCATACTTTTGGTTCTGTTGATTAATATATCAGCAACAAAAAAGGGGGATGATGTGAAGTTTCATTTTGCTGAAAGGAACATTAACAGGTCATGGAAATTTCTTTTGTTACTTGCTTTGGTTTTTTTGAGGGGGGAGCAGGCAACAGTGGTGAGCTGTCCTTTGGCATTTAATCAGAAGTGGATGCTCACTATCAGAGATACTGTATCTGCATCTGGCATCATGGTCCCTGCATTGAGCAAGGAGTTGGAATAAATTACTAGATTGGAAGTTCTCATCCTTTATTTTTGCTTCAGCTGCATGGCCAAGTGTGGTTAGTTGACTGGATTAGGGTTCTAGAGACCAGATTTCAAATCTTTGCATAGTCATGGAAGCCCACTGGATGAACTTTGACAAATCACACTGTCCGCCTCAAAAAATGACAGTGGCAAACTCCCTCTGAACAAACCTTGCTGGCAAAACCCCACAATAGTTCACTTTGTTGCTGCTGTTATTCTGTGTCTTCAAGGCATTTCTGACATGGCAACCCCAAGGTAAACCTAACATGGATTTTTTGGGGGCTGAGAGTGTGTGATGCCCCCAAGGTCACTCAGTGGATTTCCAAGCCCAAGCAGGAAATTAAACCCTGGTAATCCAATGCTCAAACCACTACATCATGCAATAAGTCAGAAATTACTTGAGGGCACACAGCAGCAACAACAATATAGCCAATGGTACAGAATTCTGAGAGCTGAGATACAAAATGTCTGGAGGGCCAAAATTTGAAAAGAGTTTGGACTAGATATTCAAAGTATGCATGTCCCCTTGACACAATACTCACATGTAAGACATCATGTGAGGAATAAGTTATGGTACTGGGAACATGCACTTGCATCGTGCATGTTGCTTGGCTTAGCCTATAGAAACCAATGCATTCACATGATCATCTGCCTGGAAAAAAGCTTTGCATTTGCAGAAAGCCTTGGTGTGACTGATAGGATTAAGGTTTATAATCCCACTCCCCGTTATGCACATGACACCCCTTTATGTGAGCAACACACAGAGGACTGTAGCTTTAAAACACTGTCCACAGACTAACAGAACAGTACTGTTGTATCTATCATGAAAAGTCATGTTTAGGATCAAATGTACCCAAACCTACTACTTTCTAAACTATTTCTGAATTTACAAAAACAATGTTTGCTGGTGCCCCAGGTTTGGCAGCTTATTTAGACCTGTTAGACTAGCAGGAGCCAAGGCAATGCCGTGGTTAGACAAATGTAAGACCTTGATCTGGACTCAAAGGAGCTCTGCCATGTACTAGATGGTCTTGGGCACAGAATCTGGATGGCTGTGGCCAGGTCCAGAACTGGCTCTGCACAACATAGGTTTCCAGAGCAGATCTGTCTTTAGTTACATCATGCTTGGATTACTGTTATCCGATGAATCTTGAGCTGCCTTTGAAAAGTGTCCAAAAATGCCAGTCAATGCAGAATGCTGTAGCCAGACTGCTGAATGGAGCTGCTGTTGAAGGCATGTAATGTCTTTATTATAACAACAGCAAGTGATTTCCAATACAATTTCCAAGTCAAAATGCTGAATATGGCATTTAAAATCCTAAGCAAACTGGAAGCAGGGTGTCTTCTGTTTTGTCGCAAATAGACCTGCTTGGCCTTTGGGATATTCTATGGAGAACTTCCATTGTATCCTGCCCCATAAAAAAAAACAGAGCTGTGTTTGATTGGGACCCAGAAATGTCCTTTTTCTGTGGTTGCACTAGATTTTGAAATTTCCTGCCAAGAAAGAGCCATTTCAATCTGTCTCTGATGGCCAGTCTCACTCTGCTGTTGGGCAAGAACTTTTCTTTTTTGACAGGCATTTATCTTGTCCAACTGTTCCTCTTAGCTCTATGATTTGTTAGTTGACGTGTTTATGGATGACCTTCTCCCTTTCAGAATTGTTTCTTTTTTCTGTTTCTTATTGTTGATTTAAACAGTGTTGGTCAGGCTATAAACCAGCTTAAAAACTTTCCTTGTGATGGAAATGTGGGATAAAAATTATCTTGAAATAGATAATCAAATCAACAAGCTCAGAAAATGTGGTGTTGGACATGGTTGTTGTTTTATTGAACTGGGTACATTTTGAGGATGTAACTATGATAGCTGCCAACTCAGCAGCCACTGGGATTTTCTACTATCCATCATGAGGGGTAGGAGCAGGGGAGAGAATAAATGGGATTTTCCACTCGGTCAAGGGTATTTTGCATTATGTAACAGCTTTTAGTGTACTATAGGGTCTGGTTAATAAAACACAAACAGCATCTAGATATTATAGCGTGTATGTACATGTGCAGTGACATACGCACACCTTTTGTTTAAGTAACATCCAAATGTAGGGCAAGTAAGTACAAAATGTCACTCCTGTCTGAGTTTTGGTGGTTTCTGACAGTGTCTTGGGGTGATAGCACACACACAGTACTGTATACCTATTTGTTGTAACCAATCTTTTATCAGTAACTTTTTTTTTTAAAAAAGGGTTTGCCGGGAATTAGTTAGGTGGACGTCTGATGTCTCTAGTTTAATGGGGTACAAATATACCCTAAAATTAAAACCTAGTGCTCTGTTTATCCCTGCTGTTTGGGAAGCTGTCAATAAACTGCCAACAACATCATCTTTCTAGTAAGCTTCCAATGTCAGCTGCTCCTGTGGCCAACTCTAACCTACTGTGAAAGGAGTTCATTTAGTTCCTCTGCATCCTCCACGTACAGTAGGCTGACTATCCAGGAACCATATTTTATTTTCAGCTTCCTTTCCACTGCAAACAAAAACAAAAACTGATTCATGTCCCTTTTGGTGGCTGGGTTTCTACTGTTCCCAATCTGTAAGCCTCTCTCTGTGAGCCTTTCTCTCACTCTCACTCTCCTTCAGAACTCCACTTTTGTGGCCATTGAAACCTTCCTCAGTTCCTGGCCACCCCAACCTTCCTACACAGAAAGCAAGAAAGCCACTGAAATGTATGAAAACAAAAACAAATCTGAAAACAAATAGAAATAGCTCCCACTCCCAAGCACTACAGAACCTCATACCTCTCCCATCTAACTCTATTTTTCTCTGCTTTGCTCTCAGAATGAAAATAGGAAGCAATGGCACATCATTTCCTGTTATCATTTTGAGAGGGACTAGAAGAAAATAGAGGTGTTTAGGCTTGCTGTTGGTTATATCTATGGTCTGAGGAAGAGGTCTGGGGTAAAAAATCCTCTAACTTACTTGCTGTTGTTCAACATCTATTCTTTCTTACCATACACATATATAAAAAATTGACTTGGTAGAAATAGTATTAACCCACCCATCCCCCCAAAAGTGCATTAAATGGATCCCATAATAGGAATCTTTGTGAAATGGCGTCTCTTCCACCTTTGTTTCCCTGAACCATTTCATTGTTTTGTCAGCATTCTTCTGCAAAGCAAAGTCTATTAAATTCAGTGGCTCTTCTTTCAGACTAAATATGTATGGGAGAGGAATAAAATGTTATTAGTTATGCATAGGGTGGCAGTGTTAATCTCTGATTTCTTCCTGCCCCATGTAGAATTACATGGGATAGCTTTTAGTAGTTTAATAATCCTTTAAGACAAAGCATGTATAGGTGCTTTTTGTTTTGATGTTGCAAATTAAAATGAAAATAAAAAAGAGTCCAGACATAAATCACGTTTTTCCTAAATTTTCAGCTTCACAAATAGAGGCACATGGAATAGCATGCTAAGATTTCATATTTTAATAATTCTACTTCAATCATTAAACTTTGACTGAAGGGGTATTTTATAGGGCTGCCAATTCTCAGGATACCAGTTGACTTCTTAAGAAACTACTGCACTTACCCAAGACTCCATGTGGTGAGACAAATATCAGGATGAATGGCACTAGAAGATGAGAAAGTATGTTTTTCATATGTTTCAGTGTTTTTTGTGCGTTTTTCATTCTGTTATGCTTTGGATTCTTTGTGTATGTCAGGTTAGCGTAAAGTCTGAGACTTAAGAAAGTGTAATAGGTGGAGATGTTATTCTTCACTAATTTCATTCTCAAAGGAAGCAATGAGCACTGCATGTCCTCTCTCTATGTGTGGGTTCTGTTTTAGGATTCTGTTCTGGAACCCCCACATAAAACAAAAAGCATAAGTATCGTATCCCATTGTAGTCAATGGACACAATGTGCACACTCTCATGGGTGTGCAGCTATTGCTTCTGTTGACTATAATGGGAGAAGCGCTTCATGCAACTTACATCCCTGTGCGTGGAGATTGTGCCAGAAGAGGGTGAACAATAGTTGAAGCAATGCTGTTTTGCTGTGAGAAAATTTTTGAAATTTTCTGTGTTAAATGTGCACCTGGTTTTTAGCACAGAAAACAGCATTTCTGCAGAGGAAGCAGCATGCTTGTTTCTGTGCAAAAATTGTCATGTGGGCTTTGATCAGAATAAAAAGCATTTTTATTTCCTGTGCAGAAAATGCTGCTCTTGTGTAGAAAATTGTGGATTTTGTACAGAATAAGTCCCAGATTGCAAATTCTTGTCAGTCCAAAGTTCTTCTCATCAGAGTTTTCTGACATCCAAGAAATATGCTTTTCTGACCATTATTCTGAATATTTTTGGACCCTTTTCCATACCTAATAATATGGTTTTTTCCACAGCACCACTAGATAAAAGAATTCTTTTCTCTGTGAGTTCCCTCTCTCTTTATCTTTGAACATATTGTGGCAGAAAGTGCAAGCCATCTTATCTGGTGTGCTTTTCACAATATGGTTTGGGGATGTTGTGGATTAATCTGCTGAGGTTGACTTTTAAGTTACTGCTCATTGGTCAACTGATAAAAATGTTTAGGTAAGCTAGACAATAAAAAGCACTTTCTTGGCAATTGCTCCAAAATTACAGAATACTATTCTTGATGATTGACAATTATTCTTTCAAATCACACTTTTAAAAAAGTCTTGAATACGTATCTCTTCACTTCAGTCCTTCCTGAAGACTTTTAATAGTTTGTGTCATTTCAAAAACTGGCATCTGTCTAATCTTGTACTGTTTCTTTTTAGACATGGCATTCTGAGAACTTGGCCTAAAATTGCCTTTTGCAGATGTACATTTTTTTTTAAAAAAAACTACTCTTATTTTGAGATTTTCTGCTTGTGTGAAAAATGATATCAAAATTAGCTCTGGGGCTCCTTTCCAAGAAAGATTATACTAGGAGCCTCCTTTCTATCTTTCCACAGATGAGTGAAGACCTTTTCATTCTTGCAGGCTTTTGAGAATTATTTGAGAGAGGCCTGTATAATGTACTGGACTTTTATTTTTTGTTGTTTTTAACTGTTTATGTTTTTAACTGGCTTTTTTTTTTTGATACTTCAATTGTGTTCTAACTTTTGTATCGTGTGGATTTTTAACTGTTTTTCACTATTGTTAGCTACTCTGACTCCCACATCAGGAAAAAAGCAGGATGATCAGGATGATGATGATGATGATGGCTGGAATACTCTGAGGCACTTATGAATGTGTAACCATTGTAGTTATGCAGCCATACAATGATTCCTGGGCTGACTCTTTCAATCATCACTCACCACTTAGCTGCTGCCTTCAATGAGGGTCCCTTCCATTCTCATGGGATTCAAGAAGCGGTTGACTGACATTCCCACACCTTCCCATGCAACAGACAGAAGCAATGGTCCCATTACTACTTCCCACACTGGAGATTGCTCAAGCAATGGAGGATGGGGAGACATCAGTCAGCTGCCTTCTGAGCCACGAAAGGGGACACCTGTGTTGATAACAGTGGCTGCTGCCCAGTAAGTAGTGACTGGGAGACTTTTATTATCCCAATACATCCTCTGTACTGGGCCATAACTAGGGAGTGTAAGACACAGTCATGAATGCACAGTCTAGGTTACACATTTGTAACTGCCCAAGAGGATTTACTAATAAAATTTGCTTCAGAAATTTTGATGCTTGTACTTTGGTTGGTTGTTGGTTTTCATGTAATATTGTCTTACACTGCTTTTGTGATTGACCATGAGTTGCTATGGGAATCCTTTGGGCATAGAGCAGTGGTTCTCAACCTGTGGGTCCCCAGATGTTTTTGGACTTCAGCTCCCAGAAGCCCCAGCCACTATGGTCAATGCTCAGGGCTTCTGGGAGCTGAAGTCCAAAAACATCTGGGGACCCACAGGTTGAGAACCACTGGCATAGAGAGCTGGGATGGAAAGAACGATTAAAATTATTTTTTAAAAATGGTTGAAAAGTGTGTTGCTTGAGTGTTGAGAAATCCTAACAAGAAGAATCTTGGACTTACACAAATCTCTGCAGTTCAGGACTTATTAAGCAAAAAATTTTGCCATGGTTGTTTTGCTCAGGAACCAGAACTTTTTGTGCAGAAACTAGCATTTTCTGTTCACTAACTAATATTTCTGTACATAAATATTATTTTCTGTCCAGAAAATGCTATTTCCTGTGCTAAGGAACAATGTACAATTTTTGCAGAGAATAAGTCCCAAATTGCGAATAGGCTTCAAAGACTGCATGATTTTTGAAATTTTTCTCACAGCCAGAAGAAATTTGTTAAAGTTACTCATTGCTTCTTTGACAAGAAACTGAAAGAAGAATTACATCCCTAATTGTGAATTATGGACGTCTACATTTTTTGTTTCTTGTGGAAACAGGCTGCTGTATGAGTCGCCAGGACTAATAGTAAACCCTGGTGCCTAATGGACTGGGCTGATGGACAGCAGTGAGACAAACTAACACAGTCCATACTCACATCCATCAGAAGGAGAGACTTATCAGAAGTCAGGGTTGACACAGGACAAGTCTCAGTTTAAACAAACAAACAAACAAACAAACAAACAAACAAACAAACAATTATGGTCCCAGCTAAAATTGGACAGTTGGAGGTTAGGAAGGCAAGATAGATGCTTTTAGATAGTGAGTTAATCAGTCAATTAGTCTATCAGTCTTTCAATATGCTGACTTTCCACCTGTCTCTATAAATCTGTGTTTGAATGCATTAGGTGCTTTCTTTTAGTCTCTGAATTAAACTTCAGTTACAATATGTTGATATACAGGTTAATACGTGGTTTCTTGAGCTTGGTTATATGTCTAATGTAACAAATGCAAATAAGAAGTGGTGAGTAAATATGGAATTTTACAGTGGCACTCCTCACGTATTTTCAAGGGTAGATCCACAGTTTAATTAAAAATAGGTGGGAAAAAATATTAACAACTCTTAGGCCTCAAATGGCACAGGGACAGTTTTAACAGGTCGATGGAACACAAGATGTTGCTTCCCAAAGCCAAGAATGTACCTGCCCAGTTCAATAGCTTGAATGTAATGTTCCCCATGTTTGGGAGGAAAATTGTTTATATATGGGCAAAGAGGACAGTGAGGAGTCATATAAAATATTGAATGGAAACCTTGTAACAGCTTCAACTGTATGCCTTGGCATATCGGTACAAGGTTAGTTTTTTTCTTATTATGGTTGGCTCATCATGTGGATTGGCAAACTGGTCTACCAGGCTTAATGTAACATTAGCTGCCAGCCTCATTAAATATTGAATTTTGTTGTATTTGACTGTTATCACTCATTTAATTTTTATGATGAGTTGTTTTGAAGTTTTCACCATCATGTCTAATAGAAAATTCACTTAGTGGCATTTATTTTGGGGCAATATTGAACCAAGAATAAATTATGCTGTGTGTTTTCACAGGTTATAATGAGAACAATATAATCAATAGAACTGCCAAGAATAAGAGGAAGTATGTGACAGAAAATGGCCATGCACGGGGGCAGATAACATAGATGTGACATATAAACATAACTAAAATATCTTCTTTTTCTGACAACTCTCTTACTAAATTATACTAGAACGTAAGGTCAGGCAATGAAGCTGAATGTGGGTAATTAGTTACTAATAAGATGAAGTACTTCATCACATAATGCATAGATAAACTATGGATTTCACAACCACAACCACAGAAAGAGGCAGTGATGGCTACCAACATAGGTGGCTTTAAAAGGTCATTAGACATGAAGGATAAACTGCCTTGAATCCTGTGTTGGACGAAAGATGGCATATAAATTATTATTATTTTAAAAAGTCTATCAAAGTCTGGAGGTCCTAAGTGCTAGCTAATGCCTCCACCTTCAAAGGAAGGATGCATCTCAGTACCAATTTTTCTAGAATAACAGTGGGGAAGGCTATTAACTTGTATTGTCCTTATAGGCTTTCCATATGCATGTTGTTGGCAACTGTGGAAAAGGGATGCTAGATAGGCTTTTGGTCCAATCCAGCATGGCTCTTCTTACACTCTCATGTTTCTTTTTAAAATGTACAAACTACCTTTCTTTTATGAGAAATCTCACTGAGGCTAACAACACCATCTTAAAAGATAAACATTAAAAACCTAAAAAAACAGATTAAGCAGAACACAAGGAATATTTGAAATAGCGCCTTATATCAGTGATGTATTTAAGTCTTTTATTCCAAGTCTCCAGTCAAGCCTCAAGTCTGGGAATCAGTTTCTGAAGTGTGGAATAGGATTCTTCTTATTTCCCATTACTGAAGCTTCAGAAGCTTTAGAAGGAAGGATCTTTTCCTGTCCTCTGGAGTCGAGTCTTGCCTTCTGCTGTTTGGAAAAGTTTCAGAAGATTCCTCAACAGGCTGCCAAGCAGACCTCAACCCCACCTCAAGCCTGTTTGCTGTTTTCCTCTGAGAAATGGCCCCGGCTTTGGGCTTGAGACAAATCATCATGGAACCAATAGGCATAAAGACATGGAAGTGTTGTTCAAAGTTGTAATGTTTCCAGATGAATGTGTTATGTTATTGAACCAAGGGCAGCAAGTCAGTCACTGAAAATATACAAGTCATGAGTCAAGTTGAGTCAATGTGTCATTTATTGCCAAGTCAAGTCCAAGTCAAATCACTGAAGTGACTTGAGTCAGACTTGAGTCTGAGCCAATTGACTCGAGTCTGCATCACTGCCTTATATGCAGTAAGAAATAAGCGAGAGACAAGCAGCACCCTTTCATTCCTGTAATGGTCCCATCTTTGCTGAGCAGCAATATATAAACCAGATTTATACTATGTGAATTGGTAGAAACCTGCTAATATAACTTCTTCAGTAGCAGCCTCTGCATGGTACAGGAAGGGATTCTGGCAGATGTAATATGAAAACTACCTTCTCAGATACCTGGAGGAAACATAGGGGAGAAGGTAGCCATTAAGGGAAACTTGATTTCATTCTAGGCTGTTTATGATTTTACTTGAAACCAAGGCCAGAAATAAACAATGATGACAAATAGTATTAAATTGGAATTCTGTAATCTATCCTGGCAACCCCAGCCAACATTCTCAAAAAGACATTTTGGTCCAATTTAAGTTTAGAGATCCTTTTCAATTTCATCCTCAAGTATGACACATCTCCAATATGTCCAGTTTAAAATGACTTTGATAATACAATTCTAAAACTAATCAGGGTATACTATACATAGAAGAAGATGGGAGTAGTTCAATATGTGAAGTATCCCTGAGTATTAATTGAGTTAAAATGGTAATCATATAATTTATGTATTGTAATTTATGTATGCATGTGCATAGGCACATACGCACATACATGCATAAAAGAGCACTCTGATCATCTCTAACACACATACCACAAGAAATGTTTTCTTTTTGTTTTAGGTACATAAGACATCTGCAACACTATAGAAATTTTTCAGAAACATAGACAAAGAATTTTGGAACAATGCTCAAATATATTTATTGTACATACCTATATAAAATTTAGGATATGTGCTGCAGAAAAAAAGAGTTGCTGCCTTTCTGGTAGGCCACCCATGTTGAACTTAGCATAGCAGCATGGAAAGGAAAACTTTCTTGATTTTAACCTAATTAAAACCAAAAGGAGCTATAAATTCACTACAGGCTATAAAAATGGTAGCACCTTAGCTAGTGTTTTCCTCTGTAACTACTCATCTCTTCCCGTTACTTGTTAGTGTTCTATTGCTCTGTTGTGTTTTGGTGAGCTTGTGTCTGTTGGGTTAAGGTTGATCATTTGCGTGAACTGAATGGAGACTTGCTTGTGTGCTTGTTAATGTTCTATTGTTAATTTTTTGTGGGGGCCCACCTCTTCTGCCCGAGCACATAGTATCAGGGATTCAGGGTATCTGCTGAGAGGAAGTGAGACAGAGACTTGGTCAAGGGAATTGCTAGCAGCCACTAACTCTCTATATAGCTGCAGCCTCAATCCCTGGATCTGGGCAAACAGGAGTTGGGCTAACAAGCAAGACCAACAGGTGTTTTGCATGAGAGTTTAGTGAGGGAGTTCTGAGGGGGAGGTTTGGAGCTCTGTTTCAGTGTCTGCTTAAGATTTTTGCATATGGATGGTGAGGCAGCTGCTGCTGTCACTTGCAATAGCTGTGGTATATTTGTGTTCTTGCCAAAGGATTTGAGTAGCTACACCTGGAGCAAGTGCAAGTTAGTTGCCCTATTGGAAGAAAAGGTCTAGCAACTTGAGGCCCTTGTATCTACTCTTTCGCATATTAGGGAGCATAAGGTTTTCTTGGACAAAGAGAAATAAACTGTCTTGGAAGAGGAACATGCAGGGAATGTGTCTGAGGAGGAGGTCAGTTCCCAAATGCAAGAAGTAGACATTGACATTTCGACGAATGTGACACACAGAAGTAGATGGACAAGTGATCATTCTGTGAGTTTGGAGCTACAGAATCTATTCAAAGCTTTCTTCCTTACCAGTGATATTGAGAAAAAGGAACAAAACCAACAGCGTCAATCCTGAGAGAACATACAGTTGGCCTTGGAAGATTCAGCACATGGAATAGCCCCTGTAAGTCCCCAGATGTGTGGTTGTCATAGGGGAATCCCTGTTGAGGGGAACAGAAGCACTGGTTCCTGGGCCTGACAGGATGATAGCAGCACCTGGTGGATGTGGTGGGGGTTTCAACACTACACCATAGCTTTGGAAGTTGACTTCTCTTTTTTTTGGAGCATCCCATTACCCCTGCGTTACAGATTGGAACTGAGATGGAGGGGATAGCGGTTGCCTCAGGAACCTAGCACATTCATTATAGCAGTAATACAATTTATTACAGAGACTTCTGTTTTTTGTCTCAGTCCTTAACCTCTACTCACTGCTATAATTGTTTTCATGGTAAAACCTACAACTTTATAATAAATTCATTCATGACGATAGTGGTACTACCGGGCCATTTTAGACTCCAGTCTTATGCTGGTGCTCTTTGAACATGATAATATATATTTACTTACTTTACATTATGGTAAGCCAGACTTGCTATATTTTGGGGACCTCTGTTGTGTTACTAGTGCCCCCAGGACTTCTGCCCATAAATCCTACTCTAACAATTCCACTGCATAAAATGAACGTTAACAGGTTCTTTCACGAAAACCATCAATATAGCTCTTAATACATATCATGAGGAAGTACCATTAAAGGAAAGCTGTGGTAACAATAAGAGTTGAGCTAGGAAGTTGAACTACAAAGTCAGAAGCAGGGAGCAAAGCTGGGAATTAGAAACAAGAAATACAATGCAAGAAATCCTATGTCAGAGCCAGGAAGACTTCACTCTTTGGGCAAGGTCCCAGCCAAAACAGGAAGCTTTTTATAGGTCCTCCTGTCTAGGGAGTGCCCGGCAGACAACCTGGGTGGGCTGGGCCCATTCAGAACCTGAGAATAATATTTCACTGCCAGATAACTCACCACACAAGTCAGCTGCCCACAGAACCAAAGATTCCATGTTCTGGCTGCTGCAGGTCCTGGCAGTTGGAAGCACACATGTAAATTCTTCTGCCATTTATAAGCAAATGTCTTATGGCCAATTCATTGACCTCATGAATATGTTGTACTGAAATAACCAGCCTCTTTTGTCTTTTGACACCCTGGGATATGGTCCGAGGTCAAACATACTCTTCAGTCATCCTGATTTAGCAGAAGAATCCAGATAATTCTACTGTTGTACCACTTCTTTAGCTGCTTATTAAATGTCCAGGTTTCTCTCTCCTTGCATAACCTTCTGTTTTCATCCTTGGGTTACCTGAATTTCTGCAAACTGAGTTCAAAATGCAACAGCAGTTTGCATTCAAAGAATTCAGCAGGGTGGAGAGGAAAGACAGAGATGGAATCTTGTCCTTCACTGTAGACTTAAGCACAAGCAAACACCTGCTACTTCTCCTAGCTTCCTCATTAATACTCTGACATTGCAGGCCACATGTGCCTCAGTTTTCATCTATGAAGTATTGAAGGGAATAAGTCAAGAATTTTTGCAGAAAAATCAAGTGACACTAATGGTTCCTTTCTTTTTTTGAATGAGAAGTGATGTACCTACCAAAGCAAGATTATTCTACTGACATTCTTAGTACTTGCTTATATTCCTCTTTCCTTCAGGGAGATCAAGGTTATATATATGGCTCTTCTTTGGATTTTTAAGCTCACAACCATCTTGTGAGGCACATTAGGCAGAAAGTATTTCAAATCATTTCTGACTTATGGTGACCTTAAAGTGAGGCTACATGGGGTGTTCTTGACAGAATTTGTTCAGAGGAAGTTTGACCTTGCCTTCCTCTTAGGCTGAGAGAACATGACTTGCCCAGCATCACCTAGTAGGTTTCCATACCTGAACAGGGATTTCAGCCCTGGTCTTCTAGCATTCTAATCCAACATTCAAATCATTATA
The DNA here is from genome assembly GCA_948472985.1 of Iguana delicatissima. Taxonomy (NCBI): domain Eukaryota; kingdom Metazoa; phylum Chordata; class Lepidosauria; order Squamata; family Iguanidae; genus Iguana; species Iguana delicatissima. The sequence goes on along the minus strand of CAOKZL010001141.1, from coordinate 270,169 downwards.
CTACGCTGGCTGTCAGGTGGAATGATACTGAAGACCCAAAGAACACTTAGTCATCCAAAGGATTTCATACATAAGAAGAGGAGCAGGAGAACTTTTAAAGCTAATTAAGAGATTATTAGGAACTAGTTGCCTTGCCTATGAATATTGTTCTTGAAGAAAGAGAAGCCTTCCCAGAGTTTGAAACTAACAAGTTAAATATAACAAGATGGAATAATTCCTTTACCAATAAAATATAATTTCATTTACAAAGGTATGATTCGTAAAGGATTGCCACTTTCTGGCTTTTCCTTTCTTATTGTTCATTTTCTTTCCTTCTTTCTGTCTTTCTTTCTGTCTTTCTGTCTGTCTTATTGTTCATACTTCCTGTTCTCTCTCCATTCTCTTCACCCTGCTCTCAATAGATGAAGCTGTAGTTAAATTTGTTTCTCTTGTTCTGAGGTTCATGTGGCTTGCACCATTGTTAGCAAAAAGCATGTTATGAATGTATTTCTTATTCAGCTTTGCTTAGACACTTGATTCCTTTCTTTTCTAATGGTTGATTTTATTTCTGTCTCTTTCTACTTTATTTGTTTTCTTTCCCTTCACTTTCCCTTGCCCCTACTACTCCTGACTAAACATCTTTTCCATGCCATATCCCATCTCTCCCTCTCCCCCTTTCTAATACCACAGCTCCTTCCTAGATTTATCTTCTCCCTCATTCTTTACTTACTTTTTATTCTCTTTTTCATCCTCTCATCTCTTATCCACAAGCCATGGCTAAGATGTTCTCCTTTCCTTCTCTTGGTCTTTCTCCACACATCTCTTAGTGGCATGCATCTTCTGTGATAGCTTTCTCTCTTCCTCTTTCTCTTTTCCTCCTCTCTCTCTACTACATATACATATACATAGATGAGAGCTGAAGTGGTACAGTGGTTTGAGCATTGGATTACAACCTTGGAGACCAGGGTTTGAATCCCAGCTCAGTCAGAAACCCACTTGGTGACCTTGGGCATATCACACACTCCTAGCACCAGAAATCCCTGTGATAGGTTTGCCTTAGGGTTGCCATAGGTCAGAAAAGATGGGAAGGCACACAACAACAACTGTCTATATATATAATATCTATATCGGTATCCATTATCTTTCATTGATAATGAAAGAAAAAGCAGTTGTTGGGTAACACACAGGCCACATAATACAATATGTGCTAGAGATACAAAATACATGTATGTGACAGAAAAGAAGGAAGGACAGAAGGTAGGAAAGAAAGGAAGAAAGATGTGTTTAGAAAAATCTTTGGAACACCAATGTTTAATCATGTGTGGATGAAAAGAAAGTTTTTCCTTGGTAGATGATTTTAGTACCACAAATGAATATTTACTAAATTCCCACTCAGTTACAGCTTAACATAGCAAACTTGGTATTTCTTGAAGATATTAATTTCCTGATTGGGTTCATTGTGTTTTATTGGATGAAATTCAGATGTCTAGTGGGCTTTTGGTTACAAGCTTAATAGCCATACTCTGGTATTCAAGATTCCTGGAGTTCCAGTCATTGTTGATCTATAAAACATCTGTCTATTGTACCTCTTATTACTGGTTTAAGGAAAATGGCCGTCTTCCTGTGCAAATGGCATGTCTACCATTCCCCTTAAAACTGGTAACAGGATTTTCAGAAACTGAAAAACACCAAATATGTACTTTACCTGTAAGTGTCTTAATTGGCTAGAGGTTATGAAAAAATAAATGGTTTTACCCTATGCAGGTATGTTACAGTACACATGGATTGAACTATAATCATAGAAGAAAATATGTGTCTATCTGAGTCATAATGCTAAAACCTAGATGTTGTTCTGGGTTGTCAAGTTGTTTCCAACTTATGGTGACCCTAAGACAAACCTGTCATGGAGCTTTCTTGGCAAGATTTACTCATGGGGTATTCATTATTGCCTTCCTTTGAGGCTGAGAGGAATTGGTTGTCTCATGGTCACCCAATGGATTTCCAAGGCCAAGTGGGAATTTGAGTCCAAATCTATCACTCATCACCATGGCTACAGTCCTATTGAATGCTGTATGTGATGGAGTGATATAGGTGGTGACAGGACAGCAGGGATAAAATGGCATTGGGTGCTGTGATGGGACTGGGGTGGGGACACCAGTGAAAGCCATCTATGTCAGAAGAGAAAGTTGTCTTGCTAGATCTCAGGATGCTCAGGAACCAGCAGGGCAGTTTTTGCTGGAGATACAGATAGGTTTCTCTGCCACTGCTATGTGCTCCTCCAAAATGTGCCTGAAATCAACAGGATTTGGCTCAGGAAAACTAGATTTTTGAACATGGGTATGCATAATAGCAGGACATGGAGTTCGTCTCTGAGGGCTATTTAGTTTTCAATTGTGTGTGTAGTGCAGTGATGTAGACTTGAGTCAATTGACTTGGATTCAAGTCAGACTTAAGTCACTTCAGTGACTTGACTCGGACTTGACTCGGCAAAAGTCACACACAGACTCGACTCGACTCAAGTCTCAAGTCAAGACTTGCTGCCCTTGGTTCAGTAACATAACACATTCATCCAGAAACCTCACCACTTACTGGTCACATGACGATCTGTCTCAAGCCAAAAGTCTGGACACATTTCTCAGAGGGAACAGCAAATGGAGTTAAGGTGGGATTGAGGTCTTCTCAGCAGCTTGTCCCTGCTTCATATAGGAGGAGCTTTCTAAAACTTTTTGTAAGAGCATAAGGCAAGCTTTGCAAATGGGAAATGAGAAGATCCTATTCCCCACTTCCAAAGCTGAAGATGGCAAAATCACAAAAGTGGAGGACCAATTCTACTTAAATTTTTAAAACTGACTTTATTCAACTCTGTCCAGAAATTCTGGAATACAGGTTGGGGTATAAAGCTGGCTGCCAGACTTGAGACTTGATTCGAGACTTGAACATATCTTACAAGGACTTGAGATTCAACTTGAGACTTGAAGGTAGAGACTTGAGACTTAACTTGAGACTTCGAATAAAAAACTTAAATACATCACTGGTGCAGTGTGTACATGCACATACAAAATGAATAGAAATGCTAACAGCATTAACTATCGTATAATAATTGCAATATATCAGAACTGCCACAAGATGACATTTTAGTAACAGGCATCATGTGTCCAGCCCAGGAATGCAGAAACTAATTATCTATAATTTCTCCATTCAGAATATTTGAGGACAGTAGACAGTTAGCCGCTTACTCAGCAGAAAAACAACAACAAATGGTGTACAATTGCTGAATGCTTTATCCAAAGTTAAGCAGATAGAAATGTGGCATGCAGCTACACACCAGGAAGGAAGGATAATGCTCCCATTTCATTCTGAGTCTTTCTGTGGTCTAAGACTTAATAAATCTCTTTTGGAACCAAGTAAATATCCGTCTAGCTGTTATAACCACATGACTGTATTCTTGTTATTTCTGAGACTGTTCTCTGCTCTGCTTAGCTAACCAGGCAAGATAAGTATAGTATAAGTCAGTTGTATAGGGGGGGGGGCAAGAGGGAAAGTTCACCCCAGGCAGCAATTTTTGGGGGGCATTCCAGGTCATAGCCCCACCCCTCACACTGTGGCCATGCCCCACATACCATGGCCACACCCCCATACACCACAAACACGATCTCATGTACTGTAGCCCCACCCACTATGCCATAGCCCTGCTCCCCCTCCACCCACTCCAAGCTCTGCCATTGGTATAAGTATATTTAGACTGGAATCCAATTGGGGCAAACTTTTCATAGAACAGACTGTTCAATGAGTGTGACACTGATGAAAGACCCTCTTTCCATACCAACTTGCACTGCTATGCCCTCAGAGGAAAAGAAGAACAGCCAGAATATGTTGGACTTAATCTTTTCATCCACTGCCATCCCTTTTTCCTTATGTGTCATGTCTTTTTAGATTGCAAGTCTGACTTCAGGTAACTGTCAAATTAACAAGGATATTATTATTATCACCGTCCATCACCACCACCACCACCATCATCCATCATCATCAGTAACAACAAACAATAGGAGTAGTAGGCCTAACTAGTGCTATCAGAATAACAACTGGGGAGGGCTCCTGTTCATTTAACGGTTGTGCAAAAGGGGGGATTTCAGCAGGTATTGCTTGTTATCTGGTTCCACAACAAGCCACACATGCTGAAGTTCTCTCTTCTATAAAGCTATTAAGGTACAGGGGACTTTTTGATTTTTACTCTGATAACCCTAGCTCTAGCACATGTTTCCAAGCCGTCCCTTGCACAGTGCTTTGGCTTTGAGGACCCCCTTCATCTTATAGCCAGGCTTTCATGGAACAGGAAGTTCAGAGTATTGTGTGTTCTCTTTCTGCCATTTTCTTTACCATCTTCACATCACTGGTGTCTCTCTTCACCCTTGCAGCAGTTGCTAAGGCTCTTTCCACTGCTCCTTCTTGTGTAACTATTCTGGTGGAGCAATGGGATCTTGGCCAGTGTGCTTCTGCCTTGTTGTGCTAGACACATGGCCTTTATTAATAAAATTTAACCTGCAAAGGTTTTTGTTTTTAAATAAGACATGGGTATGTCATAATTCTTGTACAACTGTTAGTGTTGTTTGCCTTTCTTTTCATAGACTAACACCTGAGACAGCAAAATAAAATATAGCCAGAGGTATTTATCAGAAGTCAAAGACATCATGTTAAAGACAAGTAGCAAAAGGTGATCGTATTCATGTTGGTTTTCCTTGGTGGTTGTGTACTTACCATTTTTGGCCACACTTCAGGACAGAATGCTATTGGACTAGGTATACCTCTGACAGTTCTTATGGTCTTATGTGGGTGCATATGATACCAAATGATCAAAGCATTCCTTTGGTGATTTCTCCAAACTCAGATCTCCAAGGGCTTGTACAGCTAAGCTTTTTTTCCCCCCTCTCCAGAGTAATTGAAGCAACTCCCGCTTTTGCACTGACATGGCAGTAAGCCCAGCCTGCCTTGGTCTCCTTTTCTCTAATTTTAAAAGAGGAGACATGGTTTGCGGAGATATCAGAATAAGTTTCTATATTTTCATGATTATGCGTTGAGTGCTCAGAGCTCATATGTAAGGCCTCTTCCACATGATGATGCTCTTGCGCATCATCCTGTCACAATCCTGATAGCATCTCTGCTGGAATGGGAGCGTGTTCCCAACACTCCTCTCTGCATGCGACCAACTGCCTGCAGAAAGGAGAGCGAAGGGACACACTCTGGCCTTCTGGACAGCAGCTGGTCTTCTTCCCATGCTGCAGAAGGGGAGGAAGGGTGTAGATCATGCTTCTGGCCCTTCTGTGTGGCTGGCTGAAATGGAAGGCTTGGGCGATCGGGGGTCATTGATGGAGTTTCTCTGTCAATGATATAGCCCATAATTGCACTGACTGGTGATGCGAGAAGGGTGGCACCATGACAATGTCATGTGGAAGCATTGTTGTGGTCCCGCTCCTCTTGCATCCCCATGCCGGGATGCTGTCATCATGCGGAAAGGGCCTAAGACTAGAAAGTATCCACCTTTACCAGCTTTCCGTATATCTGTAAATTTGTATAAACTTCAAAACTACACTGGTAGCTTTGAGGAGTGGGTAACATGTCCCAAAACAGATGGGATATACCAGTGGCAGTTGTACTGAAGTATACAGAACTCTATAAGTGTAGCACTGGTTTGTGTTCTTTGGGAGAAGGATTTCAGTTTTTATCTCCAAGTTCTGTAACAGCACAGAACTTTTACCACTATGATATAAACTTAGAAAGGTAAGATACCCTCCAGATCTCCAAAAAGATGCTCTTTTTGAAACCTGGAAGACCCACTCAAAATGTCCACTTCATCATCCAAAAGTACAGATTTCTGGATATCTATTTACCTCCTCCCCCTAAATCAAGTTATCCTGATGTCAGCTTTCATATGCATCACTTCTCTCCAGGAATGCTCTTACTAAAAATACTTTAAAAGCTGAATATTACATCTCAGCAGATTTGGGTTTTTTTAAAAAAATGAATCTGATGGGTAGAAATCAGATTCTGGAGTAATGTGCAGATTATAAGGTCCAGTTCAAGGACTTTGCCATGACCGTGAAAAACTATACACTGTTTTAGTCTCTTCCATTATTTGGCTGTTTACCCAAGATGTGTTCACACATTCATTCTGTACTGATTACTCATGTATCTATTGTAAGAAAAATTATACTCTTCTGTGTTAACATTTCTCATTCTTTTAAAAGTATTTCCTATTCCTGGATGAGTCGGATCACTTTTCACAGATCTATAGTAATGTTCTTTCTTTTTCTTCAAACATTCTATATGTTTTATGTGTGCGCTGAAATAATTCCATATACTCTTACTCTTAACACAATTTTGAGTTTTGAAATAAGCTTTCGGCTTTTCAATCTTGACTTCTGGATCTAGCAAGGGTTTGTATGCAAACAGAAGTTGTCTCCTACAGCCAGACTGTAGGTTGGGGCCCTGCTGCACTTGCAAAAGAGAACTACTTCAAAAGAACAAAAACATCAGCCATTTCCATCATCTGGACCAGTGTGCGCATAGTGATTCTTCACATCAAAAGCAGTATTTCGTAGATATGCTTACCTTTTGCTAGATCATGCCCACTTTTCCCCATTAAGTCACATGAATGTGTAATATGCATTTGATATGGAAATGGAATTGTGGATGAATTCAAACAGGGCTATATTCTTCCTGTAGTTGCAAATGCTTCAGCAAATTTTCTGGGGCAGTTACTCTTTGTTGCATTAAGTTGATATGGCTATTCTTATTGCTTGTCTGAAAAAAAAAAAATCCCTTTTCTGGCCTCTAGTTTCCATCCTCTTTATATCTGTTCTCTTACAGTGGGAGTGGTGAGGAATGAATCCTGAATCATAATACTGTGGCTGTACCAGTATCCCTGATGCAGCTCTTGTTTAGAATAAGGATTATCCACAATTTCACTTTAAAATCCTGGCCGTTTGAAGCTTTATAGGTACAATACCAATATGTTTACTCAGAAGTAGGCCCCACTGACCTCCGTGAAACTTAGGGCTTTTCTGCACTAACCTTCCAGTGCTATTATTCCATTATTATTCCATTTTCACCATCCTATGGTGAAAATGGAATAATAATGAAATCCTGGGGTTTGCAGTTTAGGGAGGGGTGTTTAGAATTCTCAGCCAGAAGGCTTTTTGGCCACAGTAAACTATAAATGCCAGAATTCCACAGGATATTGAAAGTGGAATAATAGCACTATTAGGGCGGAAAGGCCCTTAGGAGGCACATGTGGGTCAGGACCATGGAGAAAGTGTTCCCTAGGGTGCTTCTCTATTTCCTCTGATGACAAGGCCCCACCTGCATACCCATCATCCCACAGTGCTTCTGTTTCCAACATTGGGACAGCTGGCCTGACCAAAGAGGGCAGTGGCGACTATACCTAGAGGAATAGTGGAAGAAAGGGAGAACAGATGTAGAGTTACTTATTTTTCAGTGACTCCTAGCTTTCTGAAGATTTATGCAGTGCTATCCAACAGATGTTTGCTCAGAAGTAAGCCCCACCAACCTTAATGGAACTTTCTCCATTCAGAAGATATCCCTTTTGTGCCTCCCTGTCACTGGATTTTGTGGGTGAACACACATTGATTTCAATACCAAACAGAAAACTAGCTGCCACAGCAGAACTATCGAGAATTGGAACAAAACAAATGTCACCTTTTAAAACACTAAGGAAAAGGTGCTGCTGAGGATAGACCACCAAAAATAGCAACAGAGAGCTTCAGAACGTTGCTTACATCATATGAATTGCAAATTTAAATCCAAGAACACCAGGCTGGATTTTCCTTAGGATGGAAAACTGTAGGAGGCTGGAGGATGCATAGCCCCTCAGGGGACTTTGGGGGGCCATGTTCTCACCCCATCTCCCACAACAAAATTTAAACAATTCTTCTAAATTCCCCCAAACACTTTCTAGGGGTGTGTGATGGGTCTTGTTACCATGTTTCTAGGCCCCAGTGGCCATTTTACACCCAGGAAATACTTTTTTTAATAACAGGAAGTAACTGGAAGCTTGCTTTGAAAAAAGGCTGCTTTTTGGCCTAGAACAGTCCAAGAGGGACAAAAATGTCCCCATGCTTGGTAGCAGACATATTGTGCCCATAAGGACCCCTCAAGGATTTAAAAAGAAATGCTCCCACTTACATGTAGCTCTGGCCCGATTTGTCCTGGCCTAGGGCCCCAGAGACACCCTTGAAGCTCCCAGATTTCTTCCCCCCACATATTTTTGCACAATTTTTAGCCTCAGACCACATCTGAAAACTGACCAAAAATGTAAAAGATTGCTTCCTTTATACCCCTTCCCAACCTCTAAGTACCTAAAGAAACAGCCTGAAATTTGTCTGAATAAGAACCAAAAGTGACATGACATTTCCAATTTGCTGCTTGCCAGACGTGTATGAAAAAAAAAAAGAGTTGGCCCCTGTATCTTGTTCAGAACAACTTAGAATTTCAAGAACAAAAATCTTCAAATATGAAACAGTTACAGGAACTGGTACAGTAAGGGGTAAAGCCAGCATGTTTTAGTGTTTTGAGCATTGGACTACAATCCTGGAGAACAGGATTCAATTCCCTGTTCAGTCATGGAAACCCACTGGGTGACCTTGGGCACATCACACACTCTTGGATCCCGGAAAACTCTATAATAGTTTCTGTGATAACTGAAGCCCCTGTCAGAGCTGCTGATGACAAGCAGCAGCTGTTGGTCCCTGTGGCTCTGGCTGGAGATGAGTCCTGCAGCTCGAGAGCTCCCCCTGTTGCCATGGACCAAGCAGGCTTGGACGTTCCTCTGCCTGCTCCTTTAGGACAACAGGGATTCAGCTGCGATCCCGAGGATGCCCTCCAGCCTGCGTCAATCAGCCCACAAACAAGGCAGAGACTCAAGAGAGCTGAGCAAAGGGAGGCTTCCTTGATTAAGTTCAAGAAGTGGTGACTGGCCACACCTGTGCTTGGGCTATATAACTGCCTGCCTGGAAGCTTCCCTTTGCTTGTGGCAAACTTCTTTCAAGCCCTCTTCCCAGTACCTGGCTCCTGATACCTTGGATTGATCTCTTGGCTTCTGACCCCTGGATTTTGGACTCTGACTATGGCTTTCACTTGTCACTCAGGCTTAGGTAAATGGACTCCCTATGAGTAATTGCTTGCTTTGACTCCTCCTGGTAGGACTCTGCTATCTCTCCCTCTTCCTTCTCTGGGCTGGCTTGCTGCCTGGGTCTCTGACCTTGATGGTTTCACCTTAAGGCTGCTGTAAGTTGGAAATGACTTGAAGGCACACAACAGCAAGAGTAAGTAATGGAAAGGGGGGGAACTTCAGGTGACCTCAATAAGTAAAAAAAAAATTCAGGTGATCTCAGAACAACTGGCAACCTTCCCCAGTAATAATCTTTAGGGATGGATAACTTATGGCCCTCTATGTGTTTTTAGACTGCAGCTACCACCATTTCTCTCTGTTGGCTATTGTGGCTAGGGCTGATGGGAGTTGGAGTCTAACAACATCTGGAAGGTTGCACTTTACTCACCTCACCTTTTTTGGAGAAAACAAAAATAATTTTGAGGATAGGTACTATTATCATACTTTACTAAGGTATTAACTAGTATTCATCAACAATATAGGTGTTACATATTCTAGTATGCTTAATTTCTAGAAAATATTCAGCACAAGCAAAAAAATAAATCTGCTAATTCATGTACTGGAACATAAGTGAAAGAAATATAAGCCTGGACATTTTTGTGAACTGCTGAAGAACGGTTACAGTATAAACATTTTCTTTGGAAAATTTCATATTTTCTGTAAAGCTACCTTGTAAATTATCCTGAGTAACAAAGCCCATTGCTGTGGTAAAAGGTACTATTTTCATTTTTATTAACCCATTGAAAATTGGAGATTTGCTCTGGTGAAGCATTTTTTAAAATGAATGAGGAAGGAAATGCTTGAAACACAAGCTTTAACAATAATTTTCTTTTTAACTGATACTAAGAGTCAAACATACTCTAGTACATAACACACTGTACCAGTTTTAGTATGAATACTCTTACTATTTCTATGGGGAAAAGCTGTCTTGAGCTACTGCTGCTATTTTTTTCATAAGAATGTCTTAATTCACATCTCACTAGCAAATCAAGTCCTCAAGGAACAGAGAGAAAAATACATGTCTTATTGTTTTTCACCCTCATGTCAAATTTCCAAAGCTACTGGAATTCATGACAAGCCTCTGTAGCTATTGTATTGTATTGTTGTTCTGTAGTTCTGTAGCTACAGAGTTAGGAGTTTGCTCTCTAGCAGTTAGCAGGTAGTCACATTTATCTCAATGCCACAAAAACACATGACCTGCTGATTTCTACAAATCAAATCATTATGTGGGCCAGGTTTTCCCCTCAACAACTGGCAAATCTTCCTATAGGATGGGCTTCAACAAGAACTAAAACCGAAGTGCATCCAAATTCATGAGAGTTATGAAATAGTCCTTAAAGGAGGAGTAAGACACCTTATCACCACGGGTTATAGCTTCCTCATCATTACGATAGACTTCTGAGGTATTTTGTGACACATGCAAAAAAGACTTTGGGTTTAACATGTTGTGTTAAAGGCTCTCTGTGTTCACTGAGGCCTGAATACTGTTCATACTTGAATCTTCACTTCTTCTAGCATTCTTCTAGTAGTGAGTGCAAGCAGAGAAAACTTACCAGTTTCAGACAATCTGTTACTTAGGCCATTTCTGCAGAATGGTGCCCTCCTGGCATGGGGACATGAGAGGACCGAGATTGTGCTGATATTTTCGCATGACCTTATCACAGGCCTGCCCTTCTCACATCCCCAGATGGCATGATTGCAGGATATATCATTGACCAAAAAACTACCTCATTGGCCTCTAATTGCACGAGCCTTCTGTTGCTGCCACTCATGAAGAAGGACTGGAAGTGTGATCATGTACTCTCTTCCTCACTGCAGCATGAGAAGAAGGCTGTCTGCAGTGTGGAAGGAAGGAGCATGTCCCTTATGCTCCCTTCCTCAGGCAGTGAGCTAGGTATGGAGGACACACTCCCAACCTGGCAGAGGCACTGCTGGGATTGCAATGGGACAATGCGGGAGAGCATCATCATGCAGAAATGGCCTTAAGTTTCTTACTTCTTTCATGGCCACTATGCTGATTGAGTGAGCAAGGTTCTTGTCTCAAGCTTCAACATTTTGGGACATTGAAGGTTTTAAGGACTCTTAATTGATATTTTACTTAGGCAATATGAATAGAATATAGTACCACATGCTGTGATTAGTTCCAGCTCACCACTAATTTGGAATTGGATCGAGGTAAATGACAAGGTGGTCCATCACCTTGTCCATATTTGTTTGTTTCTTGGAGATGTTACATGGATTCTGTTCAACTAAAGTTACCATGCAGCTGAAACTTCCTTTCCACATGGCAACTAACAACTAATAGCATCCACACACAGTATATTTAAAGTGCAGTTGTGCTGAGCTCCTGTGTCTGTCAGCTCCAAGAAGAGGCTGTTCTGGCAGTCCCACCACTGTAACAATCACTTTTGACAAGAGCTACACTGTCCTACTACTGCCACAAGCATGTGTGGTGGAGACACGAGATGGAACCTTCTTGGTTGCTGCCCCTAAACTTCCCACAGTGGTTAGAATGGCCCCCTCCTTGCTGTCCATCTGTCAGCAAGCAAAGACCTTTTTATATTGATAGGCTTTTAAAACAGAGTAAGCTGAAGGTGCTGTATTTTTTTAAACTGAACTGCTTTCAATTTTTTATCTTTTTAATTGCCTTTTTTTTTTGACAGTGAAGGTGTACAATGTTTTACTATTGTGAAGAGTTTAATTCAATTTCAGTGTTCACCTTTTGTATCTTTTTAGCTGTATTGTTCTTTTTAAAATTGCAAGCCATCTTGGTTCCATTTCGGGGAGAAAGGCAGGGTATAGCAGCAGCAGTAGCAGCAACAATAACAATTTTACCCTATCCAGCACCTAAAAGCATCTGCAGCCTTGAACAGACTTTCCACTCCAAACCTAAAGCAAGCCTTCCATTTGATATGGATAGTTTGGAGATTTTGTGGTGTTTGCATTTTTTAAATTATTTTTTAGCCTTGTATGAGAGTTGGAAGCCCCTGCCCTTCATAAAATCCTAAGACTACATGTTTTAGAGATGTAAAGAATATTAAAAAACATTCAAATATTCAATATTAAAATATTTTTTAAAAATCAAATACCACATTTTTTGAGTGTCAGGAAACCCTGACAAGGAACATTCTAGAATGACAAAAATCTCTGCAGTACTGGGCTTACCCTGGAAAGAAAAAATGTAATGCACAGACATAAGATGGATGACAGATAGCTTGACCACAGTACATGTGAAAGGAATCTAGGAGTCTTAGTAGATCACAAGCTGAGTATGACTCAGAAGTGTGATGTGGCAGTTAAGAAAGCCAATGTGATTCTAGGCTGCATCAACAGAAGTATAGTATTTAGGTCAAGGGAAGTGATAGTACTACTCTATCCTGTTTTGGTCAGACCCCACCAGGAATACTATGTCCAGTTCTAGACACCACAGTTCAGGAAGGATATTGATAACCTGGAACGTATCCAGAAGAGGGTGACCAAAATGGTAGAAGGCCCAGATACCATATTCTATGAGGAGAGGCTTAGGGAGCTGGGTATGTTCAACCTGGAGAAGAGAAGCTTAAGAGGCGACATGATAGCTATATTTCAATATTTGAAGCGATGTCATTTGGAGGATGGAGCAAGCCTGTTTTCTGTTGCTCCAGAGACTAGGTCCCTTTTGCATGGCATTTGCCATGCGAAAGGGTGCCTCGAGCATCGTGCAAATGTGAGGAGCGGTCCACATGACGCACGCACATTCGCGCGCTGCTCCAGGGCCTGGCAGGTGCCGCTCGTGCACTTTTTCATTTTTGGCTCTAAGCCAAATATGGTTCGTGATCGTGCTTTGCTCCAGGGCCCCACACGTACTTACCTGGCATGTGGAGCTCTAGAGCTGCGCTGGTCATGCTTCTTGCTCAGCTCAGCCTGGGAAACTCCCAGGCTGCACTGCGGAAGGAAGAGGCGGGGCTCTCGTGTGATCAGGAAGCAGCTGCTTAGCTGAACCAATGGGGATGTAAGAGCCTCTCGCTGTAGGCTGCTCGCGTGATCCCTGCACCCCAGCCCAAGAAAAGGTGAGTTGCGGAAAGGGCCTAGGACATGGAGCAATGGCTTTAAACTTCAGGGAAAGAGATTCCATCTAAACTTTAGGAAGAACATTCTGGTGATAAGAGCAGTTTGACAATGGAATGCAGTGCCTGGGAGTGTGGTGGAGTCTTCTTCTTTGGAGGCTTTTAAAACAAAGGCTGGATGACCATCTGTCAAGAATGCTTTGATGGTGTATTCCTACATGGCAGGGGGTTGGACTCGATAGCCTTTGTGGTCTCTTCCAAATCTATGATTCTATGAAAGGAATATTCTGTGCAAAATTTGCAAATTTTTGCTCAGAAAATAGCAGTTCTTCACTGGTGATAACACTTTCTTCTGCACAAAAACATACAAAAATGCTATTCCTTAAATATTATTTATCTTTATATAATGTATTATTTATCTTTATATAAATATATTTATATATTTAAATATTTTATTATGACTATTCATTAAATATTTTTCCCATACAAAAAAATTGTTTTCTGTGCAAAATGCCACATATGAAATTTGTACAGAATGACTCCCTGAATTGGAAATATTATTCAAAAAACTCTTGTTTTTTGGGGAACAAAATTAGTAAAGAATTACATCATTAATATAACTAATATAACTACATACCTTTAAGCTGTTCCCTTTCACTGTCCTTTTCCACTGTGTGATTTCTGTAACATTTTTGACTGACAATGGGACCTGATAGTTTTGAAAGCCTACAGAGATACTGTTGTCTTTGGGGTTGGCTTAATAAAACTATTCCCCCAGAAATGTTTCTAGAAATAATGCTGATAACTACTATTGATATCACTTGTAGAAAAGATAACACATCACTTCCAAACAGTTCCAAGCAGCAAGAACAGTAAGGATGGGCTTATTGAGGTTTGACATCCATTTACTGTATTCACAAGTAATGTAATTTGACCTTATGCCCCCCATTTAGAAATTAAATTCTAGAGAAACTACAGTGGTTTTAATATTTGTGAACTGCATCAGTGCCTGATAATTCACTCCTGTTTATTTTAAGATAATCTTGTGATTTGCATTGTAAGGACATTAGTGCTGCAATTTATTAATTATGATATGTTCAGTATTCTAACATATGACTTTAAAAAAAGAAAAAGAAATAGGGCTTCCACCATACAAGAAATGGGACGGAAGGAAGGAAGATAGTGCCCATGCTTTTCTCATTTTCATTTTTACAAAACCAGAGCTAAGAAAAGTTGCTTTTTAAGACTGCAACTTCCAAAATCCACAGCCAGAAAGGTATTTTTCCAAGACATGTCTAAAACCTGCACTGAATTGAGAGTCCTGAGTCAAAGTGGAAGGAAAGTTAGGACAGGTGATGCTGGATTTATATTGTGAACTATGAATGGGTCTTCGTCAGGCAATAAAGATTTTGTAGATATTTTGAACAGAGCCTTTCTCAAGCAGCATGATGTGGGTCATGACCCTCAGAAGATGGACTTATTGATAGCAAATAGCAAAACACAGGGAAGAGATGAGAGCTGCCCTTAGGTGAGAAGGATGGTAAGCAATCTGCAGATTGCACCAATCGGAAGAAGGTGATTATTTTAAGGAAGACTATTATTCTTACCATTGTAGGAAAGATTGCAAGGGATGGAGTCTTCTAAGAACAGGCATTCATGCTTTTGCTTTCACAAAGTGAATGCTTTCAGGAAGAATTCAGGTCAGGAGTCAAGCATAAGAGTGAACAGCTCAAGAACATAATATAGTTTCTCATGATGTGAGTGTTCCAAAGATGTCACAGTTGTTACAGATATGGCAGTAAAAGCAAGAACTGTACAAAGGGAAGTGACACTGGGGGGAGGCAGGATTTTTTTTTCAGTTATTTGCAGGAAGCAAACAAAAAAGTTATACAAAATTCAAGTTAGGTTGATAGGTTGAGTGAACAAAATTCTGACAGGAGGCTTAAATATCAGCAAATAAATAGTCTTTCTAAAGAAGGACTATGATGTGTCACTGATCACTGATTCAGATACAAGATTTGGGTGCCCTGAAAGAGTGTCAGATCTTCACAAGTCAGCTAGTTGAATAGCTGCTCTTCAAAAAAACTTTCAGTACTTATTCAAGCATTGGCCTCCCGAGCAAGGAAATGAAAAGATAATTGCTTCAGCTCTTCCAGATTATAAGTTACAGCCTGAGTAAACGGGGCATCCTACAGGGCAAGCAGCCAATGATCCTCAAAATCACAGCATAAAAAGGAGTGTGATTTCTATTTTGGGACATCTTGTGCCTTTTGTAGCCTTTCATACTAACAGCCCCACTGAGACATTTATTGTAATTTAGCCTTCCCATGTTGTAAGGCAATCAAGTTTGGTTATTTTGTTTACATATGACTCCAGCATAAAGACATATAGTCATAATGTTTTCAATTCCACTCCACTATCATCACTTGCACAATTTTTACATCAGTACATAGCAGAGTTTACACTCTTCAGATGTCACTGTACCACTGATGGTGGCTATACAGTATTTTAAAACCACGCCTACTGAATGCCAGTGGAATAAAATGTCCCATGGACATAGTAATGCCAAGATCAACACTATTTCTCATTGTGCATGCAGCAGAACATGATCTGAATGCTATTGGTTGGTCCCAACTATGGTATACCCATTAAACCAATTGTCAAATAGTGGCTCAAAACAAAGTCAAATCTAGCTGATTCAGTGCATCTGTTCTAGTTGGGAGTAAACATTGGATTTTATTGTTAATTACTGTCAAATCAGCTTATGGGGAGAGCCAGTGTGGTATAGTGGTTTAAGTGTTAGGATATGACCTTGGAGATCAGGGTTCAAATCCCACTCAGGCATGGAAAACCACTAGGTGACCTTGGGAAAGCCACACGCTCTCAGCATCAGAGGCAGGCAAAGGTAAACCCCCTGTGAACACATCTTGCCAAGAAAACCCCATGATAGGTTCATCCAAAGGTCATTATAAGCTGGAAATGACTTGAAGGCACACAACAACGACAATCACAACAGCAGCAGCTGCTTATGGTAGCCTTATGAATGGGAGAATTTCAAAACACCTTGTCATCAACAGCCCCACTCAGGTTGTGCAAATTCAGGGCTGTGGCTTCTTTTATTTAGTCATTTCACTTGTACATGAATTCCTCTTTTCCTACTACCTCCCACTTTACCAAGCATTATCATCTCTTCCAATGAGTCGGGTTATCTCACTATCTATTCAAAGTACGAATAAACCAAAGATACAGACCAATTACTTCTACTTGTGGAATAAAGTCCTGGATGGTGCATGAGCAGCAAAAAGTTCAAACTGCATGACTGTCCTTTGTATAAGTAGTTTGAAACAAACAAACAAAACACCCCCCCAAAAAAACCCCACATTTTTTTTTCAAAGACAGGTATAGTGGATAAACTGTTGAATTAACCATTGGCAACTTTTCTTTCCAGAGTTACAGTATCTTGAAAGATGTTTTTAAGTCACCAGTCTCAGAAGAGTGAAGATTCTCAAGGGGAAGATTTCATGAGACATCAGGTCTCACATGGGTTGGAGGTCTACAAGACCTCTGTTACATTGCTTTCTGGCCTTCATAATATCTTTCTACTCTTCCCTAAAATAGCGTGGGATTATTGTTATTTATTGGTGAGAAAGTATGATTTTGAAGAGGATCTTAGCTTGGGCTTTGGATCCTTTCTCTTCTGCCTCTTCAAGTGGTTTGCTTGGTATTTTAAATTTTGTTTGCTTAGCATTTATTCTCCTCTTGTTGCATCTGGCAGGGAATGTCATCCAGATACCATGACGATTAGCATGTTCCATGGTGTACCCTGAAACATCTTTTGGTGTGGACAGGATGTCCTTGCAATTTCTTTAAAGGCCACCATTTTGGGGTTGACAGAAGGAATGGTTTTCCTTCTCAGTTGTTGCTTAGAACCAGGGTGGTATCACCCCTTTTGCTCTGGAAGTTGTTGTGATATTAATCCCTGGTCTCTGATTTGTTCTCAGCCCACATTTCTTGGAGAGCAGATTTCCCATGCTCTTTGCAATTTTGGTTCCTTCAATAAAGACATGGACTGATTTAATTCCATATTCTTGTTTTGAGTCTTCATTCTAGGGTATGGGAGCAAACATATTTATTTAACTGGAGCATTTGTGAGCCTGCTTGTCTTCTGCCCAAAAGGCCCCCAGAATATCATTTTAAAAAGATTGACCACAACAATAAAATGACAAAAATCAATAATACAATTCAAAGCAGTGGGCATAGAGCAGGTGGTAACCATCATGAAAAGAGGTAGGTCTAAATGGTCTGGACGAAAAATAAAATAAAATAAAATCTACTGAGCACTGAAACTGGACTTAGCAGCAACACACACTCTTTCCTGGGGTGAGAATTTCTGAAATGAGGTGCCATAGGCTTTGTAGGTTTATCTCAGCTCCCACCTAGCCTTCTCCCAAAGGCACAGAAACATGTAATTCTTACATGTCAGTGAAGGTGATCCTTTAAGTACCAGAACTTTGATTTGTTTTGATTTGAACATAATCCATAACTATAAAATGACTATAAAGCAGAATATCAAAGGCATTAATGGCTTTGAATTCCAATAAACCCTTGAACAATAATTTTGTTAAAGAACAGATTGGAAGAGGTCATACTGTTATGGTCATACAGTTGTTATCTGCAGTGCACTCTTATTGTAGTAGAGATTCTGTTACCTTTTCTATCTTTCATTAAGAACAAATACACCGATAAACTGTTTGCTTTAGTATAAAACAAGAATGAGGCCTAGAGATCCTTAACTACTCTCAGCCAGTGCAATGCATATTAATTGTGAACTCTCAGTTTCAACTGCATTGTGTTTCCTCAAATTCTGCCTGTGTTTTCTTCCCATCCACATTTCATATCAGTTTGTGAGATTTGATCTTTTTATTCCCACATGGAACTCTGTGCATATTGCACATTATTCTAATGTACACATCTATATATTGATTTTTATGGACATCTTTTACACTGACAAAAGCATATATATGTGTAGTTTTTCAAAGCTATGCAGCTGAAGAGATTTATTTCCCTACCATTCAAAAAGGGGGGAAATGAAATGGAAAGATATGTGCACACTTCAATTGCCCTCTCCTGCATCTTCACCAAATGAAGCAGGGATAGAAGTTGAGTGGAGAGGAAGGGTTCTTCTGAAGATCTCAAAACTCAGACAGCATAGTATGGGGGAATGTGAGCTTTCTGTTTTATCAATTTAGGTCTTTGTACCGATAAACTTTTCCTGTTGGTTTTATCCTGAGGTGTATCTGCATTGAGAGCCAATGTGGTATAATGCTTTGAGGCCAGGGTTTGATTCCCTTCTTGTCCATATAAATCCAGTGGGTGACTTTGGACACATCACACATTCTCAGCCCCAGAAAACATCTGATAGGTTCACTTTAGAGTCTCAAAAATGATTTGAAGGCACACAGCAACAACAACAACCACATTACACAATCATAACACTTTGATACCATTTTTCACTACCTGGAATCCTGGGATTTGTAGTTAGGTAATTAGAATTCTTGCTAGAATGTTACAGTGCCGTAGTTCTTGGGAGAGTACTAGAGCTCTATAGTATCTTACCCAACTATAAATCCTTAGATTCTATGAGATAGAACAGTTAGAGCAGTACTGAACTGCTATTCAGCTGCATAGGGAAGTGGGGCAGGGGGGTGATTCGCCCTGGGTGGCAATGTTTCTGGGACATCCCGACCTGTAGCCACACCCCCACGTGCCCTGGCCATGCTCCCATGCACAGTGGTCACACCACTTGTGCCGTAGTCCCACACCTTCTGCCCCCTCCCCACACACAGTTCAAGCTCTTCCACTGCTGCTATTGTTGTGTTGAGTACGCCTACATGTGCTATTTTCACCATTGTTTAACTGGCTTAAATCTAACTAGTATGATGCTACTCTTTCCCTCTCTCCAGTACCTTTAATATGTCTCTGCTGCCCAGAAACCTGCTCCAGAGAATTTCTCACCCTTACATCAAACAACTTGTAAGCTAGGCTCTGGCAAGAAGGGGAAGAATTGCTCCACTTCTAGCCTCAAGGATGGAGGTATTGATAAAAAGACCCCACTGGGTCTTGTTCATTGTTTCATGCTGTATTGTACAACTCCCTGAGAGTTCCAGTTATTGAGCAGTGTAAAATGGTAATAAATCAGTACATCGATAAACTACTCCATAGCAGCTGGAAGACAATATTGTGAAGTTGTAAAAAAGCCCCAAGCTAGACTTTTACTAAAAATGACTGGCTTTTTAAAAAAAGCTACTTAAATTTATATTTACAGAATGGTTAGAAGAAAAATAGTTGTCACAGAAATACTTAGAGGATAACCTTTTAATCCTTGCATTTAGAGCATATGCTCAACTAATAACCTCTCTCTTCAGCTGTCAACCACAGAAAGGTGGTATTTAAACTTGTATATCTCGTTTTTAAAAAGTGAAGTGCTTGGCATTTATACTAGGAAAGTAAGTGTAAGAGAATGACACATACTCATTCACCTGAGGGAAGCTAATGATGAACACATTTGTACTGAGAAAGAGCTTTAAGTTGGCATAACTACTTAGCATAATATAAATGATGCCTAACATAGTGTCGCTGGACTGTTATTTGTATGCTAGGCAATAATTCAGCAAATGTCACAGTCCAGCACATACATGGGGATACTCTTATTCCATAATAGGGACTGAATAAAATTTCATTAGTTTCCTGATTGGGGTTGAATTTGGAGTTCTCAACCCTTTGAGAAACTTATGTGCAAAGAAAAATGGCAGGTCAAAAGTTCTTGCAAGTTGAAGGAATTATTTTTGTTGTTTTTATTGTTCCCAGCACAACATAAGCTGCTCATTTTTTTGAGAACTGTGGAAGAGTCTGAGAAACTACCTAACTTTGCAGTAAAAACCTACACTCGTAGTCTCTTTGCTAGGCACAGAAAACTGGACAGAGAAAAAAATTTCCATCTACTTACATTGTTTTTTGTTTTGTACTTGGAAAAAGTATGTACAGTGGGCCGGGCACTTGTTACTGTTCCAGGTTCCCCTGTGGATACCAAAATTCATAGATGCTCAAGCCCTATTATGTACAATGGTATAGTAAAATGGAATCCCTTACATAAAATGGCAAAATTGAATTTTCCCCATTAGATACTTTTTAAGTATTTTCAAACCATGATTGGTTGAATCTGTGGAAAAAGAATCCTTGGATATGAAGGGCTGACCATAAAATTCAAAATTAAATTGCATGCTATACCCCTACAGAAATAACATGGAGAAGGGTTCAGCATTGCAACTGCAGCCTTTGTCAAAATTACAACTTACACAACTCAGATACTATGCAGGAGGAAAAGAAATTCAGACTGACTGCATCCTGGTTTGTTGTGCAACATTGCTGGATTTTGTGCGACATTATTGTTCTGCAACATAACTGTTTTCTATATTTTAAAAAAAAATATTATTTTCTATATTAAAAAGTTTGGATGACATCCACCCAAATCCCAGAAGGGCTTCCCCCTCTACACAAATAAATCTCATGTGGGAATCCTTGTTTGTTTTTATAGATCTTACTACTCAGGGAAGATGACAGTTTTTTGTTTTGTTTTTTAAAAATCTTATTACAAGATCACAACACTAATCATCTAGAGGGCTTTCAATGTTGTGGATTGTCTCTGCTTGGATATCTGAATGGTACTGATACAGGTCTCTTTAGTACACCAAGTTATAACCCCCAAGTCTTCTTCAACAAAGCATTTGTGACCAAAGGATCATGACTTGACTAGGTTTTAAAAAGTCTGATGCAGTGTACATTGCTTTGCTTTGCTGTATTTACTTGGTCCTGAACGATTAGACATAAATATTTTAATCAATGAATAAAATAATAAATAAATTGCAATGTGTAGGTTGAAGGCTAAAGTAGTTCTTCAAAAAGATTGTAGTTAGTCAAGTATTTTCTTAGAACCAATATTGTATGTTATTACTTAGAAATAAGCCTCTGTAAATTCAACAGAACTTGCATCCACGTAACTGCACATAAAACTGCAGCCTTATAGTAGAACCCTGTTCATGTCGCTCAAAGGAAAGCCCCCCTGAGTTCAATGGGCAAGTATGGTCTTGCCCATAGCACTATGTATAGTCTGATGGAAATCATTTCAACCTACAACTCCCAGTGTTCCTTACCATGGGCTATGCTGGTGGTGGCTGTTGGGACTTCCAGTCAAACAACAGCTGGGGGATCCATCCCTGATAATGCAGACTTAGTCAATTTCAAGAGTGACTGAGAATAGTCTATTTACAATAGTATCCATGTGCCACACACAATATGCTTTGCAGCATGCAGACTTCAGTTTTATATACAGGTATACCTCAATTAGCAAAGCAGATATGTTCCTGGACATTACATCTGTATTAGAAAATATGGCAGCAGATACAGAGGTAACACAGGAAACTAAAAATATGCTCATATGAAATATAACAACCAGGTCAGATTAGCCTTGTGTAAGTAAACAAAAACATATCAAACGTTTAAAGACCATTTGAAAATTTCTTCCAAACATGTTAGAGGCAGATAGTGAGCCAGGATAATCTACTCTCCCTTTTTTTCTCTTGTTTTGCTGTAAGGGATTCTGGGAGCAGTTGCTGTTTACTTTACCTATTGTACGGTCCTTTCCACATGGCATTTGCCATGCGAAAGGGTCCCTCAAGCGTTGTGCGATTGTGAGGAGTGATCCGCATGATGCACTCACAATCGCGCGACACTCCAGGGTAGGGCAGGCACCGATCACACACCTTTTCGTTTTCGGCTAGAAACCGAAAATGGTGCGTGATCACGCATTGCTCCCAGGCCCCACGTGCACTTACCTGGCACGCAGAGCCTCCGGAGCCACGGCGGTCGAGCTTCCTGCCCCAGCAGAGCCTGGGAAACTCCCAGGCTGCGCTAAGGAAGGAAGAGGTGGGGCTCTCATGCAAGCAGGCAGCTCGTGCAGAGCTGAAGGACCCTGGATGCGAGAGCAGCCGAAGGCTGCTCGCGCAATCCCCGCACTCCATCACCGGAAGGTGAAGTGCGGAAAGGGCCATAGGCAAGCACACATGGTCATAATAGGATCAGCTAGAGCAGAATTCCATTTCTTCTCAGCTCTAACTTACTGCATTGTTTCCTGGAAATATGCTACTGTAACCCAAAACTGAAAGCCTGTTTTCTCCAGCCCTTCTTCACTATCCTTCCAGTGCCAGTGCTGTTGAGGGGAACCCCCAGCTAGATAGATAAGAAATAAAAGGAGGCTGGATTGGTAAAAAAAAACAAAAAAAACCCAACCCAAACAAACCAAAACAAAAAACACCATTTTGTGAAAAGAAGCTTCTTTGTCATGGACTTTGTTAACTGAGTCATGCCTGTATATATAGTATTAAATGGAGAGAGAGAGAGAGAGAATGAGAGAGAAAGAGGGACAGATAGACAGATTTACAAACAAGAACTATGGCTATTAGAAATATTTCCTTTGAACTAGGAAATATAGCAGAAGCTTTCTCTGCTGCAGATTCTATTTGCTTTAAAAACAGAAATGATTATTTTGTTAGAGTAGACATTCAGACTTAGGATCTGCACGTCTAGACAATACATCTAGATGACAAAGCAGAAAACTGGTCTGAAAAGTGGCTATCAGAATTTAGCATCATCACGAATATGGAAGAACAATTATTTGAAACAGACAGACACAAAAGTTTCAGAAAGCAAGTAACAGCTAGTGTGGGGTTGATCTGAACCTCAGTAGGCAGGGAAGAGGTGTTTAATTCTCATCACCTCTGCTGCAATGCAGAGGAAATCCACTCCTCTGAGGCTGCTCTTGTAATGGGGGAAACATTCCCACTGGCACAATAGTTTTCCTCTCAATGCAGCTAGGAGCCTCAAAAGATTGCCTGGGAACTTCTGTATAAAAACATATACACTGCAACTGACTTGCTTATCACACTACATTGTTGTAGTGCAATATTCCATCTTAACTGCTATGATAACATCCTATGGAATCTTAGGAAGGGGCATTTAGCATTTTCACCAAAGACCTCTTGGGCCTCACTAAACGAAAACCAAACCAAACCAAACCAACAACAGAATTCTACATGGCAGTTAAAGCAGAATATAGTGCTAGAACTTAGTAGTGTGATGAGGCTCTGAGACCTTTCCAAGCATGGAAATTCTGATAGAAATAAAATTCAAACAAACTGTTAAGCTTAACAAGAAAGGATTGACTTTGATTTATTTTCCCCTCTTCTCACATTCACTGGGCATCTGATGAAGGTGAGAGAAGCAGAGGGAGAGCTTTGATGGAGCTGCCTGTTTATTCCAAAAGCTGGACAAAAGCAGATGGGAAAGTGAAGCAGATTTTCTACACCTATCCTTGAGAGCTACTTTCCGGACTTTAACTCTCAGAATCTGCCAGCTGCCATAGTCAGTGATTCAGGCAAGGCATTCTCGAGTTGTAGTCCAAAAAAAGGAGTTTTTCCAAATATGATGTTTTGGAGTTCAGCAATGACGTATAGATTCATTGGTATGTCATCAAGCTAAAAGAGGGAGGAGCTGCTTTTTGGAGGCTCTGTGCAAGTGTTCTTTAGTAGTATGCTTGAATTCATGATCTTGAGTTAGAAAGATAACTTAAGGAAAAACCCAAAAAGGAATAAGGCAAAGAAAACATTGAAACTTTGGAAAGAGAACTGAGCCTCTCAGTGTGCCTAGGGTAATTTTCCCTTGCAGTCTGACAGGCCCCCATCCAGGAAGGATACAGAACAAATCAAGAACTGGAACTTCTTTCTGCAGAAAGAAGAGCCAAGCAAAGCCAGGGAAGTTAAGGTCACAGTAGGAGAAACAACTGTATGTGATTGTTCCAGGCTCACTGCAATAAAATCTATTTTCAATTATAGGTGTGGGTATTTCAAAGTCAGGTCCACCACCAGGGTAATGAAAGCCTTGCCTATTAGGCTGGAAGGATTTGCAGGACAGAAAAAAAAAATTGTGTCATTTGCTTGATCTTTTCATTGTGATGAAGGAAGCAACTTTCAAAGTTTTCCAAAGAGGCACCAGAGTTGGAAGATCTGGGATCATTTCATTGTTGAGTTTCTCTACTTATGGTCAGGTTTGGTGCCATTCACTAGGATGAACAGAGGATCTTAAAATACTATGGCCTTGACTCACAAACATTGTAGTAAATGAGTAAAGCTGCCAATGCTGATAACTACTGTATTCTTACAGCATTTTTACACAAGTCTCACCTAGCGCAAAACTTTTACATATCCAGTTCCAAGGCTTCAGCTTTCCAATTCAGTTGTAAGTTTGCATGGTATGTGAGGCAACTGATAATCCATTAAGGATATACATCAAACAAAGAATGCACTGGGCTGTACATTTAAAGATCACCTAATGTCTACTAGATCTAGTAAATGGATACTTGGCTGCTGTGATCTTCATTTGGTGAATCTTGCAAAAATGAAGACAGAGTAAAGCAGCTTGCTATTAAAGGTCTTCAGTAACTGGGTTAAAATTCTACTCCTTATTTCATCCTCTTTATGCAGCACACGTCTAGACATCGTGAGAATGAATGGGACTTCTTTCTGACCAATGCTGGCTCTCACAGAATTGTTTTCATTCATTCAAGTGGGCCTCAGTTACTTTATTGCTAGTTCCAGATTTGCCTTGGGAGTGAACTCTCACAGATCCAATCAACATAGGGAAAATGTCACCTTTGTTTATGTTTCTTTGAATGTCTTGTCAAAATGTGGCTGTTAAATAATGATTTGGTATGCATTCCAAACATTGCATTTGGGACATTGCTTAATTCTGCACAAATGTAATGAAAAAACCATTATGCTATGATATAGGGCTTTGTCACATGCTGGGTTTGTTGCATGATTGCACTGGCTTAATTCAATATTTGATCTCTCTCTATCACATGTCATTGTTGGACTGCATTTCCATCATTATTGGGTTGTCTCTTTTCATTAACCGGAAATACCCATTAATGGCTCCAATAGCACTGCTTTTCCCCTATTGCCTATTTGTGAAGTCATTTCATTCCACTGTAGTTCTGATATTGTGTCAATCATATGGTGTCAGTGGGTGTTGTTCTCCCCATTCCCCCTTCCAATCCCCAAGCAGTGCTCCTTGGTATGTATTTTTTTTTATCCTTTACTTTTGGTAACTCTGGAAAGCAAAATGCTGAAATGGCAGTGGGACAAGAACTGTGACTCCAGAAGAGCAAAGTGCCAAAGTGGCAGCATGACAGGAAAAACAATGATGAAATGATAGGACAGAGCTTTCCAAACTGTTCTTGTTGGTGATACACTTTTTAAACATGCATCATTTCATGACATAGGACCTTTCCACACCTTACCTTCTTCCAACGCTGGGGTGCGGGGATCGCACGAGCAGCCTCTGGCGAGAGGCTTTTGCTTCTGGTGCCCTTCGGCTCCGCACGAGCTGCCTGCTTGCGCGAGAGCCCCACCTTTTCCTTCCACAGCCTTCCTAGGCTGTGCTGGGGCAGGAAGCGCTACTGGCGTGGCTCTGGAGGCTTCGCATGACAGGTAAGTGTGCGCGGAGTCTGGGAGCAATGTGCAATCGTGCATCATTTTATGCTTCTAACTGAAAATGAAAAGGTGTGTGATTGTCACCTGCTGGCCCCTGCAGCATTGCGCAATTGTGAGTGTGTTGTGCAGATCACTCCTCACAATTGTGCAATGCTCCAGGCCCTCTTTTGCATGGAAAATGCCATGCGAAAAGGGCCATAGTAATTCAGTAAGTAATTCAGTAAGTGGAGGCAGACTCTCCACCCAAGCCTGGCCCGCTGCCATCCTTGCCAGGGGTCTTCCTCAGCCCAAGGTGGCAGCAGCAGTGGGAGCAGGTCTGGCCTGCTGCTGTGGTGGGAGTGGCAACCCTCACCTGTTACATTCATGTGACACACCCACACACTGCAGCTGACACACTAATGTGCCAAGACACACAGTTTGGAAAGTTCTGCGTTAGGAGATGCTGAAATTACACAATTGTGAAATTTTGACAAAGAAAAAAGAAAAATAGAGCTCATGCGCTAGGTAGCATGGACATAGGAAAAGAGGTGGGGTCAGTAGGTGGTGAGTAAGACTAATTATGGAACATGCGTCACCAAACCAGTAGCATAGCATTACTGCAGACACAGCGTTATAATGATTATTTCTATACTGGAATGTTCTCATTTCCATAAACAACATGATTCCTGCAAGACAACAGGCTGGTGAGATAAAGTTCATAGTCATCTATCAGAATAATAGGTTGTGCCTAGTGCTTTGAAGTTTAATATTAAAGAAGCCACTACCCCAATTTGGTAGGGGCAGTCCTGAGATTAATCCTCTGACACCTCACTTTTTCACATGGTTTTGAAATGTCCGAGTTTCTCTTTTCTCTTCCCACTGTCTCCCTTTGGCCTCAGCTTATGTCAGTTGCTGCAAACTGACTCCAAAGCACCAAAGTACTCTGGAGTCAATTAATTCAGTGGAGAGGGAGAGGACAAGAACAGGCAGCATCTTACTCTTCTAAGTAGGTTCAGGCACAAGCAAACTGCTTCAGGCCCTTTTCACACGTGGGGGCCCCAAAACGGGGTGGCACACGCAGGGGCGGAGCTTACCTGCTTGCGTTTTGCTCCATCCCTGCGGGGAGCGCTGTTCCGCCGCTTCACATGCCGCCGAAATTCGGCAGCATTCAGCGGCGTTCGGCGGTGCCCAAAATGGTGGCCAGTGGCTTCCGGCGGTGCTCCGCCAATCAGGGCAGCGCGCCAGCCGGAAGCCCACCCCCAAGCAGATCTGCAGAGACACTCTACCACGTCTCTGCAGATTCTCACCGGGAGCTGCCACGGATTAGTGCAGGCGAGTTTCATAAAAACCACCTGGGAACGTGGTTTTTAAAAAACTCGCAGCTCCACCTCTGTGGCTGCGCTAGAGTGGTTGGAGATGTGGTGCCTCACCTTTTCCAACTGTGCTAGCGCACCCCGCAGTGTGAACAACCTCTGTCTCCGGTCATCTCACCGCAGGGTTTTACCCCCATGTGAAAATGGCCTCAGTCTCTCCTAGCTTGTCTGTTCTTCCTCACTAATATCTCAACAGCACTCCAATGTTATTTTGTGATACATGTCCTAGTTTTCATCTGTAAATACTTACTGAACCAGCCATTGAAGTCTGAAAAATGTGCAGTTCCTGTTATTTCATGTCCTCTGTACTGATGTGGAAACTTCACAATGAAGGATAATTCCATAAACATTTGTAACAATTCCTAGGCTTCCTTTACATCCAAGGATCTCTTTTTGGCTTCAGTTTTACTTCACAAAGCTGTGCTCATGGGGGCTCTTTAATACTGTACACTTTGCCCTCTAGTTCTGTGTTATTTCATTTTTTGTTTGCTGTGGATTTGTTGATAATTGGTAGTTGTTAAAACTAACCACATAATAGTTAAACTTTATCTGGAAAATGGAGTGTTTGAAGAAATAATATTTGTAGGAACTTCTGTTATAATAGCCTGACCTATTTTTCTCTACTGAAAGTGGAAAATCCCAACTACCAGAGGGAAGCAATGATTAAAAGGCTAACCAGACTCATCTTATGAGCAGCTGTTTTGGCAAATAGGTGTTTAGAATGGGGCACAATGACTACGTGCCAGTTCAATTTCACAGTCTGAAGTGTTGTACTGGCACCTTACACACTGATCCAATAACAGCACTGTAGGTTGCTTCCATGCAAACCATTTAGACCAGAACTGATAGTCACTCATTATTATTTTGTTTTAACAAAAAGAACACTACCGGCTCATTACCCTTCCATGTTTTTTGTGTCATCTTTTGTAGTGTGCTCCTGTTGGCTTAAAATCTAAATGAAAAACAGAACAATCTCAGCACTTAACTGTTAGATAGTAAACTCATGAAGCAGAGACTAGTCTTCCTGTCATCTGTGGAGTGTCATGTGTCCAGTTAAGAAAAGATCAAAGTTTAAAACAGAATTAAATTAAAATCTCAATTTAAAATACAAGCCAAGCTCTCCCGCTATCTGAAGCAGGAAATTAAATGCGACCCTCACTTCACTCTTGGATGAAGGGTGGTGGCAACATGGCCAGCCAACTGCCATAGTAGAGAGGAAGAAATCTACCACTTCAGCTACAGGGGGATGAGATAGGCATCTCTACACCCTCCCCCACCATTCTGCTGGATAAAAAGTGAGAGAGGAAGAAGAGAAGCATTAACACGTGTTGCCAGAGCTGAAGAGAAAGAGGAGAACTCTGTTAGAAAATATGGGGCAGGTTGAGCAGTGAACTTCCTGCTCATTTGTACAACATTCTTAATCTTGATTTGTAATTGTTACTGAATTAACTGGAAATGTTGCTGTACTTCACCCTGCACCTTTTCTGATGTTTTTGTAAGCCACTTAGAACATGGATTTACCAAAGAAAAGAGGCATACAACTAAACTGATGGTTCTGTAATCTCACTGTGTTTTGTGAAGCTTATTACCCCATAGATTGCTTGGGATTGATGTGTTATTTTCTGGGGGAGAAACCTAAGATTTTTGACCGTTTAATTAATTTAATTATAGAAAAAAATAGGGAATATTACTTCAGGAAAAAGCAACTTTCTAGCCAAAAAAAAAAAACATCAATAAAATCAAATCATGCAATCAATCAAACTGAACCATACATTCTTTATCACATTGCTTTGGAATGTTCTCCCAAGATATGGCATTTTTAAAAGAAAATGACCAGATCTATTTCCCTGTACCATAAAAACAGCTCTTAGGTTTTACATCAGATATATCGTAGACTACAAGAAATCGGACAAAAAGTTTGAAAGAGTTAATGAGAGAGTTCAGGAGCAATAAAAGATCACAAAACCAGCAGTTTAGCCTAGCCAAAGAAAATTGTGGTAAATTATAACCAGGTGCTTTTATTTCCTGGTTCCTGAAGTATTGCAAACTCAGCCTTCTGATTAGAATAAAAGAGCATGTGGGCCTATCTGGGTACTGCATTTATCTGTTTTGCCTCACTTTTACAAGGCCACTTTTACAACTTACATGACTGAAATTAAAGTTGAAATAATATGAGTAGCCTGACAAAATTGGGGTTCAGCATTTTATGTGTGAATTGGCCCTCTTTCTTGTACATGCACAATCATCCCTCTGTTTTTGTCAGTTCTGTACATGGCTCAATACCAAGCTGCTCTTCACAGCAATGCAGCATAGGATTCAACATCAACACTCCAGTGGTGTCCCCTTTGGCTGAGTCTGGGGCATCAAAATGTCCCTTTGAAGTAGTAGCACTGGCTGCAGAACACTTCCATTTTGTACCTGAGCTGCCATTTTTGTGCCAAATTGTACTCATGGACAAGGGCACAGAATCAACCTGATTAGTCTCTATCTAACGCTAATGAAATAGAGAAGAGTGCCCTAGGCTACTGAATGCCTAAAAACAATAAAAGCACTCTCCCTACATTCTAATGCAGGCAATACCCTAGTATTCTTTCACTGACAATATTGAGAATCTGGGGTACCTCACTGAAATTACACCTAGCATCAAATACATCCATCACATTGCTACTTTTCACTTTTATGTATCTTTAATTCATACCCAACACAGTGGCCCTATTACAGATTTTTCTTAGCAAGATTTATTCAGAGGAGGTTTTCCATTGTCTTCCTCTGAATATCACCTACAGCACCTGGTATTTCCTGCTGGTCTCCCTTCCAAGACCTCCCCACCTTTCAGAATATTTTCCTGAGCATTTCCATTCTGTTGTTCTTCTGAGGAAAAAACTTTTTCTGGCAGATACTCTTGTGGTGGGGGTGTTTTTAAGTTATTACAAACTGCTTCCGGATCCCTAGACTAACTGCGCTTTTCAAGAATGAAAAGCACTACTGTTGCCTGAGAATGCTGAACTCTACCCTCACTCACCTTGGGTTTGAGCTACCACCTGTCTTCTACACAGCTCAGCATATTGAGGACATGGAAAACTCCCGTCCTCACTGCTCTTTTCTTCTTGGCTCTATTTCAGGGTTTTAGAGAGACCTTGTCAGCATTATCAGCAAATTCTTGAAACTGTCCAGAGGCACAGAAAAGGTTAATTTGTATTTCATATGCTCTGCTTGATAGTTCCACTTTCATTTGAATGATCAAGGTTGGGAACAGAATGGACCAAAGGAGTAAACCTTCCTGTTATCACCTGTTTACAGTCTTTTCTGACCTATTAGGATGAGAAATGGGTCATGCCTACACAACTCTGTTTCCTGTGTTTTTTTCTGCATTATATAAACCTGGGGGGGGGGGGTCGTGTCCCATTGGCCTTGCTTGTTTGAGGGTGCACCCTAGTCCAGGGACCCTGGTAGCCAGCCATGAGGAACAGATGTGGCGACCGTGGAACAGTCTGAGTTGAATTAGTTGCTTAAGGGCACAGTTTGCCCATTTGCTACAAGTTGGTCCTGAAACCATTTGCTGTAGACTTTTTCCATCATTTACCCCAAATAATAAGGCTTAAAATATAGCACTGGCATATGTCAGTTTTCAGTATTAAAGTCTTGGGGTGGCCTGGAATTGAGCCCAGTTCCAGCTCAGAGAACTCCCCTCTTTCCCTTCTTCTCCTGTTACTTCTCTCTCTCTCTCTTTTCCATCCAGGCACAATGATGCTATTCTTGTTTTCAACACAACTTGAAAAAATTCTGCTTAAAATTACAGTTCTCAGAATTCCACAGCCAACATGGCTGCCAAAAAGTCCAAACAAGTTAATTTCCTAAGCTTGTCAGCATTGCTTTAGCTCATTCCTACCTTCTTGTTCTCTCTTCCTCCCTCCTCTTCAGTAGTGGGGCAGCCTTCAGTAACTTGACAGTGATCTTGTCTACTGTTGTCTTTTTCATTAAAAATGTGCTTTTGTGTTCAGTACTGAACTCTCAACTCTCTTTGCATTTTCCAGGAAACTTACAGAGGATGCTCCACTGTCCAGATCAAAGATTCCAAGTCATCTATACTATGTTTAATAAAGCATGCTAATCCCTGGGGCTAAAGAGGAAATAAAAAGCTTCCTATGAGCCCTACCCTAATTTTCCTGAACATCACACAGCATTTACCATGCAAAAGGGCACCTGAAGCATCACGCAATTGTGAGGAGCGACCTGCATGATTCATTCACAATCATGCGATCCTCCAGGGGCCGGCAGGTGCTACTCACGCTTTTTTTCATTTTTGGCTTTCAGCCAAAAATGGTGCGCAATCGCACATTGCTTCTGGGCCCTGTATGCACTTACCTGGCGTGAGGAGCCTCCAGAGCCGTGCTGCTCATGCTTCCTGCCCCAGTGCAGCCTGGGAAACTCCCAGGCTGCACTGTGGAAGGAAGAGGTGGGGCTCTTGTACAAGCAGGCAGCTCGTGCAGAGCTGAAGCAGCAGAGACGCAAGGGCCTCTCACTGGAGGCTGCTCACGCGATCCCCACACCCCAGCACTGGAAAAAGGTAAGGTGTGGAAAGAGCCATGGTCTTCCCAGAGGTTGGTAAAGTTAGCTTTTTTGACTACAGCTCCCAGAGTCCTGGCTGGAGAATTCTAGGAGTTGTAGTCCAAAACCCCAACTCTTTGCAGCTGTAGTTCTGGATGACCTTGCTCCACAAACATGGGAAATAGCTTCAAATGGGTCTAGAGATGTGTGCTCCTTACAAGTGTGATAGCAGACTCTGGCATAGCAAAGCTATTCTGTACAAGTGAAATTGCCAGAAATCTTGGCTTTGCATCCTAAGGGACCATCAGAGGGCACTCTCTGATTATCATCATAATGTTCCAACATTTCTAGCTCAAATATATGAATGCCATAGCCATTTGATCTATATAGTGCAACCTCTTAAGCCAACCAGCAGGCTGTCTCTATATCCCAATTTTACATGTCTATGGCACAGTGTGCTATGACCTTTTGCTTAAAAAAAATGAGAAACAGAGGAGCATAGAAGGGTTTTTTGAACACTGTTGAAATAATAAGTTCTTCTTTCTTTGTAATATCAAAAACTCACACTGCAATTGATTCTATGGAAGTTGAATTCTATTAAGCTCAATCATCCCTTACTATAGTTTCTCTCTTTTTTAGTTATCTGTGGGAAACTCTCTTTTATTTTATGGGTTGCTTGTGACCATCACCCCGACCCATTTTTAATTTAGTTTTAGTTACTGTGCCTACTGTTCTTATAGAATTCTTCCATTTGTTCTACAACTGTTTGCTTCCTGAGATAAAGTACTTGCTGTCACTGGCTGAACCAGGATGAATTTAAGCTCTTTCATTTGCTTGGATGGGGGACTGCAGTTTGGAAGATGTGTTTGACCTGAAGAGCTGAGAGATGTACCCTCTTACACTACCTATGGCCTAAATCCAACTTTGTGCTAACACAGACTGATA
The DNA here is from genome assembly GCA_948472985.1 of Iguana delicatissima. Taxonomy (NCBI): domain Eukaryota; kingdom Metazoa; phylum Chordata; class Lepidosauria; order Squamata; family Iguanidae; genus Iguana; species Iguana delicatissima. The sequence continues at coordinate 237,510 of CAOKZL010001141.1, read as the reverse complement.
GTACAACATAACTTTCTTCTTCTCCCCTCCCAACCACAGTCCATCTCATCTGAAAACTTACTGCACAGGGCTTTCCAGTCCTCTAGGGCAGTTTTTGAGGGCACCTGAAGGGGTGCATGGGGATGGGGAAACGCCATGTCCCAGTTCTGCCAACAGAAGTAATTCTGAAAGTGGAACAATTCCTTTGTTTCCTGGGCTGTATATCTAGCAATTTGTGGTGCTCAAAAAGAAGCTGCAACAAATAATTCAGAATAAGAAACACTTGAAAGCTGTTTTGTGAGCTCCAGATGATAACCTTGATAAATACATATAGGCCATTTCCGCACCAGAATGTTATAGTGCTATTATTCCACTTTCAACATCCTATGGAATCCTGAGGTTTGCAGTTGAGGGAGGGGCCTCAAAGGTGTTGAAAGTGGAATAATAGCACTATAACATTCTGGTGCAGAAATGACCATATTTATCCATTTACCTATCCCTGTACTCTCATCATTCTTTTTCTTTTTTTCTCTGATGGTATACCTGCAGAGAGGAGTGGATGTGTTTCCTGGCTGCTTGAGGCAGCTTCATAGAGAAAAACAGGTTCAGTCTAGGATTTAGTGGGATTTGGACTGCTTGTGAACTCAAAGCAGCCCACCAGTTTGTGTAGTCACACCCCCAAGATCTCCCCAACCACAGAAGAAAGATTAGCCCACTATGGAACATGTGCTTCAACTGGCCTTCTGTAAGCATTATTCTCCAGTTAAACTGGGTTTTCTGGAGCTAAGTTATTTTCAGCCTCAAACAGTCAAAGCAACCCTACATTGTGCTGCAATGACAGCATTTTCAGGGAGCTCTTGGCTCTTTTAAAGGTATGTACAACCATTTCTTTAACTGATTTTTTAGTGCTTTGCATCACTTCTTGTTTTACTCAAAGGCCTGTAGAAGCTGAAAATGGTAACTGGATTTGCCCAAGGTCACCAGTATGTTTACATGCACACATGTCTGTGTGTGAGAGTATATCTATGACCCTTTTCGCACCTTATCTTTTCGTGGTGCAGGGCTTGCGCGAGCAGCCTCTGGAGAGAGGCTCTTGCATCCAGGGTCCTTCGGCTCTGCACAAGCTTCCTGCTTGCGCAAGAGCCCTGCCTTTTCCTTTAGCAGTGCAGCCTGGGACCTTCCCAGCCTGCACTGGACAGGAAGCACGACCGGCCTGGCTTCTGAGGCTCCGCACTCCAGGTAAGTGTGTGTGGGGCCCCAGAGCGATGCACGATCACACAGCATTTTCAGCTTCAAGCTGAAAATGAAAAATGCATGCATGGCCCACATCAGGCCCTTGAGCATCGCGCAAATGTGAGTGCATTGTGTGGACCACTCCTCACATGTGCGTGACGCTCAAGAGGCCCTTTCACATTGGAAATGCCATGCAAAAAGGCCATATCTATATCTATATCTATATCCTGACAATGGAGCAGACCAAAGAATTCAAAAGAAAATCAGCCTGTGTTTTATAGATCAAAGCAAAGCCTTTGGTTGTATAAAGAAATAGGTATGCCACAACATTTGATTGTCGTGATGCATCACCTGTACTCAAGAAGACACTGTCAGGACAAAGAAACAGAATGATTTCCATTTAGCAAGGAGGTCAGACAATGCTGGATTTTCTCACCCTATCCATTTAACTTGTATGCTGAATGTGTTATATATAAAGCAGAATTAGACAGGGAGGAAGGAGGTGTGAAAACTGGAAGAATGAAATTAACAGTTTAAGACATGCAGATGACACCAACTCATACAAGCAGAAATGGCAAAGATTTGGGATGACTATGAGGAAAGTCAAGCAAGAAAGTGCAAAAGCAGGGTTACAATTAAACATTAAGAAACCAAAAGTAATGACCATGGATTTTATGTACCTATAAAGCAGGTGATAAAGATATTGAGTTAAAGATTTACCATGCCTTGACTTAGCTATTAATTTGAAAGGCTCAGCACCTTGGATAGGGCCTTTAAAATTTGGACTAAAACCCAGAGCAGGTTTACTGCCCTATTAATATGGAAGCTAGCAGCTGCCATTTCACATACATCACCTTAAGCTTCTTGGAGGAAATGCAGGATAGAAATGTAAATGAAAATAGATTTACGAATAAAATAATTGTGAAGATGTGATTCATAGTATTTTTTAAAAAACCCCAAAATGAAATAACAGTTGACTTAGTTCTCTAGCAAAATGTGATAGGAAAGGAATCAGACTGTTAAGATTTTGCAGCCTTCCATGCTAGTTACCAGTCTCAATAAATTGTTAACACAGAAGGTGGACAAACAAAAGCCAATGTAAATTCAAATTAGGAAAAAGAGCAGTGTTCCATTGTCCATTATGGCAAGTTAAGATGCTTCCCAAGAGTGATTTCACTCTGGAAAGGAAAAAGGCTGTTAAAACAGAAACAGCCAAAATGTTTGCTCACTCTCATGGCAACCTCCATAAGATAGTTTTATTTCATTGTCTTCTTTATTTTTAGCACCCTGATGAAATCGCTGCAGCTGGTGCCCAGTGTTGGCCCTCCCACTAGACAGTGTGGAGAGGCTACCTCTGGCTGCAGATTTAGAGTATTATGAAAGGTTCTCAATTGCTCATTATCATTATAGTATTATTTTACTGTTACCACCAAGTCTGATAAAAGAAGAATGTGGAATTTTTTCTATTTCATTTCATTTTTATTTCCTTTTGTTTTTGTTTTGTATCACAAAAATACTTGCCTGGTGTCATATACAATGTGGCTTGATGTGGATAGTAGAGGGTAGGAATGTAAATGTTTGACTATTTCATCCTTACATCTGAGAATGAATAATTACTATTGTTTTCTCTCTGCTGTAGGAGAAAATGAGCATTCCTCCACACTAATTTGCTCATATTTGAATGTCCTAAAATATTGTAGAGGAATTATACAGGAAACTCATTTTGGTATCATCTAGTTCCCTCTTTGACTTGGAGAATTTCTCATGTGACTAATTTAGAAGGGAGAATGAAGGAATCACAAGATAACCATAAGGCGATGGAGAAGGCCTTTCTAAAAGGTGAATATTTTCATAATCTATATATATGATGGAGTTTCTATCCACATGTTTCAAGAAAGAAACTGAACCTGATGAATATTCATTGGAATCCTACAACTAACAAGTATGGATTCTCTATAAAGTTTACACTGAAGGAATCTACCAAGAGTTTGTTGTCTGTTTTTAGGATCACCTTGAAATGAATAGTAACTACTCTGAGAACCAAAACAAGAGGATGACAAATAAATGTAAGGATTTTATGTAACACACACACACGCACACGCACACACAGAGTTGGCCTATCATATCCTCTAAGCCAGAGGTGAACAATGTGTGGCCTGTGGACTGCATGCTGCCCTTAAGGCCATTTTTGAGGCCTGCCGGGGGGTCCCTCAGAAATCTTAAAAAAACTCAAAAAATTGAAAGGCCCAGAATTGATCTCTATGTATGTGGGTGGTATTTCCACAAAATTTGAGACCCCACTGGGTCCCCCAATATCAAAATGAAATTTTACAAAATTTTATTTTTTAAAAAAGTTTGTCTCTAAATGCTTGAAAACGCACGCTAGGAGTCCAAAAAGCCCCAAAAACATTGTCTCCATGTCTCTAGAGAACTTTTGTGGGCAAAAAAATGATTCTTTTGTGGGAACAAGTACAGTGGGTGCTGCCCTCCAAGGTCTCCCAGAGGGCCAATCTCATCTTCCATAGTTGCCTCCCACTATACTAAGGAGCCCGTGGGAGCCAATTATACTATGACCCACTCAGCTCTTTTAGGCTGACTTTTCTCCAAAACTGGAAGTGAGTTCCAATCCTTTCTGGTTTTGAAAAAAAGGGGAGTGGGCTTCCTGGGCCTAAAACCAAGAAGAGGGAAGCACAGCAAAATGGTTCTCCACGTGTGCAATGTTTTCTCAAGTTTCTTTCTTTCACAAATAAGGTTTTTGAGAATTTTGAGAGGACATTTATCCACACCTATAAAACATAGATATATACACATGTTTGCAGACACAAAAGCTTTGCTGTAAGAGGAAGGCCTATATTTCATGCTAACTCAGTCTGAAATTTCACTTCATTACCCATCCTCTGAACTGCAATCTTGATACAGTTCTTTCTTTGTGCTTCAGCTTTCTACTGCTTACCTAAAACGTAGTCAGTCATTTCCCATTTTTCATAAAAGTTATTATAATAGATGTCATTAATTCTCTCATAACTACTTCAGAGTTTGGGTTTAACACGCACAGGCCTCTTGAAGACATTGTTGGCATATGTGACCAAGGCCATAAATTATCCCTAGATAATTAAACAGGAAAGAACAAAAAAAAGTCTAAGAAGCAAAGCAAGACAGTCACATTCAAAGTTTATTGAACTGTCTATGTTACCTGGAAATGAGACGAAGGCAATGTTTATTACTAGTGTAATGCTGACAGATTGAAAGTAAAATAAGCAGGAAAGGTGATGAAAAGCTTTTGATTTGATTTTACCCTGATCTCTTTCTTTTGATTTATAAAACATAACAGTTCAGACCACATTATTCCACTAAAAGAAGGAGATTCCCAGTCTAACATATGCATGCCTTGTAGCTGGGTGACATGTCCTCATACAGAGGGAACCATGATTAGCTCTCTTGAAGATTTAATGCGAAACCATGGTTATAGCTGGAAGATACAACTTGTTAGAAGCTCTGGTGCACTGCCAATCTCTTAACAATGGTCAAAAATCTGGAATGCTACAGTTCCAGCACTTCTCAGGTGCCGGTGTTACAACACAATGCATAAAGTTGGGCGGTCACTTGCCAAAGAAGAAGAAATGTGGCACCAAAACTAAAGGATACAGATGCGTATAAAAGCTGGACTTGCTGGCACATATGGATAGATGCAAAGTGAGAAATAATTACTGTAACTGAAACAGAAATGCAATTCATCTGACCATGGTGAAGATAACAATGCCCAGGTTCACTTGTGCAGGCTGCTACCCAGCTGCTAGCTGGTGATATGGAAATTGAAGGCTCCTGCTGCCCTTTTTAAATTTCCTTTTCTTTAAACTGAACATGGATCAAACAGCACTTCAAGTAGGTAACTGGCTTCTGACAGTCTTCCATAAAGAAAGGCAAGCTACCATCTTAACACAAAGGGTTTAGCTAAGTTATCAACAAGTGCATGAGCAGCTTCTGATTTTTTGCTGCCTATAAAATTCTGTAAGGGACTCATCTTTAATATCATCTTACCTTGTGCTTTCCATATTTCTGGCACCACTACAGCCCTAAATTTACAGCTCTGAAACCCTCAATGCAGCCATGCTTTTTCATGTTATATACATGTGTGCTACACAGGAGGAAGGTGGTAATCAGTACTTGGAGTTACCGGAATTGCTATTTGTGTGCTTCACGATTGACAGATGGGGAAAGAAGTCCTTTTACTTTGGGTTTCCTCTTTACGAAATTTAGTACTTTGGCATCTTTGTATGAGGAACCCCAGGGTGCCTTCAGGCTATATCCTTAGCCCATCTTGCACAAGAAATTAAATAAAATGAAGAAAATGATTTCTCTCAGCCAGCTTGTGCTGTCTGGGAAAATGGGATTTTCACTTCCCCGCTGGTATAAGAGATGAAAACAAAAGGTCGGCCAACATAAAGGCAGAAGCTGAATATATTTTCAGTCCAAGTCCTTTCATGTAACAAAATGTCCTTCCGGACTTTGCACAATTTATTGACTTATCAGAATAAACAATCCTTAGTTAAGAATGCAGGACACTGGGCCCAGTTTTTGTAAGCCCGTACTCTGTGATTTATGTTGTTCATTTTAAAGAGTGTGGTAAATCATGTTACTGTTGTTATTGTTTCATTATTTTTATTATTATTCCAAAGTTCTGAACAGCTTACATTAATGTATGGAATACAAAGGATGTGGTCACAGAAATTTTAAGAAATATGAATGTGCTCTGGCCTCTACTTTTCCAAGTGTACTAGAAGTATCACAAATGTTGGTCGATGGGTTTATAGAATGTAAAATGCTCCATATCAAAGATTTTGGAACAATGTAGAACAAGTTAAAATGAGCACTTTAAAAAAATGTAGTGAAAACAAATATAATAATAAACTTGTGCCTGGAATGTATCAGTCAAGAAATGCTTGTCTGTAAATAAAAGTTTTCAGTTTGGTTGGGAAATGAAGGAATGTGGTAGTGTGAGCCCAGGACCAAGGTGAACAGGGACAGTTTGCCTTGATTCAATGAATGCCAAATTCCCCCTCTTCCTGACCTAAGCCAAAGTAACTTACTTAGAAGAAGTTCAGGCAAAGATTGCACAGGTATTCTTTTAAGTCCAGTTAGAGTGGCTTTTCTACAGGGCGTGATGTCACCTCTTTTAGGAATAATGTCCCAGTGCAATTTCATTCCTAATTTGGACTTTGATCAGATCCATTGCACCACTGATGTAGTAACCATTGGGACGAAAAATCTTATCTGTTAAGCTATGAGGGGTTGTGGGGTTTCAGATCTCTCTTGTCAGAAAATTACAAAATATTCAACGTTGAGTTTCTTTCAGCAGAATTGGGAATTTTGTCTTCGAAACAGATCTACAACTTGTATTTATGTATGTTAGATCATATGTGTATGGGCCCAGCAGAATACTAATGACATCCTCTATCCACTGATAGTGGTAAGGTGCAGTCTAAGACCCTTTTCGCACATGACTTCGAATATGAAATGGCCATAGGAGCGATGTGGAATTGCGAGGACGGTTCCACATGATGTTCTTGTGATTGCGTGTCGCTCCCGTAGTGATCCTGTGGCCATTGCACATTATATCATTTTCCAGTTTTTCCCAAAAATGATGCGCAATTGCGCATTCCTCCCGTGTCCCTCCTGCACTTACCTGGCGTGCGGAACCTCAGGAAGTGCGATGGCCATGCTTCCTTCCCCAGCACAACCTGGGAAATTACCCGGCTGTGCTGCAGAAGGAAGGGGTGGAGCTATCACGCTTCCTTCCATCCAGCTGGTGTGGAGGGAAGCACAGGAGACATGATTCACTCCCAGAGGAGGCTTTTCACGTGATCCCCACGTGATGCCAGTGACGCCAGGTAAGTTGTGAAAAGGGCCTAAGTTGGAGGCCATACCTCTTGTCCATGGTTAACAGTAGCCCATGCATGAAAAATTTTTTTTCTAAAGTTAAATATACTTTTTTCTTGTTCTTTGTTCAAATAACTATGGGCCACTGACACTATTTTTTTTTTAAAAAAAGATGTTACCATATCTTTACCAGTTACAAAGTTTCAATAAACAACAAATAAAATTTAATTTTAGATCTAGATATCTTCAAACTGTATCAAAACTCTTAGGGCACATCTTGACATTGAAGTTGGGGCAAAGTTCACAGTTCTATTTACAGCAACAGCAAATATCTTCTGTTGTGTCTGAAAATCGTATCTGGCAGCAAACCATAAGCTCGGATGAACTCTGTAACGATTGATAACATGCTTGTCAGTGTAAGCCTCCTCTGGGACGGAATCATGTCTCCTGTGCTCCCCTCCACACCGGCTAGATGGAAGGAAGTGTGATAGCTCCACCCCTTCCTTCTGCAGCACAGCCGGGTAATTTCCCAGGCTGTGCTGGGGAAGGAAGCATGGCCATCGCACTTCCTGAGGTTCTGCACACCTTCTCTAACTCACTCTGAAACAGCCTTTTCTATATGCTGCTAGACCTCTTCCTAGAATCTTCTGACTCCTGCATATGTTCTGGTCAATTAACTGTAGAGAAAAGGAGAGTGGGTAACTGGTGTATGCAAGTATACAATGGATTTTTTTTTCAATTGCTCCTAGCAACAACAATAGCAGAACGAGTTATGTCCCCTCTGAATAGCAGATAGAGCTGGATGAAAAATAGATCAACTGGGTGGCTATGCAGTGCTGTCTCACTTTTTCCTGCTCCTTTCAAAATGGTGGAAAAATAGGACCTATATCAAACTGTGTGGCCTGACCCTAAGGGGGAAGTATGACGGTTGCTCAAGAGGGGGGGCACAAAAAGTCAGTCTGAAAATACAGCAAATGTGAAAAAGAAGGTCCAGCCAATTCCAGAGTAAATGCTGAGGAGGCAGGGGGTGGGCAGAGTACTGCCAGAGTGCTCTGTGGTATAAGAATTAGTAACTTACCTGCATGTTCTCATTTTTGTGTGTGAAACGTTGGAGAGTACATACATGCTATTTCTGCACGTCTCGACCGCCTTAAGGCAGCAGCCGATTCAAATGTTACTTCTGAGTTCCTGCTGGCATGAGGGTCAGGGCATAGGTCCACACAAAAATATAAACATGTGAATGTTTTACGATATGTTTTCTTTCCTACCAATTAGTATGCAGTTCTCCAGATTTGACTCCAGGGATCGTGGATGGTAAAGAATCGGTTAACCTGCGCATGTTATTCATGCTTGCAGTCCAAGGAATATATATGACTGTAAACAGTAAAGCACATCTGAATTTATTGTGGATGTGTGGAAGAGACAGGTTCTCACCCATCTCTATGGCTGTTCACAAGATAGAGTAATTCACAGCTGATTATAAATATGCTTAAGAAGCAGAGTATTACAAAGGATGGCTTATTGAGTGGTCACCTACAGCTATGGCAATTTACCAATTTTTGAATGGTTGCCTATTTCTGTTCTCCATACACAACTCAATTACCACAGTGTCATTAATAAAAATCAGCCTGATTGAGTGGTAAATCAGAGCTGATATTTTCCATTTTTGGAAGTTATTTTTTCAAAGTAGTGTTATTTTTGTTCACACATAACATTTGGAGAAAATTTCATGGAGATTTACCTAACTCTTTTGCCATCGTTTTACTTCAGATGGAGTAATCAGCCATCAGTATAGTAATAAAAGGCATTTTGTGTAGGAGGGGGATAGATTTTGTTGTGCATCCATAACACAGCTATATTTTCAACACAGGATAACTCATACTAGAAAAGAAAAAGAAAAAGAAAAAGTAAGGTCCATTTATATTTAATAGCTACAAAGACAACAGGGAGTGAGAAGCAATTGTGCCCAAGATTTAAAATGTAGCATGTTATTTGTGAGGGGTGAGAGGACTTCATCTTCACAGCATTAATACTAATGGAAAAGTAGAAGAAGATGGCAAGGACATCTAGGTGTAAGACTTCAAAGTTTCATGCTTGCTTCACAGCAATTTTAATAAACTGTTTTCTTCCATATGCTGTGTTCTTCTTTTCCTACTGTGAGAGACAATAGACATTTGGGGCTGAAACGAACACTAAGCTGCAGGTCAGCTTGTATATGCTGATTTGGAGGATTATAACAAGAACTCGTCCTGAATTTCAGATGGAAATGCCCACTGAGATCTCATAAAGAACTATTTAAAGCTTTCCACAATAACTTTGCAACAAAAAGGTCAAATAAGAATTGCAAGCAGGGAAGCAGCTGGAGATCTACAGCAAGATTGAAATGAAGGAAGAGAAAACAAGCCCAACACAACAAGCATGTTATCAGTCTCACCATCTACTTGGGGGAGATTTGATAACAACTTTGAATGTCCTCTGCTTAGGCTGTCATTCTGTTCTTTAACACTCAGAGCCTGTTTACTTTCACAAAGGTGCAAGTAACTTTAAGGTTAAATCCAAAATGTACAGTAGAAAGGGCAATTTCATTTTGCAGTCAGCATAATGAGTTGGTTGAATCCTAGCTTGCACCATAAGCTGGAATGAATGATTTAACATCCCCAAAATGTGATAAGTTGAACTTTCTGCTCATTGGGTAGTATTCCATTTTATGGGTGAAAGTATGGTAGAATGAAAACTGAATAGTTTAACTGTAACTGGAATTAATTATGAGGGGGAGCAATATCCTTTATAGGTAGTATGTCAGTGTTTCGTGGTTTTTATATGGTTTGTTTAAAGTCAATACAATCATACATATAAATAACAGGATGAATAACTCCCCCCCACCTGCATGAGCACTCCCTCTCCCATTCCTTTCTGGGGCTCCCCCTCCCATATGAGTATACTTCCCCTCCATTCTCTTGCCTTTTCCCCCAGTGCATATGCCCTCTATCCATGCACCAGGGCATAAGGCAAATGAATGGATAGGGCAGCCCTGTGCATGGAGAAGGCATGCGTGTACCTCCCCTCATTTTCCCTTTCCCATTCTCTTGCTGTTTGCCTGGGCACACTACCTTCCTTCTTTATGCCCAGCAAAATGGAGTGCAAACTTCATTACAAAATTACATTACATTGCAATGCATTATATTTTCTATACTACATATTGTAATGAGAGCCACAGTGGTATAATGGTTTAAGTATTGAACTAGGACTGTGGGAGACTAGGGTTTGAATCCCCACTCAAACATGGAAACCACTGGGTGACTTTGAACAAGCCACACTCTCTCAGCCTCAGAAGAAGACAATGACAAACCTCTGAACAAATCATGCCAAGAAAACCCCATAATAGATTCACCTTAGGGTCACTATAAATTGGAAATGACTTGAAGGCGTAAATTATATTATAATTGATAAGTTCCTTGGAGCTGGACTGTGGTGGTTTAGATTGGGCCTATAAAATATCAGCTTGGTCACATAAGGCAAAGAGGGGTTAGATTTAATCATAATGGAAGTAACTGAGGTGTCTTGTACCGGTATTTTTAAAGTGCTGTTTCCTTAGAGGTGTGTAATCATTTCATTAGTTGTGCTTTTGGTGTTTTGTGTTCTTATGAGCAGCAAAAATAAAAACAAATGGATGTGTAAAATGCTTGAGTGATTTAAGGTCACAGGTCCGTTCTAGACATTTTTGTGACTGAAGAAGCTACTTCAGATAGTTGTATGTGAGATTCATGCTCCATTTCCATGTGTAATGGTAATATTTGCACAATCTTCCATATCCCATTTTTGATGTGAAATCAGAACGTCATGCATACCATCCCCTACAGGTTCAAGAAACAACTCATTACAACACATCCCTTAACACCTCTTACTTACCCTATCAGGATATGACAATTTGTAATAATTTCTCTTTTAATGCCAGAATGGGCAAATGCTCGAATATGAAAAAATATAAAAATGACATTTATACTGGGCTAGCCACGTAGGTTAGGACGTCCTTCTCCTGAAACTCACTGCTTCTGCTAGAATTTGCAGTCCCCCTGCTTTCCTACAGCCCCTTTGTACCCAAAAAACATGCTCTGGAAAAGTGGGAAACCCTCTGGAGAAGATTTGTGTGGTCATAGAGGGCAGCTGTGCAGGTGCAGAGCTTGGAGTGCATGGAGGGGGGGTAGGAGGGGGAGGGCCCATGGTGCATGGGGCATGGCCATGGTGTGTGGGGGTGTGACTGTGGTGCGTGGGGGCATGGCCATGGCATGTGGGGGTCTGGCTACAAGCCAGGACACTCCCAAAACATTGCCTCCTGTGATGAACTGCCTGCATCTCCCCCTGTCCCTACACGACTGCTGCTGTGGGAGGAAAACAGGATTCTTCTGACACTGCATATGAAAGTATGCCACTGGATCTTGGTTAAGTGTGAGAATCTGGGCTAATTGTGTACATGACAGTGAAATAAGAAAAATACAGGACAAATTTATAAGATTATCCTAACGTGTGATATATAAGGAAAAACAAATATATAGGACAGTTAAAACCCACTTTATTAGAACTGCCATGGATTGTTGATATGTATTTGTCTTGTACTATATCGTTACATTTCAAAAGTAATTCATTTCAGTTGCTCATTCATTATAGTATTTTGAAAGTAACACACTAGCATTACTCACTACCACATCAAGAGGAATGTTGTGTTACTTATTGCATCATTTATTATTTTTAACTACTTTATTTGAAGGGATAGGATCCATCTATCATAAAACTTGAAAAGCTCTTGTCAAAATGACATTTTAAAATGCCTTTTAAAAGTAACCAGAAAGTTTTACATATTGCACCAATATCTCGTACGTTACATTAGTTCTAGTACGTAACTTCATTACATCCTCATTATCAAAAAAAGTAACTATGATTATATACATTTTGTCGACTCTGATATGATTAGAGTTTTAGAAGCAGTTCGTTGGAATAATGAAAAATAATCAAGCACAAAGGGATTCATGCTGAGTATTTTAAATCCATTTTTGAATAGTTGAGAGTAGTTACTTAAACACTAAATGTTGAGCCAGCAATGCAAGTATAACATTCTCTGAAATTTCAAAAGCACACTCATTTGGGGAGACCCTACAACACCACAGTAATGAACCCTGGGGTGGGGAGACAGATGTAAATTTGGATCCTACTTCTAAGGGCAAAATAATAAACAAATATTTTACCTGTGGGTTATATTCTCAGTGCAGTCCCCAACAGTCTTGATCTGTGGACTGTAATTTTTTTGTTCCTAGACAGGTTGAGAATTACAGCCCTATCATAAAAGTAGTACTTCTTTAATATCTTGATGTCGTTTTATCCTTGTTTTGTTGTGAGTCATGGTTTCTCTGATGAAGTCAAGAGGCAAAGAAGATATTTTAGCCCTGGCACTTCAATATTGTTGAGACCTTTCATCCAGATAGATCATGTGGCCTGCTAGACAGATTCACTGAGCTATACCACAAGCCATTACGAATTACTGGAAGTAAACAATACAAGTGTTGCCTGTTATTTTCAGAAAAAAATTAAATTAATTTGGCAATCTTTATTTGTTTTACTTTGTTCTTCTCTTCAAATTTAGCACAAGCATATAAGTTGGATGCAGAATCAGGTCAGATATATACATGTTTATGAGCATACTAGTATTCTATAATATCATTGGACTGTCTGCTTTCCAGGGCAAAACTGATAAGTAGTCACTATCAAAGACCAGTTTTAGTTAGATGTGCTTGGATATGGGGTGTTTGTGTACAGTATACAGTAGCTTCCTCAATGACACCTTACTAGTCCATTTACTAAGACCACAATCATTCCTTCTAAGTGTGGTTGTGGTAGTGTGGTAAAATTCAGATCTTTTAAAATAAGATATTGTCTCAGCATTCATTTGGAGCATTCTCTGTGATCTGAAACTGTTTTTTATGGTAGCACATCTCATGAGACATGAATTCACTTACCTGGATCCCTATAGAATTCAAACAGCAAGGCCTTTTCTGCAGGATGTCATCCTCCCAGCATGAGGCTGCAAGAGAAGCAGGAGTGTGACAATGCTTCTTCATGACTTTGTCACAGTCCCTCCCATCTTGCGTCATCAGCCTGCGTGATCACAGGGTATATCGTTGATGGTCACGCTCCCTTCCACAGGCAGGCAGTCAGGTGAGGAGAGGAGCTCTGGGGACATGCTCCCATCCCAGCAGAGGCACAGCTGGGAAGAGATGATACGCAAGAGCTTTGTCTTGTGGGAAGGGCCTAAGAAATGGTAGATTTTGCAGCTATGTGGAAAGAGTTGCCAACCAAGTAACTACCAGTCTGGTAATAATGGTGTATAGAAGTGCTCAGATGAACACCTTAGTTGACAACTGTTCCTATCACATGACATTCTGAGAATGTGGGAAGAAGATGGAAAGGACAATACATGATGCATTCATACAAAGACATTCTTGCAAATTCTTATGAAATTTTGTTCAAATACAGCCTCAGTTTTGAAACTCGTTTATAACTTCAGCCAGTGTTAATCTGGTGGGTTTTAGAATGTGTTTGTATCTTATCGAAGGAGCTTAGCCATATTTGATGAGAAGCTTTTCCTTCCTTTCTTATTATATTAGAATCTGGGGCCACTAACTGAAATTGCATGATGGGAAATTCAGGACAGATATAAAGAAGTACTTGCGCACAATGCATAATTTGCGGAACTGCTACTATAAGATACGGTGTGGTTGTGGATGAATTCTTTATTACACTATTGCCCTACTTTGTTCACTGAATTTTATGGTGATTTCAGAAGTCATTCTCCTCCTCTGCTACCTTTCTCTTGTTTTCCCAATGTATCGTGCACTTCTTTTTCACTGAAAAAAAAAACTGTTAAGGAGACAAAGGAAGAAAAGTTCTACATTAAATGCTAGCTTGGGGGGGCTGCCATTTGGACACACCTGTCCTGTGCCAGAAGCCAAGGTTTACAGCTCTCCAATTAGAGTCTTTTATCAGCAGCCACAAAGAATAACAGTTTGTTAGTCAGCTACTGGCCATTGTTTTCACATTGTTTCGAGTTCATAGTAAATTCAGAGCGACAGTGCAGTACCAAAATCCATATACAAGGCAAGGGTCAAGGTTTCCTGGAATACGAGCAAGCAATCAGAATGTGAGGCATGTTTATTCTACCAATGAGATCAGTTGTGTACAACAGCTTCTTCCCATTCCTTTCACTGTTTATATAGGTTGACAGCCTCCTCCAGCTGTTTGCCTGATTGATGCATCCTTACTATATAAACCATCCAAGTCTTCTGGACAATCCCTTTTTCACCTACACTGCCGTAAGTATTGTCCCTGTGTTGTGGCTGTTGGGAAGGGTCCTGTCTGGGTCCTGGGACAGGGGCATGACCATACCTACAATGGTGGACACTGACTTGGATGGAGTTAAATGGAAATAGTTTTATTCATGAACAATTAGACAACCTATGATGACTAGTCACAATGGCTATGCATAATCTCAAATATCAAAGGAAGTATGCTCTTCAAAACCATTTTCTGAGGATGATGAGCAGGATGCCACACAGTGTGCTCATGTCCTTCTTGTGAGCTTCCCATAAGTATCTGGTTGACCACTATGCAAACAGGATGGAAGATGTGATAGGTCTTTGATCTGACCCAGAATGATTCTCTGTATCTTCTTACTATAGCAATAGAGTTTCCTGGTGGATAAATTATTGACTGTTGCAAATGTTTCTCTAGTATGCATAATCACAAAAAGGTATTTATGAGTACATTGTAGGATTAACAGGCCCACCCCTTGCTCTGAGAGAACTGAGAGCAAACCTATGCATCTTGGTATGCACCTCAGATTTCTCTGGAATGCTTAGAAGTTCTCAGCAAACTGGGAGAAAAGTGTTCTCTGTGGGCCATAAGCTCAAGATGTACTGGTCTAACGTGTCCACTTTGTAAAGCTTCTTTCCTTTTCCTTCTTCTTCAGAATGCTGATGAAGTTCATAGTGGATTTAAAAAAGCAAGTGCTTCTGCAAATAATTTTTATGTGTTGACATGTTAAAGCTGAGATCCAAACGCAAAATGTATAAAGAGAAGAGAAATTGCAGGGTGGGTGGGTGTTATTTTTCTCAGCACAGGAGAGATGATCTGTATATTCAGGAAAAGATGCTTAATGCAGCCTCTGCGGTGGGAGGTATTTCAATCTTTGTCAGAAGAGCTTGCCACACTGAGATCACAAGGGATTCTCAAGTACCAGCTGCAGCCTGCAGTGCTCTTTTCATATAGCAGAGAAGTGGGGGCGTCAATCATTCTTCTTTCGTGCTGACTCCTTCCCTGTTACACAAGACTGTACAGCTTCAAAGCAAGAGGCTTGCACTTCACTCTTTTTGAGGGTTTGACATGAAGAGGTACAAAGGCAATTTAGCCAGCTCAGAATATAGTTTCCCTTCTTGTCACAGGAGAAAACCACAGCCTCCGTATTCAAGGCTTTCTCTCAATTTATGATGGTCTGCACAACTGCCCAGCATTGTGCTTTGTAGGTAAGATAATAGTTGGGAATGGTGATGCCAAGCTGCCTAAACATATGTCCTGGTTGACACAGACAGAATACTCCATGACTGACGATTCTGAGAGTTAGATGCCACTGTCATGAACAATTAAGTTGCTGTTAGTCAGTTAGTACTTTATGCTTTGGCATTTTGGTCTGGTCACCTAAGAAATGTGTGCATGAAAGCATCAGAAGAATCTTGCTGGCAAACTGGTTTCTCTATACAAAGCCCACCAGCATGATGTGAGTGCAGTGTCACCCTACCAATTTATTTTGTATTCTGAAGGTGTTTCTTCCTGTTACAGATCCTCACAATCACACTGATAAAGAACAGTATCCTTATTTTTTTTCTTTGAGGATGAATAAACAAGTAATATTTAATGTCACATAGACATGTTGCATTGTTGCCCTTTGAAAGGAATGTAAGAATTATCTCACTAGACTAGACTACCTGAGTCTGTGTAGTACAGAATTTTTATCTCTGATAAAATGATTCTAATTTCTCTGAAAAACTCAGAAGTTTGGCATGCTAGATAAGGCCAATGTCATTCCTTGTATTTCCCCCCATACTAGTACTAGTGCTAAGTACTAGTATATTGATTCTTGACCTCAGTTTTCATGGTCATTGACTGGATTTTCCTAACATTCTATATCTTTCTTAAATGTTATCTAAGCTATGGCTGCCAAGTTAATAAGCTCCATAATAATTCTAAACTGACTGGTAATCAATTTCATTTTTTTAAAAAACACTTGAACAGAGGTGTTTACCAACATGACCACTTCATGTGAATGGTCATGACACCTCATAATTACATTAAAATGGATGTGCAAAGTGCAAAATGAAAGGTAAGCTGCACACATATTTGAATGAATATGGATAGATAATTAGATAGAAATAGCCAATATTTCACTTTATAAACCAATTCAACTTTGTTTTGAAGTCTAGCTTAATTAATTAAATGTTAGTTACATGTATTGCCAAATTATTTAGGATTATGTGTTTCGGCATGGCTAAATGGCTGAGAGAATAACTGCACATTAATTGCCACTGTATGTACTGGAACCTTGAGATAAACATATAACAGGTGATATGAATGTTTAACCAAGATATCACTCATTTGTGGATTTTGGATGTTGTTATATTTTGCTGCATGGTCAACATGGCTACCCTGAATTTGATTCCTTGATATAAGTGTGTACATGTATACACATGTGCAATTATGGTCTTCTGAAGCCACTCCAGTTGGTGAGAGTATGTGACTTTGGTGGAAGGTGTGGTGCTTAGTCCTTTCCCAGTTCTCCAGTTTTTGATTACCTTCAAGTGGCTTCTCTTACTTTGGAGTTCCTAAGACTTGTTTAAAGATAGCATTGTTTTCCTGAAAGTAGACAAACCACATCATTAATCCACAGAGGGTACCTTCCAACTTCCCTTCTTCTATTCAGAAAAAAAAAATCACTGGTTGTATCTTGGTAGTTTGTGCCATTTAAAATTATGGCTAACATCCTTGTGAGCAGTTACATCATTGTAAACTGACTTATGTTTGTATAAAGTTGAATTGTGCCATTATGCAATGTTTGTATTCACAGGAGAGGAGCAAAGATGTAGCTACACCGCTGAGGCCATTGCAAAAGTAAAACCAAGTGAAGCCAGAAGCATGGCTGTCATGCCACAACCCTGTTTCGCTACCATGCATAGTGCCTTGATGCCCATCATCACAAGCACTAGAACGGTTTTGTTAGAAAGGTTAGTTAGAAACATAACTACATTATACGTCACAGTTTCTGATCTTGGCTATTGCTTCCATATATGACGACTTCTCATAGTGCAAAGGGACCTAAGCACATCAGAAACCCATATTTAACAACCCTATATTAATGTATTATAAAATTCCTAGTCAAAATCAAATGCAGTTTGTTTAAGGACAGAAATAATTAAAATTAAAATGGTGGATTTAAATTCCAAAGAAGCAGACAGACATGTCATGAAGTCCTGTTCAAAGTATTTTGGACTATGATTGCAGACAACTAATGAAAGACAATTCTAAGATTCCAGAAGGGGAAATTTATGTCACTGATCCTAGTTAAATCACATGCAGAGCCAGCCCAGGGCATTTGGTGCCTGAGACAAAGGACAAGATGGCATCTTTCCATTCCATGTACAAAAGTCAAGCAGATTGGCTGTTTGACACCAGGGATGGGACATTGCTCTCTCTTCCCCTCCAATGGCCATTTCCACACTAGAATGTTATAGTGCTATTATTCCACTTTCAACATCCTATGGAATCCTGATGTTTGAAATTTAGGGAGAGGCATTTAGAATTCTCAGCCAGAGAGCTCTTTGGTCTCAGTAAACTATAAACCCCAGAATTTCACAGGATGTTGAAAGTGGAATAATAGCACTATAACAGTCTAGTGCATAAATGGCCAATGTCTTGTCTCTGCTCTCTGTGTCCCAGTGCCTACTACCTGAGATGGGCCTCTTTTGCTTCCAAATGGTAGAGCTAATTCCAGTGGTAGTTTGTGGCTTCCATGCTACTGGGGCGATGAATCCAGGTTCTGGTCTGAACTTTTAAGAAGCATTCCTAAGTGCTGTTTGGGAGACAGGGTCTATAGGGTTTAGCACCATTGATAGGTCTTTTAAAATTCAGACTACAACCCAGATTCACCAACCCATTGATAAGAAGGCCACTAAACACCATTAACCAGCTCTGATTTTTTTTTCTGATGATCTGAGGGTTTTGTTTTGCTTTGTTTGTGGAAGCAGAGGCATAAAGCAAGACTAAGACCTATTTTGTCTCTCTTTTCACATGAGGTTGATGTTCATAAAGCTGCAGACTGAAGGCTGGGTGAAAAAAAACCCTTTTCTGGTGTAAAATATTGAGTTTCTTTAAATACATTCAAACATAACCCAATTTCATACCTGACAGTATAAGATGAATGTAATACCCCTAACAAATTATCTGCCACTCTCCCCTTCACATAAAATAATTTTAATGTATCTGACAAGTGATAACAGATTATTTCATAAAATCAGAAAGAACAGAGTGCTACTGAATTTTTCATGAAATAAATTTCATTGAGATTCTCTGTATCCTTTCAATTCTTTTGTGTGTGTGTGTGTGTGTAGCATGAAGAGACTTCTTTATGGAAGAAAATACAGTGGAAATAACAGGAAAATCTGATTCCTGGTAAGTTGGTTTTTGTGGCTGACATCATATCTGGCATAGAAAAATACCATAAGGTGCGCCAATGTTCAACCATAACAGTTTTTAAAAAAATAAAGAGCAAGAGATTTAGGAAGAAAAGGGGCAATTTTCTTAATTGTTACAATATCACCTCTAAAACAATTGTTAAATATAACTTAATATTGACCTCTAGTGGCAGTGATAGTAGTAATTATTATTATAAACATGCAGACACCACTTTTGTTTAGTTGAAAGTAAGTCCTTTTGTGTTTAAGGGGACTAATATATCATCAAAGCAAAATGTCAGAGTGATGTCATTTCATAGTGTAGCTTGGGCGGCCACATATGTATCCCGAAAAGAAGATAGCAGAAAGGGACATAAACCTGAACAACTTTTGCATTTGTTAATTTATATGTGTAGACTCAACTTTCAAAATCATGTATGTAATTTATATAGTGCTATCTCACAGGAAATGAAAATGATTAAATTGAGGCTGTCATATTTTGGACATATCATGAGATGATGTGATTCATTGGAAAAGTCAGTTACACTTGGATAAAATGGAAGTTAGTAGGAAAAGTGGGAGACCATACTGCAGGTGGATTGAGTCTATCAAATAAGCCATCGACAGGAGTTCACAAAGAGTTGCAAGTTGGCCTGATGGCAAATAACAACAGAAGCGGCGGCAGCAGCAACAGTAACCCAAACGATGCAAGTAACTAGATCAAGGACAACTGACCCATCAGTCTATATGTGCCTTCTCATTATGCTATTGAGCTGCCAACAGTTGGTGGCAACTTTAAGGTCATACCCCCTTTTTTCCTATGGCACTGTATCTTCAAAATTAACTTAGATCAAACTGACCTTCAAATAAAAGATGTGACTAAATAGAGGATTTCCCTCTATAAAGGACACTTGCCTAACCTAAATTCAGAACCTCAGGAAAGTTGCTCTTTGAGACAACTCCTAAATTCCTTTGACGAGCAAGGCCAGAGGAGATTCTTGGAGTTACAAGCCTCCTCAAGTAGCTTTTCCAAAGTCTGTTTAACTATACTTCAAAATCCAAATCACCAAGCAGAGCTGCTGCTTGTACAAGTGGTGGCTGACAACCAACAGGAGGTTGGAAAGCATTGTTTCATTTGAGATTCAATATTTAGGACATTCAATTATAGATGTAGTCTCTTTGAAATCAAATGACCAATCATTGAGATAATTTGAGGTCTTTTGCCAGGGACCACTGTGGTTTAGGGCTCAATCCATAACCAGCTTCTTTGACCAGAGGGAGACACCTCTAAGCTGCCACCAAAGGTAAGTCAGAAGCACAGTCCAGAGAATACAAGGGCAAATTCTAAATCAAAGCTGAGTAAGCTCAGATTCTGGTGCTATTTTCCTAGGCAGACAAGAGTGTCAGAGTATAGGAGGGGAAAAAACAGGCTTAACTTGGGAGGATCCTCCTACAGCAGGGTGGGAAAAATGTGACCCCGCAGAAGTGGTTGGACTCCAGCTTCCATTAGTTCCAGCCAGTGAAGAATGCTTGGAATTGCCATCCCATATCTGAGGGACTACATTTTGCCCACTACTGCCTTACAGTAAGACAAGCTGCACACAATTTTGTCATCTCAGAGTTTATCCATCTAGAGCTTGGTGGATTTGGACTGACTCTTGGGGTTGACTGACTTATTGTTCAGTGCAGTGAGGATCATCTGGTAGTTGTTCTTGTAAGTGATGGTGTTTTATAACTCCCTAAATTTGCGCAAATTGGCTATAGCTTTCTTACACTGATGACACACTAAGGCACATACAATCTAACATCTAGAAAGATCTACAAAGGGCTATCCAACAATAATCTTGCCACAAGTAATGTACATTACTTGCCACAATACAAATAATGTATTGCTTACAAAGCATCCCACATATTTCTCATTATGCACAAGTTTATTATACAAAAATGTATGGTCACTTCATCAATATGTTGAATATATGAGAAATATATGTAAAAACATTTATGTATATAACATTTTAACTCACAAGTCTTTATCAAGTCTGAATATCCTTGGCTAGGGAGAACTTCATCTTGAACAGCTGAGGGTGAGATAAGCCTGCTTATAAAGATACTTGGTGTTTTAACATGACTGGAGTGCTGGCTTTTGTATTGTATGTATGGAGATCTACCTCCATGTTGATAGAGAAGACTTTCTGGAAGGCCAGACTTAAGTATGCTTAAATCCCACTGATTACTGCCAGAGAGAGTTAAACATACATTTGATTTGTCTATAGAAACAAAGGGACTTAAAGTGTTGAATGAAGGACAGAACATACTACAAGGTTTTCTAGGGGGCACAGCTAATATAATCACTAGCACAACATTTCATTAGCAGGTAATTTATTTCAGATAGAGGAGGCCAATTATCTGCATTTACAAGAAACATTGAAAGACAAAATAGAAAAGAATACATTTCAGTATTTATTCCAGTTAAAGACCATCTTGGTCATGGATCATTTGCTTATTTATTTTGCTGTTGCAGCAGTTATCATTAGAATTAAACTTGCCTCTAGTACTTTTAGGAATGTTCACACCAGTGATAAAATCTTTTCCCTTGCTGTAAGTTTCTTGTTTCACGGGATCAATGTGGCTCATCTATGGGGAAGCATGGCTATTCACTTCAGATGTTTCAAATGTCATAGCTTTCTCTTAAATGCCTTAGTATCCTGAGGTCAACTTTAACATTACATTCACAAACGTCAGACATTACTTTACTGCAAATATGGGCTATAAAGCTGAAAGCAAAATAACAAGAGCACTGTAAAATTTCTCTAGACTTAAGCTAGAATCCAGATCTTCCCAAATGAAGTCACTTCCAACAGGCTGCAAGTAAACCATCAGAAATCCAAAGAATATCCATCCTCAGGGCATTACACCAGGCCATGCTTTGGTGGGATGAATGGAACTGGCATTGATGGAACATTCAGAGGATTGGAAGCACAGCCTTTATTTTTCACAGTTCATCGTTATTTTGGCCAGGAGTGAAGTAGCCACCTCCACAGTTTTGGCAGGAAAAGTTTCTTTACTGGAAGAACAGTCCGCCTCTTCAACTGGGTTTTTGGCAAGAGATCAGGAAAAAGTAATATCTGATTTCCTTGACACTTGACTTTCCTCTTTCTTTTGAGCTTTCGAAAGAACTGTTTTTATCCTTCAAATATGCCAGCCAAAATAGAATAGCTCTGCTAGCGCTTTTTATTCCTTCATTCATTCACACAGCCAACCACTTATGCTTGCCCTATAAATGGGTGGTATATTTTATCACGCTGAAACCTTATATCTCTGGAAGTCATTCATTGTCCTCTGTCTTGACCTTACAGACATTTCCCCCTGTGAAAAAAAGAAGACTGTATAATATTATTCTAAGCCCGAATATGAGTATTCAGAATGGCCAGCTCAATGTCCCATTTTTTCTTCTTTTGTTAATTTTTTCTGCATAACCTGGTCTAGCTGGTCAATATTTTTTCTTTGAGGAATAACCTATGCCAATCAGAACTTGGGGAAGTTTCTTTCTTCCTCCTTCTCCCCCTCTTCCTCCTCCTCCTCTCCCTCCCGTTCACAGAATTTTCCAGCCAGCATACACTGTAGCTGGGGGATTCTGGAAGTTATAGTCCAACAAACATTTTCCCAGCTCTGGTTTCAAAGTTGCTCTCCAGCTGGCTTAAAAAGAACAAATGAGGAGCAAACTTCACCCTCTATTCTGTAATGTGTGACAAGCTGGCAATCGAGTTAGGGTGGATAGTTAGCAATGTCTACAGTAACTTACTGCCCAGTTTTGAGGATTTACATACTGACTATGTAGAACATATACACAGATTTAACTTCTGCTGTTAGTACTAATTAGAGTGGACCCACTGAATCAATGAGACTAAAGTATGTGTTGACTCATCATTCAATAATTATCTGAATGGGTCTATTCCAGTTGGGATTAACCAACAATATTCCAGCCCCTGTATACACCTGTGAAAATACAGGTGGGTTTCATCTATTTTTGCATCAGCAGGCTTCTAATTTTCCAGTGAATTTTCTCCATTTTCTTTTAAAAGGGGTTTTATCTTATTTAAAACAATATTTTGAAATGTCGAACTTCTCCATGCTGGAGTACAGCACTGGCAGCCCAGCAACCTCTTGGGGATTGTACGCATCCTTGCTTCAGCTGCCAGCAGAATTGCTGCTGCAGTTGGCATTAAGGTTTTCTGTCATATTTCCATGCCATAGAGCCTTATGAGGCCAAGGTCTGCCAAACAGGGTTCTACTGGAAAGGATGCAGTTTTGGAAATGAGTTTTTGCTAGAGGAGAGAACTTATGCTATGGTACCTTCCCAGAGGAGAGATAATAGGGAATTGGTGATGCAGTTTTACACAGTTTTACACCTCGGCCCTTCCCTAAACTGCAAACCCCAGGGTTCCATAGGATGTCGACAGTGGAATAATAGCACTGTAACAGTCTAGTGCAGAAATGGCCTTGGACAAGTGGAATGACAAAACTGGGACTGTCCCTGCCAAACCCAGCCAATTCGAAGTTATGCTAAGGGTGGTGTTTACTATGGGGAGAGTTTTGATGTATTGTTATATAGGTGAACTATAATAAGTAATATCTATACATATTTGTTCTGGACCAGAATGTAATCAAAAGCTTTTTCAGATTTTG
Source organism: Iguana delicatissima (assembly GCA_948472985.1). Classification (NCBI taxonomy): domain Eukaryota; kingdom Metazoa; phylum Chordata; class Lepidosauria; order Squamata; family Iguanidae; genus Iguana; species Iguana delicatissima. The sequence goes on along the minus strand of CAOKZL010001141.1, from coordinate 213,967 downwards.
TCTGGGAAGTAAACAGATACTACAGGGCATAACATTGTTTTTCCTTCCTATCAGCTCCCAAAATTGTGTATTAAAAATGTTTTTCATTCTTTCTCTCACCTTCATTTTTAATGGCATTCTTAAGTGTAAAAAGTGTAAAAAAAAAAAAATCATAGCAGCAGCTTAGTAACTTTGTTACCAACATGCAAAATTGGCATTGGGTTCGATCCAGACTAAGTTCAATGAACTAAGGTCCCACTGAAATCAATAGAACAAATGAGTCTTAATATAACATAAATCTCTTTGATTTCGGGGGAAACTAAGTTCAGCTGAGCCTGGATCCAACTCAATGTGTTGCTGGAATTGAAAGGAGCTATGTAATTTCCTTTGCCTCTGTGGTTCTCTCTGCAGACATTACTGGAATAGCACTGGATCTGCAGTGTCGAAGCAACTGCTTTGCCCCTTCGAATTAGTCTTTAGTCCCACTTGAAAGTGATGGCATGGAACCTAGACTCATCTGAGCTCCTCTGTGTTCCACAGGTCAATCAAACTTGTGTCTTTAATTCCTTATAATGCCTAGCACCCTTCCAAGAGGCATGGGGGAAGCAATGGAAGCTTCTACTGGTGGTCAATTAACTAGGTCATGACTGTGGGAAGAAGTTTCTATGCAATGTTTTACTTTTTCCATGGTACAGTATGTAATGCCTTCTATTTTGAGGAAGTACACATGAAAAGATTAACCAGATGGAATCTATTTTAAATTTCAAGCTGATCATCTCCATATGGTAAGCTGTTATATGTGTCATCATCTTCAATTAGTATTTATAGAAGCATTTAAACATACCAGTCACTGTAGATGAATAAAATACATAGATACCTCCCTACTCACAGATTCATAAGCAAGAGAAGAAAGCAAGATCAAAAGAGAGCATTCTGGGAGACTAGGGGAAAACTGCAATGACTGAGTGAGAACAAGATGCAGGAACAAACTATACATTATACTTACTATACAGCTATGGTCTTGTGTTTTCCTTTATTAATTGTACATGTGGGGAAGTGTGATATTTCCATGAAATGACTTGAGGACATACAACAACAGCAGTGGAGAAGAGGTTTATCTTTTCCTTCTCCAGCCATAATCCCAAAGGTAAATTCTCCCTCCCAGCAAGGTTAGAGGAACCTCAGGAACATTTCTCAACACAAACAATGCTTTATATTCCAGAAGAGGATCATCGTGCAGATCTTGCTGTGATCTTGCTAAGCACTCTTCTCAAGAAATGTATTTTCCCATTTCCAGAGCTGTATGTCACATTGGTGATTATAAGAAAATCAGAAAAGCTTCAGTGAATCAGGAAAAACAAATCAATCCAGTCCAGCATCAGTCTAATGTCTCACAGTGGCTTTTAATGCTAAGAATATGTGGGAAGCCCCCAAGTGGGGCATGACAACACTAGCCTAAATCCAGTTGTTAGTTCCAGCTAGAACAGACCTACTGAATAAACAGAGCACACATAAGTGGTGGTCAGTGATGTACTTAGTATATTTTATCCCCTCAATTATTTTCAACAATAATTATGAAATGACACAAATAATAATGGCCAGAAAAGAAATTCAGACAGTTAAAATTCTCTTTTATTGGCCTTTAGATATATAATCATGTCAATAAAAATTAATTAACTAATTAATAAAAAAACTGTTGTCATCTTCTATTTCTTTGCATTGATTATTATAGTAATCTTTGTCAAGTTGCTGAACAGTTGTGTTCCACATTCTATCCTATTTCTCTCACCCTTTTTGTTTCTTGTCTGCCCTTAACTGTTTGAAGAGTTTCATCTATCTTTCACTGACACTTCTCTTTCTTTTGGGCTGCAGACAGTATCTTTCTGAATTCTTATCTGACAATGTATCTGGCTCCAGTCCAGAGCTCTACTGGTTCTTGGTCTATTAGGCTTTACAGTGTAAATCTGTTTTACATGGTCAATAAATTCTATAGGGATGTTCCACAGGTTGCATTTTGGCACAGCATTCCTTAGCTTTACTCTGATTTTTGATATTTATGGTTCATGGTCTGTGCCACAAATAGCTTCTGGTCTTGGATTTGCAGAGAAAATGGAGATTCTCCATCTTCTGTTTCCAATTATGTAGTCTATTTGTAATGTTTGCAACTTTGCATTTTATTAGTTTATCAGTTTGATTTATGCCCAACACTAATGATAGGTGAGATGTAACAAGTTGCACCTACCAATTCACTAGATACCCATAACTTTGTACGGGTGTGATACAAAAAGCCACAAAAATTCCACAGGAACCACCTCCTTGTTCCCATCTGGACATGGTTTTCTGGAAAGTTGGCATGTGGGCCATATTCTGGAATATAGAGTTTTGGTCCTATGAATCTTTTTTTTTTTGGCTTGTTGCATCACTCCCATTTATTCATCTTCAGTTGATTAATTTGGAAAGGATGGCTATTTGAAATGTTGGTGTTGTGGGCTAATTTCCTGAATGCATATGTTTTGCCTGGAATGAGAAACAGAAGATGGTTCCTGAGCAACTTCTGTGACTTGTAGCATTACTTCTATATAGTCTTGTGCATCTCCTAAATTTTGTGTCCTTGGCTTCCTGAAAAGATGGCATCCCTGCATTTTTATTTTATTTTTTTTGATGTATTGCCTGGAATGGGTTGAAAAAGGTACCTCCTGTGGAATTTTTGTGGTTTGTGGCATCTCTTCCACCTAGTCTGGTGTGGCTGCTGAATCTGCTGCATATGGCATCTCTACTCTCACATCAAGCAGTAACACAGCTGGGGGCAATGCCATCAATGAAATGATGACAAATGAATCATGTTGATTTTTACCCTTTAAGCTATCACAAGACTTTTTTGTAATTTTTCCTCTAAAAGACTAATGTGACTATATCTCTGAAGGTCTGCCTTTGGAATAGATATACCACAAATTCAAAGCAAGTAATAATCCAGAGTGGAATGTCTGTTTCCCCATTAACAACGCCTGATAAATACAAATATATATCTCATATTTACATCAAAGACCTATTCCACTTACAGGTTCATGTGTCTGAAAAGGGTTCAAAAGACGATACCATACATCAAAAACAAGGAGATGTGGAATTAGCCCTTCCCAAAGAGCTTCATTTATTATTTGAAGTTACTTATAAGCAATCTAAACCCCATCTGCCCTTTCTTGATGAACATCTATCTATCTATCTATCTATCTATCTATCTATCTATCTATCTATCTATCTATCTATCTATCTATCTATCCATCCATCCATCCATCCATCCATCCATCCTCCTGGCTTTCTCTCATCTCCTTTCTATCTGGAAGCATCCAGTTCAGCTATCAAGAAGCCTGGGGAAAATATAAGTGCTTATATTTTTCTTGAAACCTCATAGTGACTGCTATGTTTTTTCAGTGTGTGCTGGTATGCTTATAACTCTGTTTGATGCTGACAATGACAATGACGACGACGACGACGATGATGATGTAGCTCTTTCCAGCTAAAACAAGCTCTTTCCAAGATTCAGTGGGCATTCCTTTTCTGCAGTCAACCTGTGCTTCTAGATAAGCTAGAGACTTGAATTTTTTTTAAAAAAAACAATGAAATCTTAGAATCTGGGCTAGCTAATGATCCCAACAGGTACTGGGTACAATGCCTAGAATCTGGATTTAATGTAGCCAATCTGGTCATATGGGAACCTAATGAGAGGAACCTATCCCCCAAATACTGGAAAATCTCCACTGGACTCACCATTCTGCAGAGAAGAAAAGGCATCTAAGAAGGAGAATTACAACTCACATTTGAGGACAAATGCAACATGGAAAGGGAGTGGGAAGAATTTACAGCTACTTGACAAATAACTGATTTGTATTTTAGCATGAACTTCTGTGGATATCAGTCCACATCCTCAGTCATTTAATCTGGGGAAGTGGGTTGATAGCCACAAATGTTCATGCTAAAATATAAATGTTAGTTGTAAAGGGACTGCTAGACTGCTTTCCCCCACTCTTCCTCTCCTTTTCCTCCTGCAGCAAGTGACTAGCAGCAGTTCTGTGAAGAAGAGGCATCTACTATTGCCCCACCCCCATCTCCTCTCTCCTTTTATGCCTTAGTCAAGGAAATTCCACAGGGAGCCAGGAGGAGGCAAGCTTGGTTAGATGAAGATTGGGAGTTTCTCCTGCCTAGATCACATTCCTGGCAGCTAATAATATGCTTCACTTTTCTGGTGCCTCTGTGAGGGAGGAAGGAGGAAGGAGCTAATACAGCACTCCATTATTTTGTCCACTTGTGGTGGAGCACCCCTGCCCACTCATTAGAGTGCCACTAGGGTGATTTACCATGTTTTCACTGATTTAGTGGGTCTTACTCTAGTTGTGACTAACAAGTGGATTTAGGCCACTAACTCTCTCTCATAGTTGCTTTCAGCAGATGGTATTCCAAATCTTTGAGGAGGCCTATAGCTAACAGTGTGGTGGCAGCAGTGCTGGCTTCCATATCAGTGGGGCAAGGACTCCACTCCACATTTTAGTCTAAACTTTAAAGCAGCTATCCAGGGTGATGAATCGTATCCTCAAAATAGCTTTGGCACCATAAATAGCTTCTTAAAAATTTAGACTAAAACCTGGAATGGATTTATTTTGCCACTGCCATGGAAGCCACCAGCTGCCACTGATAGCCCTTATGACTAGAAGCCATTGACAGCCTTAGCCTTCATGAATTTTTCTAATTTCATTTCAAATCCATCTAAGATGGAAAGCATCACCATATCCTGAAGAGAGAAAATAAAGTTCATATCTTTCTGAAGGAGGAGTGAGAAAGGAAGGGAGGACGAGAAAAGGTTAATAAACTGTGAAGTAGGTCTGTCAATCAGAAAAATCCAGGTTTTTAACAAAAGGACAAAAGACTGAGAGGAACCATCTGGTATAGGCAAACTTGCTAAATGTGGAATGCAGCATTTGAGAAAAGAAACAATGAGTGACTGTGTTTCAAATGAGCAACAATATGTATAAATTTGATAAATGATTCATACATTTATAAAAGAACTGTTGATCACTTGAAACCCAACTATTGCCTTTTTTCTCTTTGCATCCTCTGGAAATGACTGTTCCTATTGGCTGCCTCAACATACAGGAAGGCATCAACTCTCCATCTGATGGGAGATGAGAGATTTCTTCTAATGTGCTCCAGAGCTAACATTCTATAAGGAAAGAGACAAAATCTTCCAGTCTTCATGGTTGGCAGACTGTACAACAGTGTCATTTTCTTCATAGCTTACCTTCTTTCTAAAGATCTCAGGACAATGTACAAGAAAACCAATCTAGCAATTTAAAATACTGTCAATAAATAAAAATGATTTTAAAAGGCTAAAGAATATATTAAAAAAATTAACAAGTTAAAGAGAGATAAGAGAGTTTTTAAAAATAAAAACAAATAAAATCCACATACATGTGAAAGTTTTGGTAAAACCAGTTAAACTCCAAAAGCTTTTTCAAAGAACCATATTTTCACTTGGCAACTGAAGATCATCAACTGTATTGATCCAAATCAGGCCTCAAAGGAGAGGGTACTCCATAACTGGGGTTCCACAGCAAAGAGGGCCATCTCCCACATCCTCCCATAGCACATTGCTCTGACTAATGGGACATGGAAGAGGGCCTCTTCAATGGGCCTTAAACTTTGGGCAGATGCATATATGGAGAGGTGTTCCTTCAAGTATCAAGGTCCCAAGCCCTTGGGATCTCAATGTCATTACCAGCAGCTTGAATTCAGACTAGAAGCATATTGGCAGCCAGTACAATTCCCTTTCAGTATGATATTCCTATCAGCAGTCTAGCTGCCCCATTATTTTTTTTTTACCTGCAGTTTCTGAGTCACCTTCAAGGGAAGTCCCACAGAGTGCACTGCAATCATCTAACTGGGATGTTACTTGGGATGTTACATGGACTGCTGTGATTAAGTTATCCCTGTTCAGGAAAGGCCATAGCTGGTGGACTAGTTGAAGCTGTCCCCAGGCTCTCGAGCCACATAGGTCTCCAGTGAAAAAGATGGATCTAAGAGTACTTCCAAGCCACAGACCTGCTCCTTCGGGGAGAGCAATCACATTCAGGACGGATAGCTTAGCCAATTGCTAGACCAAGAACCACTGGCCCACAGAACCTCCATCTCATCAGGATTCAGTTTCACTTTATTGGCCCTCATTCAGCTCATTACAACATCCAGCTTGATAAAATCTAGCAGAGGTGGATTAATCAGGTGAATCCAGGGGTCCAGTACCTGCAAAGACCCAGCCAACTCCAACAACAAGGAACAGAGCAGGGTGTCATCAGTACACTGATGACAAAACTCTTTATGACTTTTCCCAGCAGCTTCATATAGATATTGAACAGTATAGGATTAAAAATGGAACCCTGTGGTACCCTGCAGCTTAGTGCCCATGTCGCTGAACAGGAATCTTCCAGTGCTACTCTCTGGAACCAGCCACATAGATAGAAGTGGAATCACTGCAACACACTTATTCCTAGTCCCATTTGACACAGATGGTCCAGTAAGATACCATGATCAATGGAACTAAAAGCCTAGAAAGATTTAGGAAGATTAAGAAGGTAGCACTCTGGCTGTCTTTCACCCAGAGCAGATTGTCAATCAGAACAACCAAAGCCATTTCAGTGTCATGTCCTGGTTGGCACCCAGATTGAAATGGGTCCAGATAATCTGTTTCCTGTGAGAATACTTAAAGATCCCCAGATGCCACATGCTCAAGAATCTTGCCCAGAAAGGGGATTTTAACAATAGGGCAGAGGTACATGTTCTAGGGGTGGGGGAAAGAATGGGATGTCCCCAATGCTGTAATCTCATCCAGGGAAAGGTGCAGTATAGAGATTTGGAAAGATGGGTTAGATATTGGAAATCTAACTTGTGTCTCAGTTCTTTCCCCATCCTTCAAGATCCAGGTTGTCCTAACAGCTCTGGTATGCTGGAGCTTGTTGGCAGCTGGCTGAGAGAGGCCCATCTTGACTGTAACATCTAACAGAGATAGATAGATCATGTGGGTCCTGCAGCTAGAAAATGCATTATAGGGGAGGTGCCTGCTTCTTTGAAGGAGACATCAATGTACCAGCTCATAAAGTGGACTTCTGTGGACTCAAAGGTATGGAAGAACTACTGTCCTACTGGTGATATCCTTCTTTTGTTTCTACTACTTGTTTATTTGATTTACTTTGAGAGTTTTATCCCACCCGTCCGATAGTCACACTGCATTCACCATGTCTCACAAAAATAAATCATAATACCCCAAATAACACTAAAGAAGGAGCAAGGTTACTTCCTAGCCTTTTGGGGTTGAGTTCTTCATGCTCAGGCCAGTGGCTACCCTTACTTTTGGCTATGCTCTTTCACAGCCTTGACATTTCAATGCTGATGAGGTAGCTATGCCAACATAATCTCTGCAAAGACTTTGTGCATACCTTAAGTGGAGAGTTTTCCTTCCCTTAGCCCAGCGGTTCTCAACCTGTGGGACGTGACCCCTTTGAGGGTCGAATGACCCTTTCACAGGGGTAGTGGTTTCTCTACCCCACCTTGCCCCCTTTTGAAGCAAGGTCACTGATCTTCCCACCAAAAGCCAGCCCCTGCTGTTATTTGATGGCCTCACAGCCAATGGGAGGGCTCTTTCTGAGACCCTGCGCTGGGAGGAGGGGAGAGGAGGTGGCTGTTGCTCTGGGCGGGGGGGGGTTGCACCGTTGGAGGAGCGCCACCCCCTCCTCCTTGCTGCCACTGCTGCCCTACCAGTGGCTTTCTTGCTTGGCCGCCTCCTCCTCCTGCTCCTCGGCGCGGCAGCCAAGCATGGGCAGGAGGGCAGGCAGGCGGGCGGGAGGGCTCTGAAGTAGGACACGGCGCCATCTTTTCCTCCCCCCATGGAGCTGCCAAGGTGAGCGAACGAGCAAGCGCTGGGTAGGAAAGGAGAGCAGCGGAGCCCGCCCCTAGAGCAAGGCCCTGCAGCAGGAACAGGACCACATGCGAGCGGGGAAGCTCCGGGTGCCCCGCAATGGGAGGAGGGATTGTGCTTTGTGCAGAGAGGGGAGAGCCTGGTCGGCGCCGCCTCTTGCTGGGCTCGGCACTCCCTCCCTCCCTCTGGGCTCTTGGTGCCCGCAGCACCATTTGCCACGGGCAGCTTGCGTTGCCTTTCCCGCACATGCTTTGGGCAAGCGGTGGAGAGGCAGAAGGAGATGCACCACCCACCCTCGCACTGGGTTTGCTATCACAAGAGTGTGGGGGAATCTCCTTCCCTGCAGACATTCAGGAGACGTAGGTGGACAGGGAGGGACTTCTAGGCGGGGCTCCTCCAGAGCCCTTAAGAGGGCTGAGGGATTCCAGGCATTCCAGTGGAGGGAGAGAGGGAGGGAGACCCACCAGAGCTCAGAGGGGGACAGAGGGAAGACCCCTGGCCCGCTGCAGCCTTTCCCACACTCTGCAGACTCTCCCTTCTGGAGGAGAAGTCTTTATTTTCCTGCTCAGAGGCCCGTTCTTTCTTCCTTCCTCCCTCCTGCACCATTTCCTGGCTCCCTTCTCTCCTCTTCCTCCTCCTCCCTCTCCTCCCGGCTCCCTCCGCCTTCCTCTCTCCCTCCAGCCTCCAAAGTCCAGGGGGTCTCCAGGAAGGCTGTGGGGGACTCGGGAAGGGCTTGGAGGATGGTCCTCCGAAGAGCAGTGAGCGTGGTTTCGTAGAGAGGCAGGAAGGGAGGGTAGTTGAGGCGGGGGAAGAAGGCTGAAAGGGTGGCACACTTCCCCTCGCTCACTCACTTCCGGAGCAGGTCGTTCTGATTTCCTCAGCGGGGAGGGAAGGCCTTGCGCCGAGGAGGAGAGGTAATCGGGGTGGGGAGAGGACCCCCAAATGCCCTCCAGGGCAGGTGGGAGGGAGGGAAGGAAGGAGCAGGAAGAGGGATTATGGGGGGAGAGAAGACCCCCTCCAGCCTCCCTAGCCCAGAAAAGGGGGGCAGAGGGGGGCTCCTAGGTTTCTTGGAGGGAAGGGGAGGAGGAAGAGGAGGAGGAGGAAGGAGGGGCCAGGCACCTCAATCTTGGGATGAAATTGCCCACTCCCAACGAAAATAGATCTTTCCCACACATCCATATGCAGGCCCGTATGGACCACTTCGGTCTCCTTACACACCTGCTGCCAAAATGGCGGCCATCTGCCCTGGAGGAGGAGGAGGTCTCTGGCCCCTCCCACGTGTCCATGGTGCAGGGAAGTGAAACTGGGCTAGTGGGCTTCGCCAGGCTTAAACTGGGTGCTCCCTGGGCTATCATGGGAGTGCAGGCGGGGGCGGCGGTGTTGGGGAGGGCTCTGAGCCCCCAGTCCCCCTCCCTCGCCCCTGCCCCTGCGTGCATGCTGAGCATGACTGCCAGCTTCCAGGGCTGCCATTTTGTCACCGGTGTCACTGACTCAGAAGGGGGGCAAAGAACTGCAAAAATGCCCCGATCGGGTGCCGTTCACATGGGCATTGGGCAAGGAGAGAGGCAGGGTCGGTGGGTTGCAGGAAGGGGGGAGGTGCTTTGATGGAGGCCTTGTGCGGGGCGGGGGGTGGGAGCGTCCATCTGCCGGGAAAGAAAGCAGAGGGTTGGAGCAGCTTCCAGGCAGCCCAGTGCTCCATGGGGTTCGGCAGGTGGGCTGGGCGGCAGACCGGCACGGGTGTCAGCCCCTTTGGCAGAAGCGGGGAGCTCGTCGTGCTACCCCAGGGATTCCTGGCCGGGCCTGTAAGAGGATTTCATTTCAGAATAAGGGGGAGACCTCCTTTTCCTAGGAGATGGGCAGTCTTCTCTCTCTCTTTCCAGCCTACTTTTGGAAATTCTTGCTTGAATTTTGCCTTGCAGTTACTTGCCCTCTTCTCATTTGCCCAACCACCGGTGGTAGGCCCACCTTAGAGTCAGTAGGCCCACCTTAGAGTCAGCATAAGTCAGGAACAACTTGAAGGCACACACAAGAAGCTTGTGTAGTCCCCCGAAATGTAATTAGAAATAAATATTTCACAATATATAATTACATATTGTTTTTGTGATTAATCACTATGCTTTAATTATGTTCAATTTGTAACAATGAAAATGCATCCTGCATATCAGATATTTACATTACGATTCATAACAGTAGCAAAATTACAGTTATGAAGTAGCAACAACAATAATTTTATGGTTGGGGGTCACCACAACATGAGGAACTGTATTAAAGGGTCGTGGCATTAGGAAGGTTGAGAACCACTGGCTTAGCCCTTTGATACTTGTGAAGAAACCCCTTTCGCTTACAAGAATCCAGAACTGGCAATTTCAATCTGCCCCCAAATACTACGCTGTACTTTCTGGGAATACGTGACTTGGCTTAGCTTGCTCCTTCCTTTCATCATCTAGGAGAAATGTCCTTAAACACAACTGTAAACCATGGTGGCCATTGCCTTCCATATCAGTGAATCTATTCTGAGTTTTAGTCTGAACTTTAATGGACCCATCCACAATACTGAGCCTATTGGGGGGCAGAGCTTTCAGCACCTTAGATAAAGTATGGACTAACACCCAGAGTAGATTTACTACTCCACTGATATGGAAGCACTAGCTACCACTGCCTGTAGATCCCCCAAGAACATATTTTAGCCATCATCTCACAACAACACTCAATAAGTTGAGGCAAAGAATGAACAAATTGTGAGTGCTAAATAACTCCATGCCTAACAAAGAATTGGAACTTCTGCTTGAACTTATCAGCTTTCTTCCTTGCCCCTTTCATGGGATCTGGGTCGCCGATTTTCCCCATGCTGTGCTGTAACATCTTTCACTTTACTGTTTGGGGTTAACTGGAAATTAGCTCAAACTTGCTCCAGCTATTCTCCAGCACGGTAACACTCCCATGTTAAAATGAATGCCCTTCCTAAATCTAAAAGAATCCTCAGTATCCCAGATGATTTTTAATAATGTTAGCAAGAGAAAAAAACTGTAATGTGCAAAAAAAGTGTACAAAAAATGGGAGTAGACAATGCTAACGCTAGAACATATCCTGAGGTCTATGCCAGTCACTATGTGGTAATGAACTAAGCTCAAACGTTTCTGCTGAATGCCTAAAACACAAAATGCTGTGCCCATATATCAGAACTTTTTAAAATTTCTCTACAGTTCTGCAAGAGAACTAACACTGTAATAGCATGTCACAAAGTACTACAAAGAATAAAATGATAAGGATCTTACCACACAACCCATGTTCTTATTTAAAAAGATCTAAAATAATGACTAAATACAGTACTGTCATATGATTCTGATCATCTCTCCTCTCCCTGGACCAGGTGCAAAGGTACCACCAGCAAGCTGGAGCCAAGCAAAGATGACAGCAGCATGCACATTACAGCTGCTATGGAGGTTCAAATCAATGTATAAGAATTATATACAGAACTGTTTTATTTCTTAGTTACCTTAAGTCTTACCTTTCCTTTAATGAGCTCAAGGTGATGTACAAGAAACCTGTGAGCTAGGGTTCACTGAGAAAAATTAACTAATTGTAGGTCACCCAGACAATTTTACGGCTGAGTAGGGATTAAAACATGGATCTCTCAAATGTCACTCTAACCACTACACTATATTGGTTCATTGTAGTGACAGCAACGTTTGGCACGCTGAAAATCTTATCTTTCATGTTTTCACTCCCCCCTTCTTCTTCAGCCAGGTCCTTACATTGTGCTGCTGGTTTATTATACTTGCAGTTGTATATTTTAAAATCCCCTAGCCTTGATCCAAATCTTTAGTGTCACCCTTTCAAATAAATGATGCTCTGTGCAGGATAGACATCAAATGACTTTCATTTTATTTCCACTTGATAGAACCTTGTCACACAATGCCTCTCTCTGTCTCTAGATATAAAGTAGGTTAAACTGGAAACCTCTGTAAACAGAAGGGTCAGATGTGCACCATATGTAGAAACGCTGTTAAACAAACTTTGTTGGGCAATATCCGTGTATGTACACATACACACTCCAAGGACAGGGCAATCAGACAGACAAAGTAAGCTTTTAGTTTGCCTTGCAAATACGACTATGAGAACAGAACGCACAAGTGAAGGTTATGGGTTTTGTAGTTAAAACAAGATGCAGGCTTGATATGGGCTAGCTAATGCCATATATATGATCAAAAACGACATTGGACAAAATTATCTTTTTTATTTTTAAAGTTTATTTTTGATCACATGACTGTAAAATCTAGTGAAACATATTATCTAGAATCATTTTGTCCTGTTACATTCCTATTCTGTTTGCTCTATTTATTTATTTCACGTAATGGCTTGAGTCCTATTTCTAGTCTTAACTGAAGTAGACCCACTGAATCAGTAGGATTTACTTATGTGTTGATGTAACATTGGGTGATCATTCAATGGGTTAAGTCTTGTTACAAATCACCAGTTGGATTCAGGCATGATAATCAAAGATGTTTGGGCAGGGTAAATAGAAAAAGCAAACAATAAGACAATAATTAGAAACACAGCACGAAATAAAACCAGAACCTGGAAAAGGCCATACCAGATCAGGGATTCTGCAATTCTTTATGACCTCATTGCAACAACAACAACAAAATAACTTGTTATATGTAACTATGCCACTTGTAACTCAGTACTTCCAGGTACTCTCTCTCTCCCTCTTTTCTCTTTCTCACACCTGCCCCCCCATCTGTTCTCAATCAAATACATTTGTCCTTACTTCTTCAATGAAACTTTGGTTTTCTATGCAAATGTGGGTCGGTGTTCACAACGAAGTGCAGCTGAGGGGATGGGAATTCTGGGGTCCTTTCCATCACATAATTATAGAGGTATGATTCCAAATTAACTGTCATGACTGCATCCTATGGAATCCTGGGGTTTTTAGTTTGGTGAGGCATTGGGGTGCTCAGGCTGAAAATTCTAAATTGTTGTTGTTGTTGTTGTTGTTGTTGTTGTGTGCTTTCAAGTAAGCCTGGTGGTGCAGTGGTTAAATGCCGGTACTGCAGCCACAAGGTTGTGAGTTCAATCCTGTCGGGTTCCAGGTTGACTCAGCCTTCCATCCTTCTCCAGGTTGGTAAAATGAGTACCCAATTTGTTGGGGGCAATTAGCTAACACATTGTAAACTGCTTAGACAGCACTTAGCTGATAAGCAGTATAGAAATACACATGCTATTGCTATTGCTAATTTCTGAGTTATGGCAATTCTAAGGCAAAGCTATCATGGGGATTTCAACAGAAATGGTTTGTCATTGCCTTCCTCTTAGGCTGGGAGAATGCAACTTGCCCAAAGTCACTGAGTGAATTTCTATGTCTGAGTGGGGGTTCGTATCCTGGTCTTCCAGAGTCCTAGTCCAACAATCAAACTGCTGGCTCTTGACAATTCTAAATGCTGCCTAAACAGCAAATCCCAGGATTTTGTATGATTTGTATGATCTTTAGTAAGAGCAATAAGGTTTATACAATCTGAAGAAAACCAGAACATGATTTTCATAGGATAGAGTTTAAAGCAGATTCATCATACTATAAATGTGTACTCCAGAAGGGTCCCTGGTTGAAGTTGATGTGTGTCTTCAAGTCATTTCTGACTTATGGCAACTCTCAGGTTAACCTATCACAGGCTTTTCTGGGCCTGAGAGTGTGTGATACACTGAATGTCACCCATTGGATTTCCATGGCTGAGTGGGAAATTGAACCCTGGGCTCCCAGGGTCATAGTCCAGCGCTCAAAATACTATACCATGCTGGCTCCTAACTGAAGTGGCCATATCTTAATCAGCACTGCGCAAAGGTTTCTGACTGGCTAGTTCGTCCTCATGTGCATCTGGCTACTGACATCAGTGAAGATGGCTAGCCAATCAACGACAGCAGGCTTGCATAGAATTCACTAAGACACTTCCTGCCTCTGCAACTGCCACTTCTTGCTTCCTAGAAAATATCCAATCAATTCCTCTGTAAGGACAGCCAGCATTGCTTATGAAAGATCTGATTCACTGGCCACTGGCAAGAAGATGATGTCTGTTTTGGAGGGTTCAAATTCCCTACCTTCTTCCAAGGCATTAAAGTGCCAGCTGTCTGAAATAAATGATATGGATTCCATCACTTCTGCTGCTCATCACCCACAGGTTATTCTGCTGGTGGGGAAAACTGGTTTACTAGGGGGCCACCAGGGATTCTTTGGTGTGGGCTTCCTCACATCCACAGCCAACTTTGCCTACAGTAGACTCCATTTTGTAGAGACTGGATTATGCTACATGAATAGTTTTTACACTTGAAACATTATTAGAAAAGGGCAATGGTAGTCTAAGATATTTTGTTTCCCAAAGCACAGTCTAAGTGGCATCTCCTTTCTGCTTCACCTGACTAAAATTATGAAAAATATTCCTGTACAACTCAGGCATAATGTTCTGCTTTCTTCTCCCTGCCAACTCCAACCATGGGCTTTTCCTCACTTTGCGGGGGAAACGGGGCAGTCCATTACTCACCGGACTGGCACGCTCCCCGGACAATCCACGACGATCCGGAGCAGCGCATGCCCACGCTACACACTCTCCAGAGACAAAAATGGAGGCTTCCGGTTGGCGGAGGCTCTCCACCAACCAGAGAAGCTCACCAGCCAGAAGCCCACCCCTGGAAGATCTGCAGGTTCGCGCTGGCGCGAGCCTGCAAATCTACACTTAAGGCAGCGATGGACTGGGGTGCGCTGGGCTATTGAAAGTCCTCTTTTAATTGGTCTTTCAATAGCACGGGGAACCACCAGTTCTGTGCGTTCTGGAGCAGGCTGAAGTCCGGACGAACATTAAGTAGTCCAGACCCAGTTCACCCTCAAGTGTAAACGTCCTCACTGAAGGATGCGCTGCCCCATTTTAAATATAAAATGCGGAAAAGGCCCATGATACCACTTGTAAGAGGTTGTTTCATTCCACTATATAGGGGAAAGCTTATAGCAAGTGTGTCAAATCTTTCTTGACCAAGGGCCTGAATGCCAATTTAAGAAGGGTCTTGGGAGCTGCTCTCTAGCAGGGATGTCTATTGTTGGCTGTTGCTAATACCAAGTACGTGGTGGGAAATTTGAACCCGCCAAACCAGACATCATCTTCTTGACAATGGCCAGTGCTAAGGACATGGTATGGGGTCAAGGAGAGCAGAGAGCTTCATTCCTGCTGGTTTACTGTTTTAAGCTTGAGGAGGAGGGTAACTAAAAAGTGTCTGTGTCTTTTTCAAAAGAAATTGACCACTTCAGTTACATAATGCAGATAATGTTTGCTTGTGAGTTAGTATGTGGTCATGTCCAGTAGGGGTTCCTTTTCGCCTGGATGTATTAATTCATTTTAATTTAATTAATTTTATATAGGAAAAAAATCTTTGGTATTTTCATACACTTACGTATTTCTAAACTATATTTCTATAATTTGGAATTTAACCAATGGTCAATGTAGTTGTATCCTGTGTGCCCTAACAGGACTGGAAAAACAACTATTCATCATCCATCATACCAAGCAGTCAACAGTGTCTTCCTGCTTTATCTGTCATAAATGTACACTTCACAGATGTCAACTTGATGCAGATTTTTTGGACATATGGTCAACTTTAATTAATGTATAAGTCTAGCTCATTATTTTTATGCATTCCTTTCCTGCCTTGCTTTTTCTTTCCCCCTTTTTTGTTCTTTTTCTTTCTGTAAGAATTGTTGGGAGAAAGTGTTGTGCTGTCTTGATAGAAATTTTATTAAGTTGCATTTCTTGTTACAGCAACCTTTGAAGTGTAAAGCTCAGTGGTCAAGCACATCAATACATTTTCCTCCTAAGACAAAAGAAATAAGCTTTGGTGTTACCTTTGCTTCCAGTTCCATGCTGTATCAGCAGTCTAGTCTGATAGAACTGTCCAATAAGAAATACGGAAAAATTATTTAACAATAAGTCTGTAGTTTATAGGAGCTATGATTATCTTGGCAATATTGCCAGCTTTTAAGGCACTAGTAAACCCCTGATTGCAATCAAAAGATTTCAAAATGCCTCTAAGGCAATAATAAACCAAGCCAACCTGCAGACTGAACACTAGCAACTTTTTCAGGAGGTGATTTTCTAAGGCATAGAGGATCCACAGCACAGAGAGACGAGTAACAAACCCCTTGCTGTGCTTTATGAACCTGAACCAGATCCCTTCCAATAGCAATTTTCAAAGTAATACACACACACACACACACACACACACACACACACACACGTTATCTGCAGTAACTTGCTGACTGTTTTAATCATGATACAGCAGAAAAGTTATTGGAAATTGCCATGGAAGTTACAGTTTCCATAATCCTAACCAATTCTGAATGTATTGGATATATGTGAAGCATTTATGGTCTTGGTAGGGACTTTAGCTTGCTTGCACAGAGGAGACTGAATTCTCCCCAGTCCCGTTTGGATGTGTTTTTGGACTGATCCACATTTTTAAGGTTGTGTCCAGCTTTGCTTGCATCTGCATGCATCTGAATATAGATTTTGATATAGGTTAGCCATTTATGTAAAAATATTCTAGCACAACTCAATGATCTCTGAACTGGACTGGTAGAGATGGCCACTGCCTGTAGATGCCTTATTCAAGCATATGGTAAGTGACCTGTTGCTATGGCATGAATACATGCACAATTTCTTACAGTGGATCTACAGCCTTCTGACACACAAGGTCTTGGCTTAGCAGAAAGACCAGCTTTGCAGATTTCAAAAGCAACATTTCCAAATATGCACTATGAATCCTTCTGGCTACAGTCATGCTCAGCGAGAAAGCCAGCAGAAGGAAACTGGTAAGGGGCCAACAAAATGAGTGATGCCCAAAAGGCAATGAAAGCTCCTTCAACATATATATGCACACATTTTTCCATGTAAATACAGCTGGTGGCTGCATCCCTTGGCTCTCTTTAACCCTTGGGCTTGCCCGAGGGGTTCCTCAGTTTGTGCTTTGGGGAACTTGCTATTTCTGTAGAAAAAGAAAAGGTAGCCACCAAGAAAGTATTCTGTATGATCCTAAACCAGTTGTTCCATAGAAATGATTGAATTTTGTCTATTTTTGTAAGATTGTAGGGGGTTAATGAGACAGACTGAATGGATAAGAATGCAGAACCTTTATTGGTTTCTTTATTTATTTATCTTAAAGCAGGGCTGTGGCAGTGGAGTTTCATGGAGCTTCATGCAGTCCCAAAGGCTGTGTGTGTGTGTCCTAGTACCCTCCAAATGCCCCCCAAGTGCAATTCACCAAAGAAAAGGTGAATTATCTTACAGCAGAGGCAATTCACCTTATAAATTATTCTTCCTGCATCCCTATTTTTCTTTTTCTTTTTTAATTTTATTTTTATTATAGTAATTCCTCCACATTCGCTGGGGTTAGGGGCACAGGACCCCCATGAAAGTGAAAAAAAAAACATGAATAACTCTAGGCCCTCCCAAACCATATTTAACACACACAAAACTATATAATCACCATATTCAACCCACCATGAATTCCTTTGAGGCGTCAGGGTTCCTTCACAAGGCAGAAGTGGGTGGCTGCTGGAGCTTCCTGCCACCTCTACTGCTGCCCCACACCATTTTTAATAGGGACTTACAAGCCTTGTTCGCAGTTTCTCAGTCTCATGAGGCTTTCAGTCCCTATTAAAAATGGCACAGAAAGGCAGCAGAGGTGGCAGCAAATAATCCATGAATAATCAAATCTGCAAAAGTGAAACCTGCAAATGTGGAGGGCTGACTGTACAAATTTAAAAAGAGAGAAAGGAAAGACATAAATGAGTCTTCCATAACATCAGAAAGGGACTTCTAGCCACTTCCTTGGGGAGGAATATTTTATCGTAGCCCAGGTGTTCACCTTGAGTATCCCAGGGGCACAGCATTAACTTTTGGATCCACCAAAGTTGTCCCCATCCATGTCTTAAACATTCCTTTCCAGTTTTTCAACATTTTTTATGTTTATGAATACTTTGTAGACCAAAATGAATGAGAGGTCACAACCAACAGGCAGCATCTTCTCAAGGGTGCCTCCTCACCTTCTTTTTAAAAGACCTGGTGGTGAGAAGGACATCATCTGGATATACAGTGGGAGACCATTGCTTTCTTACCTTGATTGAGGACTCAACTTTTTTGCATTATGCTGTTGAAGGCTTCTTTCCCCACAACTGCATGTCTAGACATATCCACACATTTAGGATCAACTGCTAAAATGTGAACACCAAACATTCAACTATATAGGAAAGGAAAGAATGGTTGGACATGGAAGGAGAACAAAAGAAACGCACAAAAAAAAGCAAAACAATTGTTCTAATGATAACTACAACTTCACAATAAGGAATTTATTTCCTAGTCCTGCATTACTGTTCACCTCTCATCTTCTCTTGTAATCTGTATGATCAGATAGGAGGAGTCTTTGGTAGATGCCCTTTATGTTCTGTGGTCACACTGATGTCACTCCAAAATGTGAGCGACTCAGGGGTCCACCCATGATGCCAGTGCCTCCTGGAAATGGTGGGGAATATTAACTCAAAGAGGAGGATTTGATGAGGGGGTGGTAACCTTATGAGATCTTTTACACCTATGTCTATTGGTACTAGTGCAGGGGAGAACCAGCTGGAGATCGAAAAGTAAGCTTGTTTCTTTTATTGGGGGAATTGCAATCACACACACAAGATACAAGGAGTCATGCAATCACACAAGGCTAACTGAAGGAAAAGTGAGGAAAGGTTTGGACACAAAGAGTTTAAGGTGAAGTGAGTGATATTTGCCAATCTGGAGAGAAGTGAAGCGATCGTAGCTTAGTCCAAGGGTAGTACAAACTGGAACTCAGAGTGGCATAGTGAGGGCCAGTACACCAGAAGTATTACGAGTTAGATAGTCCAAAGGCAGGATTTAAATATACTATTTCTACCTGGAGTGTGAAGGTGTTAATGGCTCTCTGACAGCACAAATAGCGGGGTCCAGAATGGACTAATGGTCTTAGCATTAGATAACAAAGGACTGATGGGAGTAATAATAACTCCTTGATTGCTGGTCAGGAAAGGGAATAAAGGAAGATTTTGCTGGGTAGTGGGAAGAGGGTTGAAGATCTTTAATGTAGTTCTGGATTCCATTGTCTCTGGAGGTTGAGTTGTTGGTGGACATTTGCAAGGCCATTGTCACTAGAGTTTCCTCATGATTTGCTCAGTACAATCTGGCTGTGCCTTGCAGTTTTGCCTGACCTGGTTCTCACACATGTTCAACCAGTCCTTCCTCTTAGCCAGCATGACCATAGCAGTCTTCAATTTATATTTATACCAATTAATATTTGCCAGTTAAATCATGTCAAAATGTGGGGGGATATGGCCTGCTAACACTGCAAGAACTAGAGAAAAGGCTTTTCTTAGAAGTCATTTCTTAGGAAGATTTGGGCATTTCCCAAGTCAGGTGATACTTCAAATTTACTTTCCACAGTACCACACACCTGACTATGTACAAACCCCTCTCCCTCCATGGCACTGCCTCTCTCTGGTGATGGGATTGCATACTCTTGTGAGGCAAGAGGCTACATTGATGGTACTGCTACTGGTGGTATCTGAAAAGGCAAAAGCAAAGTTCAACATTAAAAAAACAAAAATCACCAGAGATGATTTATACAAGTTTCAAGTGGAGAACAAAGATATTGAGTTAGTTAAAGATTTTCTATACTTGGCGCAGTCATAAATCCAAATGGAAACTATGGTTAAGAAATCAGAAGAAAACTAGGACTTGGAAGGGCAGCTGTGAAGGAACTAGTGTAAAGATATATCATTAAGTACCAAAGTCAAGATTATCCGTGTCATAGTATTTCTGATATCTATCTATGATTGTGAAAGCTGGAAAGCAAACAAAGCTGACAGGGAGAGAATTCATTTTATTTTTTTAGAAATTTTTTATTTAAATTTTGAGAAAAATATAGATTGGGTACATTTCATCTCAAATGTTACCCTTCCCCCTCCCTTGTATCAAGCTTTTTTCTCCAGTTGAATCATACAATATATTTTCTTACTCTACTATTTCAATCAATGCCTTCAGATTTGGAGCCATTCTCTTATTTCTCTCCATTCCCTTTCAAATTGCTGAATAGGTTTATTCTTTAATGAATTTGCAAGTTTCTCCATCTCCACCATATCCATAACCCTTAATTTCCATTCGTCCAAATTTATTTTAACATCTTGTTTCTAATGTTGAGCATATGTTAACCAAGCTGCTGTAATTAAATATAACATTATTTGTTTATGTTTTCTAACCTCTGTCTTTGGTTCTGTCATATTCAATAGATATAGTTCAGGCATCATTTCAAAGTTTAAAAATTTAAAAATTTTCTGAATTTCATCATGTATTTCTTTCCAAAATTTTTCGCTTTTTTACAAGTCCACCACTTGAGGAAAAGAGGAAGACTATTACTTAGGTGCATTGATTCAATCAAGGAAGCAACAGCTCTGGTTTGCAAGACCTGATCCATCTGTTAATAACAGCATCTCCTGGAGGGCTCTCATTTGTAAGGTCACCACAAGTTGAAGCTCACTTGATGGCAATTCACGATGACAATAAATCTTTCCATCACAGCAGTGCATGCAATCTGATACTTAATGGAATGGTTTCTGGGTAGAATTGTTGAAACTTAGCAAGAGCCAGATCATAGATGAGGTAGCAGAACATTGTCCTAATTAAGAGAGGTTCACCCTCTTGTCTTCAATTACAGTAACTCATAATTATGCGTATAAATCCGTAAAACAAATCAGTATATCTAAAACTTATTTTAACTTTCTCTTTGAGGAATGGGTGAAGCCTTCCATTTCACTTTTCCCCAGATTGATTTTTTTAAAAATTACAAGGCTTTGCATTGAAAAACAAATGAAGCAATATTCTCAGTAAGCTGCACTGGCCAAATTCAAGAGCTGTTCTCGGCAAGCAGAAAACCGTATTGTACCTATTGAAAATGAGACTGCTACAGACAAGGAACCTATGAGAAGAAGAGTTAGCAAACCTGAGAACCAACAACAACATGCATGAATATGCAATTATTCAAATACTGTACAGATTTTTAAGAGCAAAATGCTCAAAATCCTAAGTCTGGGTGGATGAATCTGCCAGTTCGGTTTTCTCTGACCTTCATTATTATTATTATTATTATTATTTTTAGAAATTTCATTTTTTCCTTTGAAATGTTTTCATAAAGAAATTGTCACATTTTGATTTGCATCGGTGCAAATTGTAAAGCATCTTTCCTTTTGATGTTTTACTAAAGCATCTTGTGATATTTCTCAAAACTGGGCCTGAAATACTGTCACACCCACATGTTAAATGCAATTGTTAACCATCCCTACTTTTGATGTTTCAATCAACCATCTGGTGACATTTCTAAAGTCTGAACTTGAAAACCTGCCACACCCAAGTGTCCTATTTAAACTTATTTAAATCCTGATTAAAAGCCCTTTCTTCCACACTGGAATCCACACAACATACTGGCACACAAAGCATTTACACATGATTTTAAAGCACATTGGAGCTTTTACGTGTAGGCCTAGGCCCCTGGGTATGTGAACCAGACTTAATGGATCATGGATTGTTTGTATATAAATGCATATTCTGCAATTCTTTTTTTATTTTTAAAGTAAGCCTTTATAGCCTTTTCTACAACAGACATTTGCATGCACATCAAACAAAGCGATTGGAATAACCTGACTTTTACTGAAAAAGCTTTAATGTTTCTGAAGTATTTATATGTTTCATAAATATTCATAGCTATTATTCACTGTTGACAAGCATTTCTTGAACTGTCTTGGCAAGAGTAATTTACATTCATTTTGGGAAGTAGCTGGAACTGATAATCGGACTGCTCAGGAACTTCTAGAAATATGAAATATGATCCTTAAAGGGGGAAAAAAGCCTCTGTGATGATTGCCCCTGGAATGACATCTATGGAGGACAACGAGATTATAGTCTTCAAACTGTAATGAGAACAGCTTGTGTTTGCTATTCCTCATGCACGTTGCAAACCTGTCATGAAAATGGATTGCCTTGGTTTGGTACTATTTTCTGTTCTTGTCATGATAATAAGGCATCAGAAGTTTAATGTTCAGTATAGCCCGTGAAATACAATGGTATATAAAGATGTGTGGATATTAAAATGCTTCCAACAGCAACCTCTAGCCTTTATTCCAGGGTTCCACTAGCCAAGCTGTAAAATGATCTCTACTCTTTTAGGCTTATTGCCTTTCTGTTTATGAGATTTATTTTGTAATTTTAAAGGAGATGCACAAGCAAGGTAAGATGGAACAAACTTTTATGCTTGCTGAATTGCATATCTATACAATCTACATGCACAGGACACCCCTGACATAGAAGACTTCTTGATGAAGAGCTCTATAGGCATGCTGGGCCATCTGTACCTCTTTTCATCATCTCTCATAGCAGTCAATTGGGGTTTCTTTTCATTGTTCATTTTTTTCACTATTTAGTTCTGTGCATCCAAACTTAGAGCATATTTCCAGTCCTAAATTTCATTCAACCCAGTTTTTTAAAGAAACTTCTGCTTTTCAGGAAGTGTGCACACATTTTTTTCTACACATCTATCATTAATCTATGCATTTTGGCATGCAATTTTCACCAATGTGCTTGTTTTTGTGAGTTTTTTCCTAATACATACTGCTCTTTTCTTTTACACACTTATTTGAATGAATTTTTGATTGTTCCAAAACTCAAAGAGGTGCGAATTTTGAAGGAAAACAGAGTTAATCTGCACTTAAATAAGAATCAAATGAATTTTTCCACCATCCCATCCATAGACTTTACCATGTAGTGTAGCTTCCATTGTTCCCAGAATGGGTTTTCCTGTGTCTGCAAGCCAGAAGGTTTAAGATTTTGTCTTAAACCATCACCTAGATTCCCCCACATCACCTCGTTCTGACCTCCCCCCCACAAAAAAAAAAAACAAAGGCCATTTCCACACTACACTGTTGTCATGCTATTATTCCACTTTCAGGCTTTGTAGTTTACTGAGGCCAAAGAGCTCTCAGGCTGAGAATTCGAAAGGCGCCTCCCTGAACTGCAAGCCCCAGGATTCCATAGGATGTTGAAAGTGGGATAACAGCACTAAGACCATTTCCGCACTACACTGTTAAAGTGCTGCTATTCCACTATCAACCTCCTATGGAATTCTGGGGTTTGTAGTTTAGGGAAGGGCACTTCGAATTCTCAGCCAAAGAGCTCTTTGGTCTCAGTAAACTACAAACCCCAGAATTCCACAGGGCGTTGAAAGTGGAATAGCAGCAGTTTAACACTGTAGTGCAGAAATGGCCCATAACAGTGTAGTGGAAATGGCCAAACAAAAAAGGGGCAGCGCTAAAAACAGGCAGTAGAATTCCAGCTATATCCAGTTTTGGGCAGGTGGTAGTGCTGAAAATTGGTTCCCAGACTGCCAATGCTTGCCAGCTAATCTACAAATACATAATCTCTGAATCCCTCGTGTGTCGTTAACATCTTCATCCACAGTCACCATTCAGGAGCTCAGTAGATGATGCCTGCCTTTTCACTGCTGTGATGAAACTGAGTTCTACTGATATTGAATACTAAAGTTTTAACAGTTTGGCTTCCATTTTAGGAACAGACTCCAGTTTGGAAAATAGATAACACAAAGCTTGCAAAGCAGTTGCTGGCTTGTTTGTTTTATTCCTTGTCCTGTACCACTTCACCACACTAAGGGATCAAGACTGGATTCCTTCTGGGAATGCTTCTATTGTCATTCCCAGTATTTGGTGATTCCTGGTTAAAATATTAACAGTCTTTGTACTCTGGTAGATAGGTGATTAACCAATGCCTGCTGGTTAATTTACACCAGGTCAGAGCTATCTGCTCACTGGCAAATTCTATGACAAAGTACATTGAACAGCAGCACATCAGAACTGCTCTTCTTTTCTTGCATGGTATGTCTGCTCTTTAAAAATAATAACCATTTGTGGGCACAGAACCTTGCAAAGAAGGTACACTCTCTGATGTGAAAACCTCCTTCCTGGAGTGTTTTAGTAACTCATTTTGGAGGCAAATTCTACTCTGAGCATAGTCAGAGGTAATTCTTGTTCATGGTTTGGATATTACACAGCTAGGACCTGACAAAGAAAATGATTTACGTGGACTTACCCTGAGTCAAGAAGGCACAGCATCACATTACTCCTGTGCACAATACTGTGCTAGTGTTGGCATAATTGTCCAGTCTCTCAGTTCATGAGCTGAAAATATTTTTTTTTGTAGCGCTATAACTGTAGGCTGCTGCGAGTCCCAACCTTGGGCATATAGATAAACCAGCTGATTGATTGGTCTCCCAAATATCTTCTAACTCTCATCTTTCCATTCAAATGGTAGTGGTTGCCAGTTCACAGAATCATAGAGTTGGAAGAGAGCACAAGAGCCATTAAGTCCAACCCCCCCCCCACATGTAGGAATATACAATTAAAACACTCCTGACAGATAGCCATCCAGCCTCTGTTTAAAAGCCTACAAAGAAGGAGATTCCACCACACTCTGAGGCAGCATGTTCCTTTGTTGAACCATTCTTACCATCAAGATATTCTTCCTAATGTTTAGGTGGAATCTCTTTTCCTGTAGTTTGAAGTTACTACTTTGTGTCCCAGTCTCTGGAGTTGCAGAAAACATGCTTGCTCCATTCTCTATGTGACATCCCTTTGAATATTTAAACATGGCTATCGTGTCACCTTTTAATCTTTTCTTCTCCAGGCTAAACATATCCAGCTCCATAAGCTGCTCCTCATAGCACATGGGTTCCAGGCCTTTTAGCATTTTGGTCACCCTCCTCTGGACATATTCAAGCTTTACAACATTCTTGAAGTTGAATATTTCTAATGTGGTTGCTTCAGTTGCATAGGCTCAGTGCGTCCATTCCAATTAACAAGCAAATCTGGAACTTTGGCCCACCTGTGCAAAAGGAGGCTTCCTTGGCTAAGTTTAAGAAGCGGTGACCGGACACAGCTGTGCCTGGAGCTATATAACTGCCTGCCTGGAAACTTCCCTTTGTTTGTGGCAAAGTTCTTACAAGCCCTCCTCTTGCCTGTACCTTGCTCCCAGCACCCGATTCCTGATACCTTGAATTGATCTCTGGACTCTTGACCCTTGGCTTTGGAACTCTGACTACGGCTTCGCTTGGTGCTCTGGTAACTGAACTTCCTTGAGTAAAAATGCTTGCTTGTCTCCTCCCGGCTGGACTTTGCTGGCTCTCCCACTCTCTTCTCCGGGCTGGCTTGGTGCCCAGGTCTCTGACCTTGACACAACCATTCTGCCACTGACTGCCATCCAACTCCAACATAGCAGTGAAGCTGGAGCTAGCTGCAGTAGAGGATACCACACTGCAGTTGTATTGCTTAAATAACATGTCAGCTGAGATCATGTCCCCTAACACTGGGTGAGTTTAGTCCTCTGTTTTGGGGTGGTTGCTGTTGCTGTCTGCATCTTCATAATTTGCTATTTTACTTCATAAGAATTCTGCTGAGGACTTTAAGGGGACATTTATTATATGACAAAAGAGAAAACTGAGAGTGCTAAGCTGACACACTGTTCTGATCTATGCTGAGCAGGTACTCACTAGACAAGTCAGCAGTTGCATCACCAAGAAATGCTCCAAGAAAGTAAATGCCTCTAACCATGGCTGAAAGTGAACTGTGGCTTTAGGAGAACTTCCACTCAGTCTAGTTTTATGAAGCTCACTCCTCACCCCACAAGAAGTATGAATTTTAAAAGACCACCAGTCCTGCACTAAATGCAAATGATTCTCTTTCATTCTGTGGACTACTACTGTGCATATTCCCAGTGCTGTTGGACAGGCATGGTGAGAGGTGAGACATGCCTGATTCTTCAGGCACATCAAGCCTGGAAGATGGTATCCAATGTCTTGCTTTCAGTCCCACAGGCTCCTAACCACTAGCCTCAGGTTCAGTGCCAGGAAATTTGTCCAGTCCCTTGGCTAGTTCATCTTCCTTCAGATGGAGGCTTTGACATGCGCGCGTGTGCGTGCACACACACACACACACACACACACACACACACAGATATACTGCATATTGTGCTAAGTGCCTTACAACTACCAGATTTTATCATGATAGCCCTGTCTAGGGTCTTGACTTCTGCAAGTTTCCGAGAAATTTTTCAAAACTTGTAGAAGGAAAAGACATTAGTCCAACCTTTTGAGAAGAAAAAAACAACAAGAAGGGAAAAGCATTAAGTGATTCTCCCAATTTAGAAATGTTACTTTGTGTAATACAACTCCTAGAATTCCCTAGGTGGCATGGCCATGTGATCTCCTCTTCCACATCTTACTTTGCCATTCTTAATCTATCTTTCCTCAGGTTGCTTTTTCCCTTTAAAAACAAGATTGTGAGCCTTTCCACACTACACTGTTACAGTGCTATTATTCAATTTTCAACATCCTATGGAATCCTGGGGTTTGCAGTTTAGGGAGGGGCATTTATAATTCTCTGCCAGAGAGCTCTTTGTCCTCAATAAACTACAAACCCTAAAATTCCATGAGATGTTGAAAGTGGAATAATAACACTCAAACAGCATAGGGCAGAAAGGCCCTGTGTCTCAGTTGCAGATGTTTCTCTGTAGCAAATAGCCCCTTAAAAAAGACTTCCCACAGCAACTGAGTTTCTCTATCCAACTTCAAGAGGACTGACACCAAATGTAGAAACTACTTTAATTATAGAGACTGTGTCATAGCCATAGATTCATAAATAAGAGGTTTTGTATATCTGTGCATATGTGCTGTTTCTTTTTTTAAAAAATCCCTAAAGAAGGACTTGTCCTTTCATTCTGCCATTAAATTTACAGTGGAATACTTACTTATCCAAATCTCTGTCCTTTTGCTTTAACTCCTTGATCAAATGTGAAAGGGGCAAAAAAAACTGATTTCATTTATTATGTCACTACATGAAGATAAGCCCTAGAATTAATTCTTCTTTTCTTTTCTTTTTCATAAATAAACAGTGTGATTGCTCATTTAAAGATGTCATTATGAAAAAGGATTTATTTAGTCACACTTTGGGGGACATGTACTCATTAGAGCAGTTAAACAAGTTAATCTAAACAGCTTAAAACCAAAGTTATGGTTTTCTGATGATTCCTTCCAGGATTATAGCAAAAGCAGAAGACATCAAATAGTAATTTTCATCACTAAAAAAGTTCTAAAACTCAGCTACAACACAAGGACTTTCATTCTCTGTTCTTTGATTCTAAAATGAGGTTTGCTTGTCCAGAAAACATTCTAGTTAGAGTTCTCCTACCCTCCACCCTACTCAGCAAAGAAACTTTTGGTGGACTTGCTCCATACCTACATTTGTGTACCTGAGTAAACAACACAACAAAGTGCCCTGGACAGTTACCAGTTGCCTACTGTTTCAATTTCCCACAATGTCTTGGAGTCATACATGCTTGTTAATAAAAATGGTGGCTAGTTTTCACATCTAACATAGGCCATATATGCATGCTAGATAATTACAATCACAGCTAGTTTTCAGACTCATCAAACATTCTCCAACTTTCTGGATTTGGCAAAGACAAGCCTGATTAGTTAAGCCAGGCACAGAGAAGGAAGGCAAGCACTTGGACAAAAGGCAGGAAATTGGGAGGGGAGGTGTGGCCCTGCCTTCCTTGCTTCCCCCCTTTGTAGCTTCCCTCTCCCATTCTCTTCCTTTTGTTCCTGTCGCTGAGAACTTGCACTAAGGAAAGCAGTGAGGGAATGCCGGAAGGAGGTTCATGCAAGCCTTCCTTC
The DNA here is from genome assembly GCA_948472985.1 of Iguana delicatissima. Taxonomy (NCBI): domain Eukaryota; kingdom Metazoa; phylum Chordata; class Lepidosauria; order Squamata; family Iguanidae; genus Iguana; species Iguana delicatissima. The sequence continues at coordinate 186,186 of CAOKZL010001141.1, read as the reverse complement.
TCCCCTACGGAGCTCCCCTCTCTCTGTCCCTTGTGTCTGGCCCCAGTGCACAAAATAGCAATAGCATTTATTTCTATACTGCCTATCAACTAGTGTTATTTAAGCGGTTTACAATGTATTTTAGCTAATTGCCCCCAACAAGCTGGGTACTCATTTTACCGACCTGCGAAAGGATGGAAGGCTGAGTCAACCTTGGAGCCTGGCAGGATTGAACTCACAACCTTGTGGTTGCAGTACTGGCATTTAACCACTGCGCCACCAGGGCTCCTTCAAAAGGCAAGGGAATGGGAGGGGGGAGCCACAGAAGGGAATGAGAAGGAGATTGTGGGGTGGAGGAGAGTGTTAATTGTGGCTTTTCCACTTTCATGAGGGTTGTGCATTCCAAACCCTCATGAAAATGGAGGGCCAACTGTATTGTACACAGATTCTTAAGCCTTGTATGAGACCTCCTAACATTTTGAAAGTATATGTGCAGAGGATGCAGAAGAGAGAGTAGGATTTAGTCCACCAATATTGTTGAAAACCTTCTCGTTTTGGACAAAGACTGAGACTAGAGCCGTACATGCATATAACTTTGTATGAATGTAATCAGAAAGCCTGGATGTAATCAGAAAGCCTGGGACCAAGGATTCCTCATAGCATGAAAGTGCTTAATTACTTACTTGGTCGTCTCTGTGTAGGCCAATCTTTATTCCTTCCACTTGCGGCGGTGAAGCAGCAAGGGCTTAAACAGTACTATCACAGTGATCTAATGTAGCTGGTCAGTCAGCAAACAGGTTTTGGCCATGGCAATTGTTGTAGAATTGCTTGTATAGATGTGGGATCCAGCGTAACAGCCACAGAATATATATGTTATTGCTGTTGTGTGCTTTCAAATCATTTCCAACTTATGGTGACCCTAACACAAACCTATCACAGGGTTTTCTGGGGTTAAGAACGTGTGATGCACCTCAGGTCAGCCAGGGGGTTCCCATGGCCAAGCAGGGAATTGAACTTTGGTCTCCCAAGGTCAGAGTTCAAGGCCATTTCCGCACTAGACTGTTATAGCACTATTATTCCACTGGCAACATCCTATGGAATCCTGGGGTTTGCAGTTTTGGGAAGGGGCAGCTGGCCCCTCCCGAAACTGCAAACCCCAGGATTCCATAGGATGTTGCCAGTGGAATAATAGAGCTATAACAGTCTAGTGCGGAAATGGCCCAACACTCAAACCGCTACACCACTCTGACTCTTAGCATATATTTAAACCATATATGCAAATCTTGACTTATGTATTATTTTTAACATACTAAACACTTGTTTACAGCTAGCAACACAGAACATTAATTAGCAATATGGTTAAATCTTTATATTAGAATTACTTGGTTTGATGAACCTTTGAAAATGTCAACAGCCAGACATAAAAATCACATATCCAGCCTAAATTAGTTCGAGTGTGTGAGAGATTTCATACTCTCAATAGGAAAGAGGAAAAAAAATATTCTGTACATGCTCAGTGGAATCTTCTTCACTAGTCATATATGTCTTCCATCACTGAGGAGATGTGATATGGAAAAGCAGGTTCCTGTTTTGAGTCTTCTCTCAAACTGAGCCCTGAGCCTGCAGTGGTTTTTGTCCATATTTACTCTCACTGTGTTAGGAATTTTTAAAATATACGTTTCATTACTTTAATCTGCTTAGAGGCAGCCATCCTTATTTTTAACTCGCCTTTTTCCGTTTGGAACATGTGTATATTTGGTTTTCCTTCCTTCTTCTGTGTCTGTCAAGTGTCACCTTTATTCTTATACTCAAAGAGGTTTACTGACCCACTTTTGGTGCCTTTGCCTTTGGGGTGCTCTAAGACAGGCACTACACGAATAGAGATTTTGGTATTTTCCTTATGACCAACCTGGCTACCTGTGTGCGTGTGTGACCCACTTCTAGCAATTCTAAGTACCCTTGGGAAGACCACTTGCCAAGTAAAACAGAATTTTGAGGTCAATGCACCATCAGAAACACACACAAGTTGTCATGTTAGTTTTAGACTTTCTCAGCATCAGCTTCTCTACAGTATGGTTGTATAATTACTGATAGCTTCAAGGGCCATGTATGATGATGGCTGACGGTTTGGTGATGGCACATGTATGCACGCAGGCAATCATATATGCCAGCGATCCTTTTTTTTTTTCACTGGGCAGGAATAGAAGGCTCTTTCCACCTCATTCCTCAGCAATTCAGATGCAGATTAATCTTGCAGATCTGTTAGCAGGAGCAAGGAAAAAATAATCTGTATCACATCAAGAAAATAGGAGTGGCACGATTATGGGGGTCTGAGTACCCCAAGAGGGCTGCGCATACAGCTCTGCATGAAGACCTTGGACTGAAGGTTAAACATCACTATGTACAGAATGTACAGAGCATATGGCAGTCAACTTTTTAACATTTCATCCCCTGACTTATATCAGGAATAGGGAACCTTTGGACCTTCACTTGTTTTAGACTACACATGGCCAACAATAATGGATAGAGGGCACTGTAATCCAAAATATGTGGATGGCCAAAAATTTCCAAGCCCTGAATGATGTTATTTCCTTATTGTGAGCATTCTTCACCCTTTCCTTGTTGACACTCAAGGCAGCTTTCAATAAAATAATTAAAAAACACAGTAATACATATTTAAAAATCACACAGAAACAAAACCAAGAATAAATCAGCATCTTAAAACACGGCAGTCCATACAAATGGTGAACTAAAAATAAACACTGCAGTGGAAAGCCAGTGCTGTGTAGTGGTTAGAGTCCAGGACTAGGAGTGGAGGAGACCCAGGTTTAAGTTCCCACTTAGCCATAAAACTCAGTGAATGGCAAGAGGCCAGTCATTCCCTTTCAGCTAAGCCACCTCCCAGCCTTCCCTATGTCACAAAGTTGCTGTGATGATAAGAGGGGAAGAATCCCATGTGTACTCTGTTGAGATTCTTGGCTGAATTATGGGCTATCATAACAAGACAGCAAGCATCACTATAAAGGACAACAGGGTAGCAAGAATCACTATAAAGTCAAAGAGGATAGGACTGACCTCGTTAGAAATGTAAAATATAGTAAAAACAAAGGGTCCAGATGAATACACACAGAACAGGAGGTCCTAATTTTATGCATGCATTGAAAAGGTAATCTCTGTTGAGGCATCTATTTGGAAGAAGGTTCTAAAGATGGAAGGGGAAACATCAGGCCATAGTGGAAATCTTGTTCTCCTGAGGTACCAATCTGGCCCTCTGGAATTCCCCAGAAAGCCATGTCCTCTTTCTCATGATGCCATAATTTGATGGTTTTGCAGCTTTGGGGCACCCTTTTGCTCAGTCTGAAGCACTGAAATGTCTCTCTTATGACACATTTACTGGGACTTTGTGAGCTTCAAGCTAAACAATGCTTTTATTTTAGGTCCCATTCTTGTGTCTCCTACCTTACTAACCACTGCAATGTATCTCCCAGGAACTTATTTAAAATGGAACCCACTGTTCGGGCTGAAGGAGATTGCCAGTCTGCTTTAAAGGGAGATTCTAAGGAGTTTCTAACAAAGATCTTGACTAGCAAATTCTGATGCTTCGTTCTGTCCCTGGTGCCCAACCTAGCATCCATATTTGTGTTCAGGTACTATCTTTATAGTATATACACTTTGACTCATCAGGCTTTGTAAGCAGAGCAACACACACTAAAAAAATGTTAATCTTCTGGGAGTAATTGTGGCATATAAAGGTATAATTCTTTTTACCCACAATGAGTGATAACTTTAATTCAAATCAGTGTATTTTGTCCTTATTATCCCATCAAATTTTCTCTACTGGTGCAAGAAATGAAAGCTTTTATTGCCATCTTGTGTTGGGTGAAAGACATAACAGCGTTTTCATTTGCACTGGGTGAAGAAACAACATCACTCTCCCTCCCTACCATCATTATGCTGTTATTAGACAGCTAGCTATTAAAGTACTGCCAAGCTGAATGATCTCTGTCTGGCATCCTAAAAGGCTGGGCATTGTGGGACTCCTAAGGCAATCATGCAGCAGAAGGTGGAAGAACTCTACCATTCTAAGCTTGAGTAGCAAGAATGCTATTTTAAATGTACTCTCCACTCTACATTTTCAAATAAAATCTTTTTAATTTTTAAATTGCTTTTTAAACTAGCACATCAGAGAAAAATGTGCTAGTTTTCCTGCCTTCTGTGCTAATTTTCAGTTTGGTGAGATGACATGGAAGAGAAACTTCTCACTGGCTGCTCCCAGGCTGTTGAATTCACTCCCAGTTGGCCCCTTTCTGTTCTCTTTCCGCCCACAGGCAAAATCCTTGCTATTTACACAGACCTTGGCTCTTAACTCATGTGGCAGAAGATGCTTTTAACAGGGTATTTTTAAACCATGTTTTAAATGTGTTCTAAATGCTTTTCAACTTGGTGCTTTTTAATAGAATTGTATATTTAATTGCTTTGTTAACATTTGTATTAATAAGATTTTAGCTGAACTTGGTTTTGATTTACTATAAGATGTCTTGGGTACCTTGCCAGGGACAAAATGAGATATAAAATGAATAAATAAATATTCTTCACAGAATCGCATTAAGATATTAGTATCTAGCACTACCTGCTGTCTTTGGGGAAAAAAGGAACAGTTGTAGCCAATGGGCACAGATATAGTACTGGACTGTGGAACATTAGGTTAAAAAAAAAAGGCGCTGGTCTCCCACATTGGCCATGCCATTCTGCAATATATGTGGGACTTGTAACAAAACGTCACACAGTGCTGTGCTTCTCTACCAGATTCCAGCTAGCTATCTGTCCATACTTCTTTAAGAGGATATTCAGTTCCACTTTTTCTTTCCTGATTTTCTACCTTCCTAAGCATTCTGTAACTACTGAGTACATTCCATCTTCCTTGGGCTTTTGAGGGGTTGTTATGCCACTTAAGGATTTATTTATTTTCTTTATTAATTTTTATTTAACCATACAAGTCTCTGAGTAAAAGTTGAAATAATAATGTCATAAATATTTATATTTATTTAACTTTGCAGCATGCTGTGCTGAATGCGGGATTCTGAGAGTTATAGTTCCCAGACATCCCATGGATACAGTATGACCATTTGAAAAAAAGGGGCTCCACATGTACCGCTGTACTGATGGAGGTTTCCATGTGATCTAGAGCCCTGTGCAACTGGGACTTCATGACATCTATAACCTTGAAAATGGAGCTACTGGAGCTTGGTGCAGCTGTGTCTGCATGTTTCTTAAGCCCAGGATGGAGATAGTGCATACCCTTTTGTCTGCAACTCTTCCAAGCTCCCAGGCCACATTTTCTGACTCAGGGGACAGGATACCATCTGGGTAATGCCCCCAAATGACATCAGGAACAGAATTTAACCTTAAAACCTGAGTACCCCCCCTCAAAAAAGTCCTTAATTTACCAGGAAACAGCTGGTAAAACATCATGGGAAAAGAAGTGAGAGCCAAAATTTACTTTCATTTGCCTTTAGATTGCATTTTCAGTTCATTTTGACCCCCCCCCAAATATGGTGGTATGGCTTACTGGCATGGGAGGGAGCCACAGGACAAAAACTGCTCCTTGCCCTCTGCAGTTGCCCACCTCAGATTCCAATATTGACTTTAGATGATAGATGTGTTCATATGTGGAATAGCACAATCCTCCTTTTGTAGCGAAGGTGTTTGCCAATGTGCAATCCATCACCAAACTAAAATGTCCAGTCATGCATATGCTTGCTTCCCCAATTCTTGCACAAACAAATTTATTTCAGATTTCATTTCAGTTCAGTGTTTTATTGAGGGTACCACTACGTTCTTGATGTCTACATAAAAGACTGTTTTATCTTAATTCATATACTGCCTCACTTCTCTTCTGTCACTGTTTCCTCTATTATGTAGAAGGTGATTTTTTGAATGGGAGAGCTCTGTTTATCCACGGAGTATTTCCAACCTATTTTGAGCCCTAATTTTGGAATCAGATGTAACATTTAGGGACAGAGAATGTACTCCTATACTATGGTACAGCACCAGTTTCCCATGTGTTAATCATTCAGCTTCATATGTTCTGAATACCTTCAAAGAATCATAGAAACATATGTTCTGAATACCTTCATAGAATCACACAGTTAGAAGGGACCCCAAGGACAATCTAGTCCAGGTCCCTGCCAGTGCATGGGATCCCACAGCTAAAGCACAATTGTAGGATGGCCATCCATCCTGTTAAAAAAAAATCCAACGAATGCCACTTTCTGAAGTAATGTTTTGTAGAACTGTTCAAAGTGACAGTCTGTGAACCAGTGCTGGTTTTCAAGTCATCAGCTGCTGATCTGCAGAGAGTTTCCTGGAAAGAAAGGAACAAATTTAGCCAATGGTACTAGCCCCTGACAGATAGTCTAAAAAGTATTAGCCTATTTCACTGTTGAAGGATGTTCATTGCTGCTGTTTCTGTTTTGGACCTTGAAGTAATTTACAACTTATGGCAACCCTAATGCGAATCTATCACAGGTTTTCTTGGCGAGACTTGCTGGAGTGGGTTCCCTTTGCCTTCCTCTGAGCCTGAAAGAGTGTGACTTGCCCAAGGTCACCCAGCGGATTTTGTTGGCCAAGTAGGGATTTGAACCCTGGTCTCCAGAGCTGTAGTCCAATGCTCAAATCACTATACCATGCTGGATCTCAATGAACAGCATGAGGAAATTCTTGAGACAAGTGTATTTGTGTTCAGCAAATGCAGGTGGTCAAGTTCCTTCTAGGTTGGACCACTTAAAATGTTATACTCTTCATCTCCAAAAATCTCATATGCTAAACCATTCCACTCGAAATATACGGGTTTGAAACAATCTATTCTGATATTGTTAGGTGTATCTCTTCAATTGCAAAAAATACTTGAAGAACTGTTGCTATATTATCATTCATGGAAGGAAGAACATCTGAGTATTATTGTCAGAAATTAAGTGGGAAGAAGAAATCATGCATTGCTCATTTGCCTATGATAATTCATTAATAGGTATGCAAATTTTAAGCAGCCTAGAAGTAAACTGATCTCCATAATCTAGAAAATTATACTAGGGAATTATGGTGCTATGATTACACCTTAATTACCATGGCAACATCCTCTGGAATTCTGGGCTATGCAGTTTAGAAAGGGGCATTTAGTACTCTCAGAGCTCTAGTACCTTCAAGTTCACTCCATTTTCTAGCAACTCCATCACAGGTTTTTCTTGGCAAGATCTATTCAGAGGAGATGAGCCATTACATTCTTCTAAGGCTGGAGAATGTGACTTGTCCATGGCCACCCAGTGGACTTTCATGACTGAGTGGTGATCTGAACGCTGATCTCCTGGAGTTCAAACCCAACTCTTAAACCATTACACTGTTCTAGCTCTCTACTAGTTCCATTTTATTGTTGTGTGCCTGCAAGTCATTTCTGACTTATGGGAACTCTAAGGTGAATCTATCACAGGGTTTTCTGGGGCTGAGTGTAACATGGTCGCCCAGTGGTTTTCCATGGCTGAGCAGGGGATAGAACCCTGGTCTCCAGGATCAGAGGGCCTTTCCACCCTATGCTTTCAACATCCTGTGGAATTCTGGGGTTTGTAGTTTACTGAGGGCAAAGGGCTCTCTGGCTGAGAATTCTAAATGCTTCTCCAGAAAGTGGAATCCCATCCAGGATTCTATAGGATGTTGAAAATGGAATAATAGTACTATAACAGTGTAGGATGGAAAGGCCCATAGTCCAATGCTCAAATCACTATACCATGCTCTCACTATCATGATTCTATAATGTGTGAAAAGATACCTCACCAGGGACATAAACATGTGCTGCGTCAGACACACACCAATGAAACAGGATTGGCCACTAAGGGATCTTGGTGTATAGCAAAGTGGCATCTACCATCAATATGTAATCCTGTAACAGTATGTAGACCACTTTCCTATGTGAGGTGCACATGCAATGCATAGTTCTAAGAGTGATGATTTGGATGTTGCTGTCACAGAGAACTGTCAGAGTGTTGATGGATTTAAAGAAGCCAAACTTTGAGTGAAACTATCTGGCATACTTCCTTAGCACAGCAGCTTTCAAGTGAAACAGGATGTGAGACAAGATAGAAATTCCAATGAAGTACAGTGAAATAAAGTGCTTAATTTGGTCAAGCAGGGATTTTATGTACCTTTGCATTCAGCTCCTGGTCCAGGGCAATCCTAGGGTTTTTACTGAAAAATAATGGAAGTGCATAGACTTTCACCCTTCAGGCTGCAATCCCATGCACGCTTCCTTTGGATTCAGCCACACTGAGCTCAGTACATCTTAAGACCTAGTGACGCACTTTCATGGGTAACACTTTTCTCTGCAGCTTCCTATAAGCCACTTTATATATACAGAAGAAGAAGGGGGGAAATGTGATTGACTGGAACGCCCATTTTTAGAAGAGCAATCCATTCGTTCGTACAAGCCAGTGATGAGCTGTCTACGCTGGCGTGAACAATGCAGCTTTAAGGAAGGGCGTTTGAAGCACGCTGGCTTGTCGTTCCCAAAAGTGTCCACTAGATGGCACGGCTAGGTTTCGAATACCTTCGAAGTCCGCCTGGGTATTATTTATCGTACTGGGAGTGGGAGCACGTTTGCTTCCCTGTTGTCACACTTGAACTTACTGCTTTGAGGTTGATGAACTGTCTCCCGACGGTTACACTCGGCGTCTTTAAGAGATTGAGACGAGCTCTCGCCTTCTCCCAGGGAGCCGCCCGTGTTGGGAAGGAGAGAAATCTTTCCACTGTTATCCTTCAAATTACTAACCAACAAACCAACAAATCAAGTAGAAACTTCTCCCAGCCTTATTAAAATATTCAGTATGGAATATTACAATTTCATAGAAACATTTCCATTTGACGTTTGTAAAACTGGGAAGCAGTTCCTACCAAATACAGGCTCCCAATTCTCTTAGAGGAATTTCTATTGAATTCAGTGGAGCTTACTTTTGAGTAGACGTGTGCAGTTTTGCAGCCGCTTTAGCAGCGGGGTAATCTCGATTTAGCCGTACTTCGATAGACCAAAGCTTGGAATATTATTTTTGGACTACAAATGCCATAATCCTGTGGGAGTTGGGTGGATATTCTAAGATTTTCAGTCCAAAATAAGTCCCAGTTATGGTGCAGACAGGCTGGAATCCGCGGTACCTAAATTCGCCTATATGTAAATATTTACATTTTACTACCATTCTATCAGGCAGGAAACAGCATGGAGTTAACGTCGTTATCCCCCCTCCCACCTTGGCTCGCCTTAATAATATGAGGGCAACCTGAAAATGCCCCCGGTGCTATTGGGTTTTACTAAGTTGAAAGGTAGTACAAAAACAATCCTACCTATTTTACTGAACAGGTGACTAAACTCTATATCGAAAAACCAGGAGGAGCAATTCCATTTCAAATGCTTCTCCAGGAAAAAAGAAGTAACGAAGAATCTTCTTTCCCTTTCTGCACGTAGAAATCTAGCTGACCAGGGAGGCGCCTCCGCTAAACGGTTGTATCTGAGGTGTTAGTTTAGTTTGTATGGATACTATTCGTATGTTGCCTATAAGGAGAGCGTGAAGCTTCAGATATAGGTCTCCCCACCGCAGACTAAAAGGTCCAAAATCTTCCGCTGTAAAGCCAACTCAGTCTTACTTGCCCTACACAGTACAATCCTAGCCGTTTTTTTTTTTCAAGAAATAAACCCCACTAAATTAAGTGGAGCTTACTCCCAGATTTAGGATTGCAGAAGTTACCCCCTCCATTTCCTCGCAGTTGAGGCGACAATAGTTTCCGGAATCCTCCAAAGATTGTCATAAATTTAGGATTGTCATAAATTTAGGATGCTTTCCCCCATCGGTTAACTAAAGAGACAAACCAGGGGGTCAATTGTTGTAGCGTGCCTTCAAGTCGGCGATTTGTTGGGGGGGTGCCTTTGCCTTCCCTCCAGGCTGAGAGAGTGTGACTTGCCTGAAGTCACCCAGGGGGTTTCCATGGCAGAGCGGGGATTCGAACCCTGGTCTCCAGAGGAGGAGGCCAACGCTCAAACCACTACCCCATCCTAAGAAGCAACCCCAGCTTGAACGCCAGAGACATAGGACACAAATTTTTTTTTTGAGTAGCTACGTAGAGGAGGGCGCCGTCGCAACAACGCCGCCCCCGGCGTCCTTGGGAGTTGTGTCAGGTTGCCAGTCCCACAACGGGCTCTCGAGTCCTCCCATGGAGAGGTTGTCTCCTCACCCGTTTCCTCTCCTCTCCGTCGCCTGGCTTGCAAGAAACGATTTCAGCCAAGCCCCGGGCCGGCGAGAAAGAAGGTCGCCTTCCTCCCTCGCAAACAACGCCCACAGATAGTTGCTAAGGCGCCTCTCGGTGCTTTGCATCGCGCCTGGGACCAGCCTGCGCCTGTCTCCTGACGCCTTTATTACTCCTGCTATAAAAAGGGTCGTAAAAACTACGCGGCAACGTTGGCCTGCAGTCTAACCAGTCGCACGTTCTGCAGGTAGTTTTTGACAACTGGCCCCAGGACTTAAGGGGGACGGTAAGGATGGCTCCTTAGCCAGCCAGTTGGCTGCTGAAATCTTCTGGGGTGCAGTCGACTTCCACTGTCACAGCAACAAACGACTGAGACTTGTGTCACCTTTAAGAGCCCCCATTTGATTTGGCAAAAGGTTTCTTGGGCCATTTCCTCACTAGACTGTTATAGTGCTATTATTCCACTTTCAATATCCTATGGAATCCTGGGGTTTGCAGTTTAGGGAGGGGCCTTTGTTGAAAGTAGAATAATAGTACTAAAACAGTCTAGTGCGGAAATGGCTTTGGATTGCAAGGATTGCAAAGAGTCGGATGAACGGACAGACAGACAAATATACTAGATAGACAGGCAATGATACCTAGTCCTTCTAACGAAAAAATGTACTCCTAGTTTTCCTTCAAAGGGACTATACACGCAGGGTGCGCGAGGAAGGGCGGCCCGATCCTGCCCGGTATTTCTTTAGAAGTTAAGTCCCACCGAGAGCTAAAGGAATACTTCCCAAGCCAGAGCTTTGGATTCCAGTGTCAATTCAAAAGGCGTTAACTTCCAAGCCAGAGCGCGCTAGGACGGCGGGGCTAAGGGGTCAAGAGCTCTCCAGATGAGAGCAGGTGCCAAAGAAAGGAAATCTCTCTTCCTGCGCCTTCCCGGTTGTGTAGATTAAAGAGGAGGGAGGGATTTATTTCAGCATGTGGTGATAGGTTCGCCTTAGGGTCGCCATAAGTCGGAAACGACTTGAAGGCACACAACAACAACAAAGAAAAGCTCCGCTTAGGGAATTCCTTTTTCTGCCCGGCTCCTACTGGCGTAGGAAGCTACACAGTGCAGACAGCTACTACTGGCACTAAATCTTCTGGCTTTCCCACCACAACGCTGATCTTTACGCACGCGAACGCAAGGGAAGGAGACACGAGAGTGTGTGTCCAAACGCCCTATTGGTGACAGCTCCTAGCCAGACGTCTTCCAGGTTTACTCGGGCGCTAGCCACGTTGAGCTTCAAAGCAAGGACGTGGGTTTAAGCGCTCGGGGTCAGTGGGAGCTTCAGGACTGGCAGCCTCAAAAAGTGGTCCTGAGATCAGTTCTGATACACGAGTGAGAAGACTGACAAGCCAGCGTCTGGCTTGGTTAGGGCAAGGGTTGGAATCCTGGAAGACACCAGATGTTGTCGAACTGCATTTCCCAACAGCCCCTGTCAACCAAGCGAATGGTGAAGAACGCTGGGAGCTGGAGTTCAGCAACAGCAGTATTCCCACCTCCGAGTTAGGGACGATGTGTGTGGTATACGTATATATGTGTACGATATGCGTGGTTTTTTTTTTAAAAAAAATCAGGAACTCTGTGTGTAAGGGAGAACGAAATAATGCACTTTAGCCGTGTGTGCAACAGAATTAAAGAAAATTAAGTTCACGAAGAGACAAAAAATAGAGGCGGTGTAGCGTTGGTTCATTGCGCGCCTCTGGCCATTTCCGCACTCGACAGTTATAGCGCTATTATTCCACTTTCAACATCCTATGGAATCCTGGGGTTTGCAGTTTAGCCTGAGGCCCCTCTCTAAAGTGCAAACCCCAGAATTCCATAGGATGTTGAAAGTGGAATAATAGCGCTATAACAGTCTAGCGCGGAAATGGCCTCTGCCATCCTCTTTCGCGGGATTCCTTTAGCACTTCGCACGTGCTTTCGAAACCGTCTTTTCGTAGACTTGGGCCGAGTTCTCCAGCTAAAAGTGGATCTCCCGAGAAGCCTGCGTCTCCTGCCCAGCCCAAGGCGAGAGTTTAAAAGAGGTTTCGGACAGCGTAGGTCAGGCAACCCTCAAGCACGAAAGCCACATTTAACCTCAGGTGCGGAAGGATGTGTATGCATGCACACGCACACGCATACGCACACAGTTGTTATGGAAGGGGGCGAGAAAGGACTGAGGCGAAATCTGATTGTTAAATTATGTGGTAAATAGTAGTGATACTAATACAAACCCAAACGGGCCCAGGCGTGCTTCACTGTGTTGACGATGAATTGGGGTGGGATCGGTTGGCTTATTGTCTTGATACTCTGGAGACATCTACTCAGAGAATGGGGCCCTTTCACTGACAGACTGTGGTCAGAAAACAGGGGCCATTGCTTGGAAATTGAAAATTCATGAGCTTTACTCACGAGCCAGCGTGAGACTAACTTTTATCCCTGGGAAAGCACTCGGTGCCCGATCTCGTCCCTCCTCCCACTTGGAGATCAAGGTCTTCTCCAAGAAAAGGAGCATCGACTTGATTCACAGATTCCTTTGGGGCAAACCGCCAAACAATCAGATCGCAGGGAAAAGAAGACAAATTCAAGAATTCTTTCTTGGCTGTTATTTCTTTTTCTGCGGCGTGACACCATGCCCATTTCCGTACTCGCCTGTGATAGTGCTATTATCCCATTTTCCTCAAAGGCCCCTCCCTAAACTGCAAACCCTAGGATTCCACAGGATGTTGGAAGTGGAATAAGAGCACTATAACAGGCTAGTGCGGAAATGGTCCATATCTTTTTTCCCCCTTCCTGTCTGCCTGTCTGCATCCTTCAGGGGTGCAGACGGGATTCAGCAGGTCGTGAGAACTGACCCTAAAGTCCGGCACAACGCTGGTGTCAGTACTACGATTTTGATGTGTGTGGCTCCTAGGACAGACCTTTAAACTGCCCCGTCTTTCATTCTACCTACCTACCTTCCTTCCTTCTTTTCTTTTTTCTTTCATTTATCCTAAAGTGAACCCGCTACTTGGGTTGAATTCTAGATAGTGGGGCACAGGATCACAGCATAGGATCCGGCCACGTTGGGGTTGAAGGCGCCTCCGGTCTTATCTTTCTGGCCCCAGTCAAAGGGTGAGATCTTTCAAACGTAGAAACATCTCTCTTGTGCTTAGGACTGGGGCATCGCTTTTGGCATCGCGATCCTAAAGGCGGCCTTTACGTGGGAGTATCATAAAAGAGACAACTTACAAGAAAACCTATTTAGAAATAAAGTGTGTAAACCAGTTAAAATAAATAGAGAGAAGCTTGGGCGCTCCAGATGTTTTATCTCACCACACCTACAATTCTGGGTGAGGCTTCTAGGAACTGAAGTCGAAGATGTCTGGAGGACTTATGGGTCAGCCTAACTCCGGGTTAAATTGTGCTAAAATTGAATAGACCTGTATAAAAAGCCTTTTTAAAAAAAAGTTTGCTTCCTCTCAATCTTCCCCCATCACCATTCTCGCCCGTCGAGGACAAATGGAACAGATAAAGTTACAGCAGTCGAGAAGGAGGCGACTGCGTAAGCTTCACCTGTTGAGTTTCCACCTGCAAACGGCGCACTATTCCCACTCTTCTAAAAAACTTCCTCGTTCCAGAAGCCTCACGACAGAAGGGACAAAAATCGCAGCTCAGCCTCCAGCCACCGTTAAGCTGAACCGAAATAAATGCACTTTAAATTTTAGCATTAAAATCCTGACACCATGTTTTTCAGTATAGGGACACGCCTGTCGAAGCCAATCGTATCACAGATATAGCTTCTTCATACCAAATCATTCGACAACACAGCAGTCTTAGAACACATTTCCTCCACGACGAAGCCCATTTCGGTATTCGTAGAGTTTTCTTCGAACTCTCCTACGATCCCATACCCGCTTACTCAGGATTAATGCCTATTTAACTCAGCAGGCTTTCGTTGTGAGTAGACATGGATGGGGCTGTAGCGTTATTATGTTTCCAAACTGGAGGGGGACAGTAAGAAATATCTCTGAGCACATACAGAGTGCGTTACTCTTTCTACAGAATAAGGACACCACGCCCAGCCCCTGGGATCTTGGGCAGGTCGAAGTTTTGGTGTCATGGATGGATCAAAAAGTATGCAATATTTTTTTAATCTCTAAAATCAGAGGGCAAATGTAATTTAAGTAAGCCAGTGGGTGGTAAATTCAGCACGGCCTTCCTGCCAAGTGATCCCACGGTCGAATCGAAACTCAGGAATTATGTGAACGGATTAGGCATTCTTGCAAGATGGAGTTACTTTTCTGGCAATCAGGAACAAAGCGATTGGGATCGCTGCCCAAAACGTAACACAACCCACTTTGATTTTATTATGAAGCCACTGGGGATTGCAAGCCCCTAGTCCCTGCTTGTTTACTCGGAAGTAAGCCCCACCAAGTCCTGTTCCACGGAACTTCTTCCCACATAAGAGCGTCACGGATTGCAACCCCGGTCCCACGGAAACCAGGGGCTTAAATCCAGACAGTTGCGGGTCGGCCTGGGAAGAAGGCGGTAGTTTTGTCCTGGTATCACAATTCTCTTTACGCCTGTTTTGATCGTCTTGTTTTACACCCGGCTGAATGTGGCGGTGAGGTTCGAAGAAAGGCTTTAGTGAAAGGAGCCTATCCTTCCTACATAGGATCTCTCGCTTTTGTCTGTCTTTTCCCCAAAGTGGAAGAGCCTGTTCGGGGTTTAATTTTTTAAAACAAAACAGGTCATCGTCGCTAGCATTCAACAAACTTCAGCCGCAGGAGATCAGATGGCTGTTTATAGCTGGAAGCTCTGATTAATTCCTGCCCCCAGTCCCGTCGCTAAGACACATTCTTCTCCGAATCTGTTCCACACTCAAAAGTAACCCAGGAGCCAGGTGGTTCAAAATGCAGGCGTATACCTGATGAGGAGTTCTGTGAGACTGTCAAGTGTGCTTCAAGAACGACCATCTCCAAGAGAACTCAGAAACAAAACCGTAGGTATTATATGCTCCTTAAGTATAGGGACAACAAATAGGAACCTGAAGATTTAGGGAACTATAGGCCTTCTCCGTGACCAAGATATTTCTCCTTCCACCGGTATTTGGCTAATATTTGTTACGTCCTTTTATCTCTCTGAAATGAAACTGTCAGAATTCGGAAGCTGACGATATTGAGCCAGGGCTGATTTAAGCGCGTCTCGAACACTTGGGCCGTTTCTGCACTCCACTGTTATAGCGCTATTATTCAATTTTCAACATCCTGTGGAATCCTGGGGTTTGCAGTTACGGGAGGGGCCGTCCACTCCCATAACTGCAAACCCCAGGATTCCATAAGATGTTGAAAGTGGAATAATAGCGCTAAAATAGTGGAGTGCGGAAGGGCTCTCTGTTTTCAGTGGGTCTTGGCGCCGCCTAAATTGTTACAGGCCAGAATTGTCGCTTGCTTCTTTTACACCGCGGACTGGCTGTACACAGATTCATACTCTGCGGCGAGCTTCATCTATTGATCTTCAGTAATTCTTCGCCTTTCCCAAATTCTGGAATACTAAGCGGACTATATAGTGAGTCGTCTGTAGTACGACTATTCCAGAACTTGGAAAAAGTTATTTCAACTCTCAGAATCTCTCCAGCCACCAATGGCCGCTACCCATGCGCAGGACATGCTGGTGGATTCTGGGAGTTGTAATCCCCCCAAAGCAACGCTTCCAAGGTCTTGCACAAAGAAGAGGCTGCAGAATTCTTCTGCCTGTATAATTAAAGTGATTGAACCTGCTCTTTCTGCCACAAGGGTGCTGTGGGTCTGTGTCTAATATACTGTCCTTTGAGCAGTTCGTTTTCGGTAAAACACAGGTGACGCACGCTGTTGTGGCACCTTGAAGACTAACTCAGATCGGCAGCTGCAATCTGAATCGTGCGCTCCCTAGCTGACTGATAGCTGAAGGTAGACGGAGGAGATCATATTAGCACAGAAACCCGCTCTCCCCAAACCAGGAGCAGCAAACTGTGAAAGCGATCCAGTTCAAAAGTATAATGAGTTTGGGTAGGGTCCATTCTTTGCCGTGATCCGGCAGGGCAAAAAGAATAGTGTAATTCTCTGTCTTCTGTTATCCATCCCTGCTTTCTATCGAGGCCAATCCTGTTATTATCAAACGTATCAACCATGAAAGCAATTCCACCACTGCAGCTCCTGAACAAACAGAAGAAGATTGAAATGCATAGCTATTCGTTCCCAGTAACACTTTCTTTAATTTTAGTGTGCCCAGTTTATTATTCCTCTGTCTAGTTTGTGCAAAGAACTGATGCGAAAGTGTGCCAGCTTCGGAACTCGACAGAACTCTGCTGATGTCAGTCACTTTTTGAGAGAGGTGTGTGTTTTCATTTGTTTTTCACAAATTACTAATTTAAGTATGACTCTCTCCCCTTGATATGGACAAGGTATTTTTACTCCCTCCCACTAAACCAGCTCTGGGACAGGTGCTTAATTTTGGCTAGATTCTTGGCACCTTTACAGGGTTTCCCTCCCACCGCATCTGATGATGAGAGCGGAGCGCTACTGCTAGAATTTGCCCTGGAAAAAGCTTCACTGAGATTAATGGAATTTACAGGACAACTCCTGGCGGTTATACTCAAGAGTAAGTCCCCCTTAGTGCAGGATTTCCCGCACAGACTGGAGCATATTTTTTACTACTTGTTCTAACTTAGTATTAGTAAACCAAAGACTCAAAGTTCTTGGAAGATGCCAGCAGAAATTCTGCTACTTGCCTTATTATATCTTCGCGAAATTTAGGTGGGAACTATAAGGCGGGGGATAGGTGGACCCTGTTTTTCTTAGTTGACTTCACCCATGAACACCACTAATTCCTGAAACTCACAATCCCACGTGGGATTCATCCTGAAACTCCAACTGAAGCCATTTCCGCACGAGGCTGTTATAGCGCCATGATTCCACTTTCGACATCCTATGGAATCCCAGGGTTTGCAGTTTCGGGAGGGGCCGGTCTGCAAACCTCAGGATTCCATAGGATGTTGAAAGTGGAATCATAGCGCTATAGCAGCCTCGTGCGGAAATGGCCTGAGTTTGTGTTATTCACTGAGTTCCTAGTAAGACGTAGGATCACTCTGCGAGTTGACTTCAGCTCCCCTGAAGATTGGCATCCTGCGTCTTTCTCTACACACTTACTTCGAAGTAACTTCAGGCAGCCGACTGACTTCCCAGTCATCGTGAGTTAGGAACACCAAAACTGCAGGCTGTAATGCTGTAGCCGTACATCCTAGTGAAGTGATATAAAACCTGATCTCACCTAAGCGTGCACTCTTAACACTGGATCGGGCAACTGCAGACCGGCGTGGGAATGACAATTCTCCCTCTTTCCTGGTTTAAAATGGTTGGAAATCGGGGCCAGCGCTGGTGGCTATTTAGCAGATCTGCAAGCCTCCAGAAGTTAAGGTCATTTCCGCACTAGACTGTTATAGTGCTATTATTCCACTTTCAACATCCTATGGAATCCCGGGGTTTGCCCAAGGCCCCTCCCTAAACTGCAAACCCCGGGATTCCATAGGATGTTGAAAGTGAAATAACAACACTGTAACAGCGTAGCGCGGAAGTGGCCTGAGTTCCATTGGGCAAAACGGGACCTAACTCTGGGGTAAACACCTGCAGAGTCCAGGCTGCGGCACATCAAGACGCCTGCCTGGAGCTTGAGAGCCAAACCCGTCACTCCCTGGCTCCTAAGAGCGGGCGCCAACTGCTTCCGGCATGGTGGACAGAAATGCACTCTGCGCGAGCTCAGGGGCACCCTCTTTTCCGTCCTCCGCGCATCCCAGAATTGTGTTTTAGCGCTCAGGACAGACAGTTACGAAGGTCGAGGGCGCGGGAGGGGGACACTGACCGCGGGCGACGCTTTGGAGGCGCAGGTGGGCGCTGAGAGGCGGCGGCGGCGGCGGCGCGCAGGAGCCGCCGCGGTAGCCCGAGGCGCTCGCGGCGGAAGCTTTCAGTTTTCCTCGAGGCTCCTGGTTACTGTTTAACATCCCCACCCACGTTTCAGTTTGTTTAGTAAATCGATCTGATGCCTCCGGGGCTCCGGATCTCTTGGCCCGGTCGCCATTGAGCCAAGTTAATCTCTCCCCCTCCAGGGCAGAGGGGCTAGGAAGCGGGGCGAACCAAAGCCAGGCGAGGGCCGAAGAAAGGGGCACGAGACAGCCGGGTGGGGAGGGGGCGAGACGGCGGCGTGGCTCCGAGCTGCCTCGCGGGAGGGCCCCTGGGAACGGCGGGAGCCTGGCGGCAGGTAGTTTCATTTCCGAGGGCGCCTCGCGGGGAGCGTCGGAGGCCATTTCCGCACCAGGCTGTTATAGCGCGATTATTCCACTGTCAACGTCCTATGGGATCCTGGGGTTTGCAAACCCTAGGATTCCATAGGCTGTTGAAAGTGGAATAATCGCGCTATAACAGCCTAGTGCGGAAATGGCCGGAGCTGCGCCTTTCCGCCGCTTTCGCGTCGCCCTTCCTTCCAGGACGCAACCGAGGATTTCAGGCCACCTTGGGCTTGGAGGAGGGGCTTGCTGCCAACCAGCCCCGCTTACCAGATACTGTGCGAAAAGAGGAAGGAAAACAAGAGTGGCCGAGCAATGGCTTCTGGGGTGGGAATCCCGTGCCCCTGGGCGAGCCCAGGTCCTCCCCGAGCTTAACTCAAAGTTAGGAAAGTTGGCCAAGGGACCCATTGCTAGAATTCGCCAGCCGATAGTGGCTGTGGTGTTGGAGGATTCTGGAATTTGTAGTCCTAAAGGGTTAACCTTTCCAAGTTGTGCCTTAAACTGTCAATTCCTTTCCCTTCCGTTAGAACAACATTCACCCTAGTATCTCTCTATGGCTGCTTATTTTTCGTGTGTGTGTGTGTGTGTGTGTGTTTTCCCTCTGGAAGTGGGGTGGGCCTACAAAAGGCTCGGTTGCCTTTCACCCGCGGCTCCTATTGGTTAGCCTTGTTTTTCCAGCCAGTTATTTTGAAATTGTCTCCCACCCAAGTTGCATTCATGAAAAACAGCAGCAAACCCACTCAGGGTTAGTGCCCAAGGATCAGGAAGCTCTTTTATCCCCTTTTCGGGGAGGGACGGACAGGAGTAGTTTCTCAGCATTGCGGGGGGGGGAATACTATGAGGACTTCTCAATGGCTCAGGCCAGACAGAGCCAACCAGGAGGTGAAGCTTGAAAGGCCTTCCTTGTTTGTTTCAGGATTAAAAGAAAGTTTGTAAAACAAACTGCAGCTAATGAGAATGGCTTGAAGATGGTTTATTTCATAATTCGGACAGTTCAAAACTCCACAGGGAGAGGCTCAGTTCTAGGATAAAACACAGTCCTTTTATGGGCAGAAAAGATATGAGAATGGGAGGGGAGAGTCATTGCATTGAAATGTTTCAGTCTATCCTCACTTGGGTTGCCAGACTGAAAACTGGAGAAGGCTCCTGCACCTTTAATAGGTGTGCAGAAGAGGGAATTTCAGCAGGTATTGCTTGTTACTTGGTTGCATGACAAGCAACACCTGCTCAACACTTCATCTACATCACCATTAAAAGTACAGGAGCTCTCTCTTGCTTTCAATCTGGCAACACATTGAATAATCAGAGTTCTTATCCAGGCATGCCCTCTTGCAGATACTCTATTCTATTGCAGCCTTTGAGCTTCCATTTTTTCTTCTCTGCTATGGTTATTGAACATATTGGTCAGATCTCACTATACTATTTTGGAGTTGGATAGAGTGGGGTTTTTCCCTTTAGGCATTTTAAAAAGGCTCTTTAAAAATGGAAATGTCAGGGTTTGACTAGCATGCTGATACTCTTCTCTTCTTTCTCAGTGGTCTTATAATAAGAGGGTCATTTATAGGGTTGTCACAAGTTGAAATCAACTTCATGCAGATGACAACACTTTTTGGCTCTGTATCTGTCAGTACTTACTACCTAGAAGACAATGTGGTGGTTTAATTGTTGGGCTACAACCCTAGAGACCAGGGTTTGGTTCCCTGCTTGCCGACTGAAATGCACCGGGTGACCTTGAGTGCATTCTCTCAGTCCCCAGAAAACCTTGTGAAAAGTTTGCCTTAAGGTCACCATAAGTTGGAAACAATGTGAAAGCACACAACAACAACAATACTTACCACCTGAGTTTGTGGATGTGACACTCCTAGGTTCTGCCCTCCACTTGACTTGAGATGGACAATCTGCAGCAGTAACATGAGCTGTTCACTTCACATTTATCATTATACGTGCAAGTCCGCACACAATTTTAGCTAGCTTTGGCTGCTGTATGCGGTTACAGATAGAAATTTGAAGCCAAATAATTCATTGGTTAGTTCATATCCATATGTGAAATTCAGGCTCTACCTTTCTCTTCTTCTTATTTTTTCTTTTAACAATCACATCCAACTTTTTCTCCAAATCAGTAAAAGCAGTACACATGCTTTTTTTCCCTTTCTAATTTTGTCTTTTCAACAACCCTGCCGGTTAGGTCAGACGAAAAGAGGTTAACTGGCCAGAGGTAAAACTGATCCTTGTTGAGTGTAAGATCATTTCAGTTTATTTTAAAGGAGTGTTTCAATGTGTTTTTAAAAAGATTTCATCCATGTATTGTTTTAAATACCTTTATCCATTCTGTATCACTCTGGAAGCATTGGTGGACTGAGAGGCAGTACCTACTTGTCTTAAATCAATAAATAAAATAAATTATGGTTTAAGCACCGTAGGAGTTACACCTGGTAGGTCACTTCTCAATGATTCTTAAAAGCAGAGTAAGAGCTACTTATAATCTAAAACATGGGTGGATAACTGTAGTCTTCCACATGCTGATCCATGACCTTTAGATAGACTGGTTAGGGATGAAGTGATTTACAGTCAACCTGTTACACACTTGCCGACCCCTAAACTCTAGCCTAGGACTCAGAAGCTTTTGGCTTCGCAGATATCATAGACTACAATTCTCTTAATCCCTGATTCTCTTTAGCTCTGTCCTGTCTTTTAGGAGCTGAAGGCTCCTAAATAAACACAAAGTTTTCCATTCCATTTCTTGAGACTTATTTTTTGGAGGTGCCACATATGCTTTCAGTAATATCCTAAATGTACTAGAGTCAGCCTGGGCATCTCCAGTGGCTATATGCAAAGCAGTGGGAAACCCCTTTTGTCTGAGATCTGGGACAGCCATTGTCAGTCTGAACTGATCAGGGGTGAGCAACTGTGGTTGCTGTGGTTAGGACTGAAGATTGAAGTAGAACAACAGCTTCTCACTCACAGTTGTCCACCCCTGGAGTAGATAGTACTAGTCTACATGGAGTAATAGTTTCACCTGGGAAAGGGATTCTAGGAACTCGATATGCTTTGGGCTTCATGGTCCACAGGCATCCACATCCATACTCTGTCTGCTTCTTTCTTGCTTGGATTGTTTAGCCCTCAGTCTTCTTAGGAGCCACACAGTGGTTTTGCTGTAGTCCTACAATTTGCTCAGGTGTTTGATAATGCATGAAAGGCAGGAACGTCTGAGATGCTCTTGGTCCCCTAAATGAATGACGGGCCGCCACTCCAGCTGACATGTGAATGCCTTCCATTATGAAGGAAGAGTTGTCTATATATTTATTTACTTCTATGTGGGATCATGAAAGTTGTAGTCAAAGATATCTGGAAGGTATCAGGCTGAGGAAGGCCGCTTAGACCAACACTCTAACCCAGTGGTTCTCAACCTGTGGGTCCCCAGATGTTTTTGGACTTCAGCTCCCAGAAGCCCCAGCCTCTATGGTCAATACTCAGGGCTTCTGGGAGCTGAAGTCCAAAAACATCTGGGGACCCACAGGTTGAGAACCACTGCTCTAACAACTACACTACATTGTCTTTAATCTGTTTTTTGAACTGTAAAAGCTTTGGTATCACAACTCTTGGACATTCTTACCATCTAGAACACCTATGGCCCTCTAGATGTCATCACACTGTAATGTCCATCAGCTGTAGCCATAGTTAATGGTGAGGAATGCTGGAAACTGCAATCTGACAACGTCTGGAGCACTACACTTTGTCCACCCCATATTATAGCTTCGTTTACAAAGCTGCTGCTATCCCTAGGACCTGGATGAAAGTTTTTTTTTTTTTAAAAAAAAATTAAGCCAAATAGATGGTTCCTGAAATATAGAAGTTATGGCGAGAACCTGCAAAAATTCCCTCTTTTACAAAATTTGAATGGATCAGGACTCCTGTCCTCTTTGTACCTGTAACTTAATTTCTAAGGCCTTTTCCGCACGACACTCTTATAGCGCAATTATTCCACTTTCAATCTCCTAGGAAATCCTGGGGTTTGCAGCTTCGAGAGGGGCCAGCCGGTCCCTCTGAAGCTGCAAACCCCAGGATTCCCTAGGAGATTGAAAGTGGAATAATGGTGCTATAAGAGTGTCGTGCGGAAAAGGCCTAAGACCATAGATTAAGACATGCTAGAGCCCTAAGATATAGCAAATATAAGGCACCACTTACTCAGCTGCTTTTAAATTGTTGCAGTTTCTTCCTCCTCCTCCTCCTTTCCTTCTTTGGCCTCAGCTTACCTCAGTTGCTGCCAGTTGAGTGCACAGTACAAAGGTAGTTTGTACTCAGTTCAGTTTTGGGGAGAGGAAGGTAGTAGACTCATGCCCTTTGCAGTAGGTTCAGCTACAAGCAAATTCCTTCAGCCTCTCCTAGCTTATCTATTCTTGCTTATTTTGACCTGACTTTGACGTTTCTTTCCCCAACATGTCCTGGTTTTTAATCTGTGAGATGTTAGAAGATATGCACTCCCAACAGACCAACCCTGCAGTACATACTACCTACATACTAACATTCTAAATTACATACTAAATTCTGGGACTCTGTCTGGTGAGATCACATCTGATATGGTGCTGCTCTTCTTCCTTCCCAGTCAGTGAGGCAGCGCTGCTCCAAACTGTTGGAAAAATTACCAGTATTCTCTCTCCCCGCTCCATCTTGTTATTAGAACAGATGGGCAATAGCAAGATAGGGCCTCCCTTTTCTGTTGCATGCCAGATCTTCTCCATTTGCCTTTCTCTGTCTTTTATTGCATGATCATAAATACCTTTGGTGCTCAGATCATGTGACCCAGGATAGTTGCTTGGGTCATCGGTCTTATAAAAGTTAAGACCTCCCTCTCTCTGAAGATCTCTCTCTCTTTGTTCTCAATGGCTGCTTTCCCTGAACTCTTCGCATGCTCTGAGCTTGAGTCCCATCAAGGAGGATGGTGAGTTAAACTGAAGAATCTCCTATTCACTAGATTAGACAGGTAGCAGACTCTCTCAATACAGATGTAAATGAAGTGTCATTAGTAAAGTATTTAGTCTTTTATTCAAAGCTACCTGCGTCTGTGTTTATTCCAAGTACCAGTCTGAAGCCACAAGTCGTTAGATAAAACTTCTACCGCTTCTCTGTGTGACTTTGCTAAATGAAGATTGGATCCTGACAGGTTCAGTCTCATTTTCCCCTACAATTTGGGTCACGGGCCCAGAAGAGAAGTTCTTTGTTTGATGACCACGTGGCACCCGGCCGGCAGAGACTGACCGCTTGAACAATGGCTTCTAATCCATTGCTTACTATTGAAAAGTTAACTGGTAGCAATTACCGAAATTGGTCTTGGAATATGCAAATGCAATTAACTACAATGGGACTGTTTAAAGTTGTGAAAGGACAGCGGCCCACAGAGGATAGGGCAAAGCAGAAATTTGATGAAGATGATGAGAAAGCAACTGCTTATATCTGCTTAGCCATTGATCCAAGCATTGTTTATCACATCAGAGACCTAAAAAGTGCTAAAGAAATATGGGAAAAACTGAAGAGATTATTTGACTCTCCCAGTATTGCAAAACAAAGTGGTATTATAATCAGACTTACAAGAATGAAATTGTTAAATCCTAGATTTTTGAATGAACATATTAACACTTTCATGACTATGGTATCTGAATTGCAAAGTGCTGGAAAAAATTTTTTTCAGAACCTGTGAGATTGGGAATGTTTTTTGGAAGTTTGCCTAAATTTTTTAAAAAGCCCAAAATTTGATCTCTACAAATTAAGGGAGATGTAAATTTGGAAACTGCTATTGCTGAAGTTATAGAATATCAAAATAGGAAAAATTTGAGGAATTTTAAACCTGAAGTAAGAGCTGCTGGAAAAGATTTCACTCAACCTAAGGAGAATTTGCATATCAAAGAGTCTTCTTCACAGAGGACAAATGGCCAAAAATTAACATTTCAAAACAACAGAAACACAAACCCAGTGATAAAAGGGGTTTTTTAACTCTAAGAAGAAATCTTCTGCAAATTTTAATGTTGGTTAATTTTTGAACAATTGCTCAAGCCTATGCAAAATCAAAAAGAAAATATAATTGTAATTGACAGCGGTGCTACTAGTCATTACTTTAATCGGAGAGAAATGTTTGTAAATCTTGATACAAGCAAAACATTTTCCTGTTTATTTAGCAAATGGCCAATCAGTGGTTGAAAAAAGGGAAAGGGACAGTTTTTTTGCAAACAAAATTTGGCCCAAACAGGATGAGACTTTAAGAATTCATGATGCTTTTTTGTCCCAGATTTAAAAGTGTCTCTTTATAGTGTCAGAACAACTACAGCGAGAGGGAAATAGAGTTATTTTCAAAAAGGAAACTTGTTTTGGTCTTCATGGCAAAAATTTAATTTTTGAGGAATCCTAAATGGTACTGTTACCAAATGCAAATTTTGGATTCATATGCAAATACTGTGATCCAGTGTAATCACAAAGACTGTTTAAATTTATGGCATGGCCTTTTGGGGGCACAGAAATGTACAATGCATTCAGAGACTGGCTAATCAAGAACTTGCTATAACTTTTTTTTTAAAAATTTGCTCTAACAATGAGAAATGCATAAAATGTCTAAGGGCAAAAGCTGTCAGAGCATCACATTCGTCAATTACAGAAAACAATCCACCAAACCACTGGACCTTTTATATACTGATCTTTGTGGTCCATTCAGCCAAAAGTCTAGGTGGAAATTCTTACTTTATGACTATTATTGATGATTTCAGCAGATACACATACACTTCCCTTTCTCAAAGAGAAAAGTCAAGCTTTTGAGAAATTCAAGGAATACTTAATCTTTTTTAATAGATTTGGCTACAAACCTAAAAGCCTACGTTTCTGACAATGGAAGTGAATTTGTTAATGCAGAGTTTGATGATTTTTTAAGGAACAAGGCATTGAACATCAAACTACACAAGTTTATACTCCAGAACAGAATGGAGTGGCAGAACGAATGAACAGAACTCTCAAAGAGATGGCAGTCACAATGCTTTTAGAGGCTAACATGCTTAAACGCTATTGGTCTGAAGCAATTATGACTGCTCATACTTGTGCAACCGTTCCAATTAAATCCAGAGATGCAACTCCATTTCAGTTATGGAATGGAACTAACCCCAAGTTGAATCATCTCAAAGTTTTTGGAAGTAAAGCATTACCTACATTCCCAAACAGAAAAGAGACAAACTTGACTGTAGAAGTGAAGGGGAAATTTTTTTGGTTATGCTAGAAATGGTTACAGAATTTTTAAATCCAAAATGGGCGTACAATAAAAGTAACAAGTGCTGTTTATGTTGATGAAAGGCCACAGCCCAAATCTAATCCAAACCAAGATGTCTATCCAGATTTGTTTGCAGTGGGAAGGAACTCCCACCAGCAACCAGGAATGTGACACTGTACAATCCTCCAGATGTCTTGCATCCAGAAGGGGCTACAGATGTGGTGATCCAACCAGAGGACGCGGAACCGGACGGCGCTCAAGGAGCAGACCCAGGTGTCCAAGTCCAGGAAAGGGAAATCTGAACGCATCAACAGAGGCGTACCACCTGATAGACTGTCTTATCTAGCCACGAGGAGAAGATTCCACAACCCTCTGACTGGCAAAAGATCAAGGGGTACCCCAAAATCAGATTCTCAAAAGTGGGTGGAAGCTGCTTTTGAAAGAGATGCAATCTTTATATAAAAATAAAACATGGACTTTGTCAGAATTGCCAAAAAGGGAAAAAAGGGGAATTGGCTGTAAATGGGTCTTTACCACAAAGCAAGATGCAGAAGGGGGAAAATTTAGAAATAAAGCCAGGTTAGTGGCAAAGGGATTCACACAACAATTTGGTGAAGATTACAACGAAATTTTTGCCCCCCGTTGCCACACACACAACTGTGAGAACTCTCCTAGCTGTTGCAGCATCTAAGAAAATGCATGTCCAACATCTTGATGTTAAAACAGCTTTTCTTTATGGACAATTGGATGAGGAACTGTACATGGAACAGCCTCCAGGATTTCAAGTTCCTGGGAAAGAGCATCTTGTATGCAAATTGAACAAAGAGCATTTATGGCTTGAAACAGGCTGCCAGAGCATGGAGTGAGAAGCTAAGCCAACTTCTTTTTAAAAAACTTACTCCAGGCACTGTTCAAGTGTGTTTACAAAAGATTCAGAAACAATAAATGGACTTATATTGCATGTTATGTTGATGATTTGATCCTGTGCAGTAAGGAATTTAAAACAGATAGTGAGGAGATAGTCAACAATTCAAGAAAGAGATAGACATCAAGAATTTGGGAGACATCTCACACTATCTTGGAGTACAAATAGAAAGAAGCAGTGATGGAAGCTTCTATCTTAACCGAAACAGAAGATAATAGATCTTCTGGACTGCCTTGGACTAAAGGATGCCAATATTGTGGGAACCCCAATGGAAGTGGGTTTCTTAAAGGACACTAAGAAATGTGAACCCTTGAAAAATGGGGAAAATATAGGACTGCAGTTGGAAAGCTCCTATACATTGCTTTAAATTTTACCAGACCTGATATTGCCAATGCTGTTGGATCTTATGCAGAATGGTTAACTCTCCTACTGAAAAAGATCTCATTGCAGTGAAAAGAGTTGCCAGATATTTGAAAGGAACTGCAGATTACAAGCTGATGTTACCAGCCTGTGATCAACCACGAAATTTGGGTTTCCTTGGGGTGCTGACTGGGCTGTAGACCTAGCAGAGAGAAAATCAACCAAACGGAAACCTGATCTTCTATGGTGGAGGAGCTATAAGCTGGTAAGTAAAAAAACAATTAAATTTCAGATTCTTCCACAGGTGCTGAGTGTGTTTCTGCAAAAACAGCATGTGATGAAATAAAGTGGCTGCATAACTTACTTCTGGACTTAGGCATAACAGAGCCCAAGCCAACCATTTTGATGCAAGATAACCAAAGTTGCATCAAACTTTCTGAAAGTGAGAAGCCACTCAAGAAGAACATTGACATTGCTTTCCATAAGGTGCAAGAGATTGGCCCAAAGGAATTGTTGGGTAGAATACTGCAATACAGAAATAAAACTTTCTGATATTCTTACCAAGCCTCTACCAAGAGACCAGTTCCAAAACTTAAAAAGGCATGAAGATCCTGGAAAGTGGGTCCAAAAAATGAGAAGGGGACTGTTGGAAAAATTACCCGCATTCTCTCTCCCGCTCCCCCTCTTGTTATTAGAACAGATGGGCAATAGCAAGGGTAGGGGCCCCCCTTTTTTGTTGCTGCCAGATCTTCTCCATTTGCCTTTCTCTGTCTTTTATTGCATGATCATAAATACCTTTGGTGCTCAGATCATGTGACCCAGGATGTTCTTGGGTTATCGGTTTTAAAATTAAGACCTCCCTCTCTCTGAAGTCTCTCTCTCTCTTTTTTCTCAATGGCTGCTTTCCCCAAAATCTTCGCATGCTCCGAGCTTAAACCCCCTCAAGGGGGATGGTGAGTTAAACTGAAGAATCTCCTATTCACTAGATTAGGTAGCAGACTCTCTCAATACAAACTGGGCCCCACACACTTTTTGTCTTGCTCTAGTAGAGGTGAAGTAGGAAGAAGTGAGTAACAGCTGTACTCACAACAGACAAATCCTGGACTGAGGCCAATTTTCCCGGGTGCCAAACATTCCGGGGTCAGCTGTTGGGAGCATGACTTATGCCCACTGTTTGAAAGATGGGAGGGTTTTGCAGATTAAACCCCCGAGTTTTTATATACCAAAATGGCCTCAGTTAGCATCCGTTGCAATTGAGATGGACACCTGCTCTTCTTACTCTTGGCTCTAAAAGAGGAGTAAATTTTACCTTAACTCTTGTGAGAGGAGGTTCTCTCTTATGATTTCTGGCCTTTTGTGGATTTCAAATTTTGTGAGACTCTGGAATTCCTTCATAAAGGGTTTTTCCCCCATAAACTGGGTTGCTTTTCATAGACTTGCCTCATATGGACCGTTCATTCTTGAGCTGGCTGGGCAATGGGAGGGGGAGGTTGTCCCCCCACCAGGATCAAAAAAAGTGGCACCCCAAGGGAGGTGGGACAGAGAGAAGGGCCTCTCCAGATTGAATGAAGCCTTTGGGATCCAATCAATTTTATCTGGTTTGTACATGTGTAAGGTTTTAACAATATTTACTAGATATTTTTATGCTATAAATTATTTGTCACTGCTTCATATCTTGAATTGTTTT
Organism: Iguana delicatissima; assembly: GCA_948472985.1. Taxonomy (NCBI): domain Eukaryota; kingdom Metazoa; phylum Chordata; class Lepidosauria; order Squamata; family Iguanidae; genus Iguana; species Iguana delicatissima. Next base: position 157,402 of record CAOKZL010001141.1, on the reverse strand, counting down.
AAATTGTTTAAGCTGAATTTATTGTATGCTGCCTTAAGATCCAGCCAGCATGGTACAGCAGCTTAAGTCTTGGAGTAGGACTCTAGGAGTCCATACCCTTGCTTGGCCATGGAAACCCACCTTGGGCAAAATACCCTTTTCTAGCCTCAGGGAGGAAGGCAAAGGCAAACTCCCTCTGAGCAAATCTTGCCAAGAAAATTGCATGATACATTCACCTTAGGTTTTCCAGAAGTGGGAAATTGCTTAAGACAACAATAAACTGTGAGATCCTTGAATATAGGGTGGGACAAAAATATTAGCTTATGATTATCTGGGACAATATGCAGCATACTGGTTAATGTAGGAGTACATAAGAGTTAAGCAATACTTCATGAACTATGGGGAGTCTCTCTGAGTCAGTCTCATTGAACATAGTGAAACGTCTAAGTAAACTGTGTGCCAAAACAGGTAAGTACTTTCCAGGATCAGTGGGATTCATTTTGACTCAGATTTGTTGAGAACAATGGTGGGCAAAGTGTGGTCCAGGGGCTTCACAGCCTCAGGTGCTGTTTTTTGGCCCCCAGGAGGCCTTTTTTTTGTTCCAAAATGTCCCCAAATGACTTCTAGGTAGTGTGGAGAGCATTTCCACCATGTTTGGAGGCTCCTGGACACCCCCACGTCAAAAGAAATGTTTGCAAAAGTTTCATTTTTTTCTTCAAAATGCCCTCTAGGGTGCGAGAGAGGCCCAAAATATGGTAAGAATGCTCCCATGTCCCCTCCAAAGAGGCCCTCCAAGGAGTTGTGATGACAGTAATGTGGTCTGTCCTTCCACATTTATTCACTCCTTGTTTAGAATTTGTTGACAAGTTTAATAACATGAGAAGAAGAGCCCATACATCCCAATTTTAGACAATACTCTCAACTCAGTATGTGCATGTGTGTGTGTGTTTGGAGGAAATCTGAAGCCCTAAATGCTTTCTAGACCCTTTTTCCAGCCCAGTCGCGTGCATGATTACTCAGAAGTCAGTCATACTGTTTTCACTGGGGTCTATTCCTAGGGAAGTGTGGAGGGGGGCTTTAGTATTACAGTCTGATTTTGCATTTTCTTTTACAGACAAGAAAAAGAACATACCATGAAATATTCAGTTAAAGTCAGTTATGGGGAGAGTATTGTGAACATTTTATTGATCATCCTATTCTCTCTTTCTCTTCCACGTCCTCTTCTTCTTCTTCTTCTTCTTCTTCTTCTTTGATGTATATAAAGGGAGTTAAGGTGGAAAGTGCTCTAAAATGCTCTTTTGTAACCTGCTCCACACTTCCCATAATTCCTCTGTTGCTCTGCAGCTTTGAGGAGGCAGGGGGAAAACCAGTTAAAAATGCTGTTTTCATTGCCTGGTACTCAATTCCCTGTCTCTTTCTTCCTTTCTCACAGATGCATGGCAGCTCTGCCTGAGGCATACCTCATACACATTAAAAAAAAAATCCCGTGTAGGACAAGATCCCAATGCAGTTATCTTGTTCAGAACGTTGCCTTTCATTTTAGTGGCTCATACAATTGGTGTATAGAAAAACCACCTACTCTTCCTCCTTTCTCCAGCTTTCCTCAAGTCTGACTGACATAGGGACATGCTAGAATAAATTCTGATCCTGTTTAACTCTGACTAAATGAAAAGTAGCCTGCCTTTGGGCAAATGGTTTGTTTATTTTGGAGGACACAAGGAACTAGCTGAAACCTTTCCCTGGAGAGGAATGTTCTTGATCGACTTTTCCCAAGTGGGTCTTCCCTCAGATCTATTAGACTACAGCTCCCATAGTCCCCAGCCAATGACCCAGCCAAGTGAAAATGGGCTATTAAAAAGAAGTTGTTAAACAGTGGTGTAGACCTGAGTCTCAACAACCTCCTCCTCCTCCTCCTAAAATAACAATGCAGTGTTATGGCTAACAGTGTAATCATTTATGCAGAAATAAGTCCAATTAAAATTGACCTGAGCTTTCCTAACTGGGACAGAATGGGGTAGATTCCTAAAACTCACAGCATCATCCTGTGCAAGTTTCATCAGAAATAGGCCCCACTGGCTTTGGTGAGACTAATTTGCCAATAAATATGTGTAGGATTAGCACTGGGTATGAATCATGAAGTTTTGGGTAGAAATCTTATGTCTGCCATCAACAAAATAGTGATTTTGAGTAAGCCATTCTCTCTCAGCCTGAGTTGTCCTATGTGCATATGGGGACGACTAGTACTGCCTTGATTTACAGGAATATTGTAGGATATACAATTGGATAATGCTCTTGAAAGCTTGAGCTCCTAAAGGTGCTTTACAACATAATTGTGGTAGTGTCACAGCTTCTGCTCCAAGAAGGTCAGTAGAAAAGCTTTTTGAAAACCCCCAGCTCTTTCCTTTTACTTGGATGCAACTGAACAGAATATTTTAAAGCCAGAATCTGAATGGATACTGGATGGAGTACTTGAAATCCAGTATCTGAAATAGACAAATGCTGACTTAAAGCTCCATTCCTGTTGACCCTTAAAACAGCTGACAGATCCCTTGCTAACATCATGGGCCCTTTCTGCACGAGGCGAAGGAATCGCTCCGTGCCGTTACCTACTGCTTCTTCTGGGATACGAAGCAACATGGACTGTCCCTGAAGCCCTTCCGCAGGGCTCCTCCTTGGTCCAGGGCGAATTGGAGCAGCACGAGGTCTGTAGATCCGCACTCCTCCGGCTTCCAAAATGGCGGCTTCCGGCTTCCAAAATGGCGGCTTCTGGTTGGTCGTAGGTCCCAATCAACCGCTAAAGCTTGCCACGCCTAAAGCCCGCCCTCTGCAGATCGCAGGCTCACATTGGTGCAAGCCTGCGAATCTGCACAAGGGAGCAGGAACGCAATGGCGCATTCCAGGAAAATAAAGACCTGTTTTTTGTGGTCTTTAGAAAACACGCTGGAGGACCACTTGGGGGTCGTTTTGGAGCGGACTGAGGTGTGGACCTCCAGTAAGTAGTCCACTCCTAGTCTGCTCCAAGGTGCAGACGACCTCTGTGAGAGGACGCACTGCCCCATTCTAATTGTCTGGTGCAGAAAGGGCCATGGTGTGTGTATAAATCTAACAGGGCCTATGTTCCAGTAGTACTTCCTGTTTTCCTTTTCATCTTGTGACTCCAGTATTGTTGTTTGTCGTTGTGTGTCTTCAAGTCATTTCTGACTTATGGTGATCCTAAGGTGAACCTATCACAGAGTTTTCTGGCAAAATTTGTTTTTTTAGGTAGGTAGGTGGGAATTGCCTTTGCCTTCCTCTGAGGCTGACAAGACTGGCCTAAGCCTAAGGTCACCCAGTGGGTTTCCATGGCTGAGTGTGGATTTGAACCTTGGTCTTCAAAATCATAGTCAAATCAGTCTACCACACTGACTCTCTGAATCCAGTATTATTGCATAAAATTGCAGAAGTTGAGTTTTAATTGTTTAAGCTTGAAAATATCTTTATTCTCCTCTCTTTTGGGGGCTGGAGTAGATGTCTTAAAATCTAGTCAAAAGTGTAAGATTTGTGCTTTAAGAGTAATTTGTAACAGGAAATATAGGGAAAAGGCTGAAGTAAGAAATCCTAGGGGAAAGAATATAACACAGTCCTGCATTGGAAGGGATTTTGTGGCTCTTTCAAGCATCTGAAAAGTTTTTAAAGGGGGCACAACAATAGTTTAAGTCTCTTGTGGAGGAGTCAATTGTGGTACTCTGGGAACTGCAATTCACACTCCTCCATAAGTTTCCACCTTATTATGCTTGATTGTTGATGACATCTAGGGGTCTTAGTAGACCACAAGCTAAACATGAGTCAACAGTGTGATGCAGCAGCCAAAAAAGCCAATGCAATTCTGGGCTGGGATTAGTTTCCTAATCAAGGGAAATTATTAGTGCCTCTCTATCTCAGACCTCATCTGGAATACTGTGTCGAGCTCTAGGCACCACAGTTTAAGAAGGGTACTGACAAGCTGGAAAATGTCCAGAGAAGGGTGAGCAAAATTATCAGAAGTCTGGAAACCAACTCTTATGAAGAATGGCTTAGAGAGCTGGATATGTTTAGCTTGGAGAAAAGAAGACTGAGACTCTTTCTGCACTACACAGTTATTGTGCTATTATTCCACTTTCAACATCCTGTGGAATTCTGGGATTTGTAGTTTCCTGAAGCCAAAGAGCTCTCTGGCTGAGAATTCTAAAGGCCCCTCCCTAAAGTGCAAATCCCAGGATTCCATAGGATGTTGAAAGTGGAATAGTTGCACTATCATTTGGACATCCTTTGTAGGCTGGATGGGCATTTTTCATGAGTGCTTTAGTTACATATTGGCAGGAAGTTGGTCCCTCCCATCTCTAAGATTCTATGATTCAATGGCATCTGTTCTTCCTAGACTATGTGAAAACAAAAGCAGGCAGTATTTCATCTAGTAGTAGAGTGGCCTAGAATTCCATATTATGGAGCTAGTCCGCTATTGGAAGGGCTATCAGAATGTAGGCCTCTGTTTGAAGTCTATCTCTGTCTAAGGAGCCGTGCAATCTAAGTTTAAAGCTGAAAGAACTACAAGAAAGAGTTATGTAGGGATCTTATCTACAATGAACACCTGGACAACAGACTGTGCAAACACACAGCTCACCTGATAGCAGACCACTGTCTGAGTTATTGTATTTCTAGAAATGCACTGTAGAAATAATTTATAAATTTCATCATATCTAGCAATGATGAAGCCACATGTGTGCACATGCATATGCACATGTGTACATGCCATACATACTTTTTTTATTTATTTTTTATAAAACATTCGTCATTACAAACATCAATTATCATCTAGTCATGTTCATATTTTACATTGTATAAAAAAACCTTATTTCATAAATAGATAAATACATTCTTCAATTTTATATATATTCCTTATTCCCTTATTGTTATAAGTTAGGATCTTCTATTTTGATATTCATATTCTTAATCATACCTTACATTATCTATGTTCTCTTACCTTAAATCATTTTCTTATTCAAGATGAAATACATTATTATTTTTCAGCCTTTTTACATTAAAGTTTCTTAATTAGATCCTATTCCATTTTCTCTATCATGTCAACTTCCTACTTTTCCTTGTTTGGATGTTAAACCATCATTTTATCTGATACCTCCATCTTATTACTATTTTTGTTGACTTGCCTGAGTACTAGTATTATTTAGATTTATTTGATCTGTTTTGCTTACTGTCAGTCTTTACTTCTCTTTCTTATCATTCTTCCTTGTTTCCTTGGCACAGTTGAGTCCAGTTAGCTTCAATATATTTCTTCACTATTTCCATTTCTCTTTCTTTCCTCTCTTTCTTCTCTCCTCTCATTGCTCCAGTTAAAGCATCATTTGCTACCAGTTCTAGCGGTTTATTCAACCATTCTTCCATCTCTGGTGCTTTGTCCCTTTCCCAATGCTTTGCATATGTTATTCTAGCTGCTGTAACCATGTATAATATTGTGTCTTTATGTTTGGTGTAGGCTTTATTGACTTGAGGTGTCATATTCAATAAAAATATCTCTGGTAACATTGGTATGTTTATTTGTAAGATTTCCATCATGCTTTTATGATTTTTTTCCCAGTATTTTCTTGCTTCCAAACATTGCCACCACATATGATAAAATGTACCTTTTTCTTCTTTACACTTCCAACAGTTTTTCTCATTCGTCTTATACATTCTGCTCAGTTTGACTGGGCCCAAATACCATCTGTACAGTATTTTAAGATGATTCTCTTTCAAATTTTGCACCAAAGTAAATTTTTGGGTGTCTCTCCAGCTATTTTACCCAGTGCTCCAGCTTTATTTCATGACCTATGCTTTGGGCCCACGTAATCATTGTATCTTTTATTACTTCCATCTCTAGTTATCTATCTAACATAAACTTATAGAAATATGATGTATGATGTTCTTTTTTCTCAAATATTTTTTCAAATTTATTTAATTGAACATTTTTTTTTCAAAATCTTCCAGTTTCTGATCCATTTTAAACCTTTCTTTCAGTTGCATGTGTAAGAACCATTGACAGTTCCAACCTTCATTTGCCAATTCTTCTCTTGTTTTTATTCGTAAGCCATCTTTTCCATCTTCAATTATTATATCTTTATAAGTAATCCAACTTTCTTTGGAGTCTTTCCATTTCCCATATAAAGCTTCCTGCAGTGAGACCCAATGTGGAATTTTAGAGTATAATTTCTTTTTCCTTATTCTCCAAATTTCTAATAATGATCTTCTAATATACTGGTTTGAAAAGTCTTTATCTATTTTTGCTTCATTGTACCAGAGGTACCTATGCCATCCAAATCTAAGATCCACTCCTTCTAAATTCAATGTTCTTTCATTTTTCAACAATATCCAGTCTCTTATCCAAGTCATTCCATTTGCATAATAGTATATTTTCAAGTCTGGTACTCCGCAGCCTCCTCTTTCTTTTTTTTTCAATCAATATTTTCCATTTTATTCTGGGTTTTTTCCCTCTCCAAATATATTTTGAAAGGTCTTTCTGCCACTCTCTGAAACTTCTTTCATTGGTTATAACTGGTAAGTTCTGAAATAAATAGTTCATCTTCGGTAACACCATCATTTTTATAGCTCAATACATACTTTTCAAGGCAGTTCTGTTGCCCTAAGATTCCTCCCTCTTTTCCTGAGGACTGCAGAAGTGCAGCAAGCCCTGAGATCTGGCAGTGCTATATAGGTCATAGGCCAGTGGTTCTCAACCTGTGGGTCCCCAGATGTTTGTGGACTTCAGCTCCCAGAAGCCCTGAACATTGACCATAGTGGCTGGGGCTTCTGGGAGCTGAAGTCCATGAACATCTGGGGACCCACAGGTTGAGAACCACTGTCATAGGCAATTGCAAAGGGTCTGAGAGCCAATTTTATGGTGGTGGGATGCTTTGGGAGCTGCCTGGGTTGGCCAGTATACTACCAACCAGAAGAAAACAGAAATGGCCAGAAATCTATTTCTGTTTTTGAAAAACTTTAGAAAATGTTAAACAGAGTAGCAAGCCCCTGCAACTATTTAGATGGTGAACTGGTGTCTCCTGAGAGCTTCTAGAAAAGGCAATTTGCCTTTTTTGCCAGAGATAAGAGACCCTAACAGTGTGGAGGGATCATCCTTGGGAAGCCACAGGGCTTTACTGTGCCCACTCTGGTTTATGATGTAGGATGATCAAATATGTATTGCTGAGGAAGAGAAAATGTGTCACCAAGTCAAAAGAGGAGATAGAGTGGCATAAAATGTGTATTTTGTGCACTAATCTATATATTAGAAAATGTGCACTAATCTATATTAGAAAGATGAAAATTTAGAAGTAATTACTATAATTTAGACAGAAATTTCATTCTCCTTACTATAACAGGAAAGATGATGATTTGGTGGTCCATGTGTCTGTTGAGTCTGCTGTCTGGATGCTAACTGTTGACAGACAATTAGACAGCCCCATGTTCTCCATTCTTCTGGTTCCTTATCTTTAAAACAAACTCAGACTGGACAGTCCTTCAAATGGAAGATGCAGATCTGACAGACTTTCAAATAGAGGGGAATACAACACATGGGCATCCTAGTAGGTTAAGAAACATTTTTTAGTTAATCCCTGACTGTTCAAAATGGGAACAAGCTATCTGGAAATTCACTCCATTATATCTGAAGGTTTTCAAGGAAATAATAAATGTGTAAAAGTTATGCATGATTTCCATCAGGCTTGCACCAAATGGAGTGCAGCCTCTGCCATCACAGGAGGTTTAATACACTCCCCATTTTTGTGGTTTTGGAAAGGAACTACAGAAAATGAGGGAAGGAATGTGATCAGCCATCTCGAATCACAGAACTGGTGCTGATTTGCCTTGCAGAGTGCTAGACTAATACAACTATCTGAAACTCGCTAAGATCAGTAGCCAAACTTCCCATGATTTTAATGGGTATGGTTTCTACCTTATGTGCTATATTGGGTGTTGTTTTGTAACTTTAACCTGGCAGTTCTAGATCATTTGAACACATTTGAACACATCAATAACTCTGAGGTATGTTAACTTTTATATTATTTTAATGGGGATAATAGACAGATGATTCACCTAAATGTCAGCAAGAACTTCCTGATGTTCAACAATGGAATATGCTGCCTGGGAGTGTGCATAACAGTCTAGTGCAGAAATGGCCTATGATTGACAACGGAGATTGCAAAGTTACTTAAAAATTATATTTTGCAAGTAACTACATTTAAAAGATTTTTACATTATTGAAAATAAATGAAATAGTCGCTAAATAAGACCGCTGTAAGCTTTTGGCCTGTAGTATAAAAGATCCTTAAATCATGACAACACACCTGTAATGATAGAAGTAACATAATCAATTACTTATTGCCAAAGGAATTAATTAAAAATAATTTGTTATTTGTAACCAGTTACTTCCAAGCACTCTTTGATACCTGCAAGTACTTTTACAACCTGATTAAAATTTTTACTCAGAAATATTTTATGAAATGAGACTTAGTCTGGTAAGCAAGACTTAATATTTTAACTTTAGACTTGATGGTAGAACTCCTGATTTTTCTGACTGTATTACTGTGACTAAAAGAGAAGGCTTGGGATGACATGTCTCTTGTTTCAAGATTCCCTAGGTCATTGATTTTCCCACTTTAATTTTTGCACTAGCATTAATGGTAATTTTATGGGAATGTATACAATTGGAAAGATCTTACGATGAATTTCCTTCCACTGTCTGGTTTAACTGAACCAGTCAGCTGTAGAAAAAGCTTCTTTTGCATCCCAACTAAGTTGAAAAGCTGGTAAAGAGATTCCCTATTACAGTGACGCTAAGCATGAAATGTAGGCAGGGTTGCATATCCTGTATCTGTTATACGGAACCAGTCCTTGTTGCTGCCTGATTTATTGTTTTTGATGGCTGCATTATTCCAGCATTTATGCAAAACCCAATAGGAGGTAAGGAATGCTATTCTTTTGGTGATAGATGTAACTTATCATAAAGGTGAATGTCTTTTATGAGGCTACATTTTCCAGGAAAATTATCATGGTAAGACAATATGCTGTAACTCTAGGTAAAGAAGCACATATTTGCACTTTATTTTGTGCTACATGTTCTGTGTCTGAAATTTGATACACACAAAATGGGAATACAGCCTACTGAATACTGTAGTTAATCTTCAGGAAACATCCATAGGATCAAGCTATGAGTGTTTCGTTATTGTAAGGTACAGAGATAATAGCATAACTGAAGTAATTGACAGGAGGGCTTCATCAAAACCAAAAATTGTTCTAAATTTTGGGACAGTTTGGAGGTATTTTAAAATGCAATTCAACAGCTGTGATTGAATCGGGGTTTTCACTTTACATTTTCATTTTTTTAAAAAGTTAAATTCAGGTTGGAATAACACGTATAATGTCAAAGCTGAAATCTATCAAACTGAAGGAGCTAGGCTACATTTTCAAACCTTTTCCAATTGTCAATTTAAGTTAATTGAAAGCGAAAGGTCTCAGATTCAGGATTGGGCCATTTAAACACAAGCGTGCTGCTTTCATTTCATAGAAAGGCAATCTCCCTCCACACACGTATTTTTAAAAGGTTCATTCATAATTCTCCCTTCACACTTCTATTGGAAATGACAGAATTCATTATTTTTGAGCTTCAAACTATTTTTCTCCAACTTGGGTGATGAATTGTATGAGATTTACTTCACAACATGACATGGCAGCCCTTGAGATTTTAAAATACTATGGGTTAGCTGCCTGCCCTTTGTAACTCCTCAGGAGAAAAAGTGGAGGGAACTTTAGCCAAGATTCAATGTCTTACTACCCTGTAAGCAAGCAGGCAAGGATTTTTGTGTAATGCTCGCAAGAGTTTTAGGATATGGGATGGGATGGCAGTCATAGGCAATTTAATATCCAGTAATATTGGAAAGATAAAGAAGCTTATGCCATCTATTGTACCTGTTTTGTGTATAGTCCATGATCAAATAAGTATCTCCTTCTATGTTCTATATCTTCTGCATATATACAATAACTGGAAAAGTCTTGTTAATGATTTAGATGCCAACTCCCACATTGCTGCTTGTCCTCCTCCTGTTGTGTTTGTTGTTGTTGTGCACCTTAAAGTTGTTCCCAACTTAGGGAAACCCTAAGGTGAACCTATTATGGGGTTTTCTTGGCAAGATTTGTTCAGAAGGAGTTTGCCTTTGCCTGCCTCTGAGGCTGAGAGAGTGCAACTTGCCTAAGGTCACCCACTGGGGCCATTTCTGCACTACACTGTTATAGTGCTATTATTCCACTTTCAGCATCCTGTGGCATTCTAGTATTTATAGTGTACTGAGGTCAAAGAGCTCTCTGACTGAGAATTCTGAATGCCCCTCCCTAAACTGCAAAACCCAGGATTCCATAGGATGTTGAAAGTGGAATAATAGCACTATAACAGTGTAGTGCGGAAATCGCCCCAGTTATCAGGTTGAGGGAAAATTCAAACCCTGGTGTCCAGAACCATAATCCAACACTTAAACCACTACACCATGCCAGCTCTTCTACCAGACATGAAATCCTTTCTATGGCCCTTTCTGCACCTTACCTTTTTCCAGTGCTGGGGTGTGGGGATCGCGTGAGCAGCCTCTGGCGAGAGGCTTTCTTGTCCCTGCTGCTTCAGCAATGCACGAGCTGCCTGCTCACGCGAGAGCCCTGCCTCTTCCTTCCTCAATGCAGCCTGGGAGTTTCCCAGGCTGCGCTGGGGCGGGAAGCACAACCGGTGTGGCTCCGGAAGCTTTGCAAACAAGGTAAGTGCGCGCAGGGCCCAGGAGCAATGTGTGATCATGCACCATTTTCAGCTTCCAGCTGAAAATGAAAAGGTGCGTGAGCAGTACCTGCTGGCCCCTGGGGCTTCATGCGATTGTGAGTGTGTCGTGCAGATTGCTCCTCACAATCGCACAATGCTCCAAGTGCCCTTTCGCATGGCAAATACCATGCGGAAAGGGCCTAAGTGTCTGTCTATTCATTGTTCATTAGACTTTCCTGTGGTATACCATGCTTTACTGTAGGAACTCTTTAACAGTAGAATTGGATGATAGGAGTCTTTCTTTCTTTGGAGATTATTAAACAGTCGTTGGATAGGCATCTTTCAGGAGTACTATAGTTGTGTATTGCTGCATTGCAAGATGACCCTTCTGGTACCTTCCAACCCTAAGATTCTATGGTTTTATAACCAGCAACATCTCTTACTTTTAAAATGTCTGAGGCCCATTCACAGTACACAGTAATAGCACTATTATTCAGTTTAAGTACCATGGTTCCAATCTAGGGAATCTTAGGGTTTGTAGCTTGATGAGGCACTGGAGTACCCCCGCTGAGAATTCTAATTGCCCTTCCTTAAATTGCCACTTCTAGGATTCCATAGGAGGGAAACATGACTATTAAAGTGGAATAATAGTGTTACAATTCTGTATTGTGAATGGAGCCCAGGTCTCTCCAGTCCCAAGCCAACACTCTAATCACTACAAAAGTTGGCTCTCATACTGCCTGTTCAAAGTATCTTGGTTCTACTGTAGCCCTGTCATTCACTCCCTACATCCCCCTACGTGCTTCTTGAGTAATCACTGAGAGTGGGTGGGTGGGGGAAACCCACTAGTATTTCCAGCATGCTATCTCCAAATGGTTGGCATCCTTTGATAGCTGACTAAAGTCTTCTTTCCTCTAAGATTCTAGAGTTCTTTCATCTTTGCGTAAGTAAGAAATGATTTAACTATCATAAGACTTAAAAAAAAGGCTTGAAATGTCCTAAGAAGGTATGGTTGCCCTTCTTGTGTAAACAAATTTCTTTTGTCCTACTGCCACTACCCATAGCCAAACAGGTTTTTCAGGGCTTTGAAACAGTAGAAATCCTTGAAAAATAATAGGTTTGTCAGAAATAATAATAGGATAAGTAGAATACAGTGAGCAATGATGTTTCTATAAGACACTTTGCCTTTTGGAGGAAGGAGATTGAAATCCTGTTTTCACTGTCTCCAACTTCTGTGGGATCTCTCTTTTTCTCTTTGAATCTGTAACTGGTACTCTCCATCCCTTGTCCATTTTTTGGCAGAAAGGTTTCTTTGTGACAATTTGACTTTAGCAAGAATGTAGAAACCCTGTTGATTTTTTAACAACAATGTTATTATTAAATCATGCAGAAGATGGGGGTCTTACATTTGGTTTGGTGGCTGAATTTATCAGTTCCTATTCTTTTTTGCTGCTGGTAAAATGTTTAAAAGTGACATTTGTAATGCGAGTTTTTTAAAACTCTTAGAAACTTGGCTGGGAGACTAACAAGAGGATCTGTGGTTTGTGTGAACGTGTTCTATTGTTCTGGACTGCTCATAGAATTTGAGCAATCTTTTAATTGCCATGGTTCCATCCTGTGAAATCCTGTGAAGTTTTAGGGAAGGTATTTAGAAATCTCAGGCAGACAGCTCTAGTCCTCACCAAACTACAAGCTTCAGGATTCCGTAGAACGAAGTAATCAGTCCTAAATGATTGTGTCAGTCCTTATGTTGTGCTTGATGATTGTGTTAAGCCACCTTAAGTACTGCTCTGGAAGGAAAGTGGGATATAAATAAAATAAAATAACTAAAAATGTGTTGATCTTCAAGAAAAGCATGTTCTTGACACTGAAATTTGGAAAATCTGGTTGCATATGCATCGCATTCTTTAATGCTTGTATGTAGTGTCGGTAGGAAGATGAAGAAAGAAAGGAGACCCTCAGACGTATGCATTTGTTTTTAAATTGAGCACAACATAGTAGGGTTTTCCTTTCAGAGTCACTCTTGAACAACTAATTTCATCTTGGTATCTGCATTCTGTTGTAACTTAATACTGTATTTCAAACGGTTTGGTATACAATGTACTTATATTACTTAAGTTCTCATCCTCTGGTTACTCACTGTGATTGTGTGAGCTAATTCCATTGGGAAAGCTTAGCATCTGAGGCAATATTATTCATGTTATTTGTTTGAGGATGGCTTGTGATGTAGTCTTTCACTATTGTTTGGAGATAGTTCACAAGAACTATTAACCAAAGCTGATAATTGTGCATGTGTCTAAACTGGAAAGGCCCTTATGTATGGGGTGTCCATTACATTACAGGCTACAGTAGCAGGACTTTAGTTTTCAAATCATGTAGAGTAAGTAGTTCAACTTTATTCTGCCCCCTTCTTCATCTGGAACCTTGTGTCAGTTTTGGAAACTCTATCTTCAAGAAAGATATAGATAAACTGAACTGGATTCAGAAGAAGGTCAGCAATGTGGACAATGAGCGCTATGAGAAAGCTCAGGGAAAATTCACAACTTGGGCAGGGATGATATCGTTGCCCTAACACTTGCAGTGCTCTCAGGTGAAACAAGACAAACACTTGTGCTGTGCTTCCCATGAGCCAGGACTATATCTAATGTGCTACAGAACATAGATTTCAGAAGAACATTAGAGGACACTTCTTGATGACAGTGCTGTTTGACAGTTACATAGAATGGTGGTGGACTGTCCCTTGGAGACTTTGAAGCAGCCATTCAGGAGCCATCCGATTGGGATGGTCTAGCCAATGGCAGCAGGTGGTCCCTGTGTCATTGAGGCAATAAATCCACAAGAGGTTTCCATCTATGCTTTCAGAGTATTCTCCAGTGTTCTCAGTCCTATACTTTGATATATATAACATCTTAGATAGCTTCTTTAAAGCTGGTGAAAACCTGATATGGATTGCCACCACTGGCAACTCACTGCATCAGGCAAGGAATTGGACTTCATCAAGCAAAGAGTCTGCAAGGTTGCCCCTAATTTTTTAAATTTTAGGATTGTAAGCAATATGGCTTTTTCAGCATTCACACTGAAGACACAAAAGAGGTGTTCATCACAAATCCAAATTTAGCACAAAGCAATGCATGTGAGCACCTGAAACTGCATTTCGAAACTATCCAGTTGCTTCCAATACATCTCTAATTTTCTGTCACTAATTTGTTAAAACAAGTCTCTCATCTTTACATTTTCCAAAAGGTGTTGTACAAAATAGGAAATTGTCCTATCATCCATGACTAGCCCTGAAGCATTTCCCCAATATTTTTCTAATGTGGAATGAGCCAGTGTGTTGTATGTTTGAAGAATCTAAGATTATCCATAGGTGGATGGAAATCTGATGTGTTAGATGATACTGTCAGTGGCCAATCTCCCCCCACTGACGAGAAGCATTTAATTCTGTTATTGGTATATGACATTCTAGATCACTGTTGAAAATCAATAAGCTGCTAAAGGTCAGCCTTACAGCTTGACCTAAATCCATTTAGAGCTACTTTATATACCTCATTAGTAATGTAATTTAAGGGTAAAATGCCTTGCCCACATACTGTTATACAGTGTCATTAGTATGTTTATTTTTATTTTTCCCGTCACACAGCATCTCAATAACTTTGTATGTGCTTGGTGGTCTCTAGACACTTACATTTACAGAATAAATAGATCAGAGGTTTTCACATTGTGGTCCAGAAAGCTTTTCCTAGTGGTTTGCAAACAACTGATGGATGACTTGATGGTATATCTTCTTCCTTATTTACAGAGGCAAATTGTATTAGGAGAAACTAAAAACCCATTTAAATATCTCTCCTCCCTATATTCTCCATATGAGTAATTGCTATAATTTCAAAATGATCTTAGGCACTTTAGGGCACAAGAAGTGAGCTTGTTCAGGAATGCCTGTCTAGGAAATAATTCATGGTACAACCTATCATAACACAGGAAGACCTTTACAAACAAGGAAATATGAAATACAGTGTACTATTTGACAGATTGAAAGCAAGCTTTCTGTTGTGAGAACTGGGCTTACAGTATCTCTCTATTCAAGTATTATCAATTGGTGGCTTACTCTATGTATATGAAGTCCCCCTGTTCCCTGAATAAAGATGCCAGACAAATTAGTTAGACAAACACTCACAAATTTTGTTAACTTATGGCAGAGCTACAACAAGACAAACGATAGTACAATGAATATTTACCTGTTAGGGGAATTCTGGTGGTGTCCTATTGACTTTATGATGGTGATGTCACGCTGTGGAGTGGGTCAACCAGTCACTGAATTGTATATTTCATAGGAGCCCGTGGATGCTTTATCTCACCTCTCTGGTCAGTATTTGATGGGCTTATTCCTGTATGGCCAAATGAATGCTGCCTTCCCTCATGCTCGAGAGGAAATTAATGTTCTTTGGCCTTACAGGTATCATGAGAAGTAGGCTGGGTTAATGAATCTTCAACCTCCAGCTACGTCGGGTTGCTCTCTATTGACTTACTTCAGTGACTACCAATTGTAACAAGAATTAAACTTGCTCAATAACAATATGCCATGCACTGTTGCTAGCAGTTTGGAGGAGGCAAAAAGATATTCTGAAGGCTGATCTAAATGCCTGCCTGAACTGCTACTCTGAGCCCGGGCAGAATTTGGGAGGGCATGGAATTCATGGAGCCACACAAGATGGAAAAGAGACTGGACAAAATTAAAACTGTCTTAAAAGGCCTTAGTATTTCCTTGCTCACACTGGGTGCCACCATGCTTTGCAATCTAGGAGATTCCCATATGTCCCCATTCTACCTTGACAGGAAGGGGCAAATCTGTGGCTACTGGGTGATTGTCTTTGTTTTTTTTTTTTTTAAATAAGAGCTCTGTGGTCTTGTAAGAGATAGATATGTGACTTAAATAAAATGCAGCTTGGGTTACTTTCATGTCTCCTCTTCACACTCATACATTAGTATGGAACATTTAAATTTTCCAGGGTCAAACTTGCTTGCAGTAATAGGGTCCTTTATTGTAGCAGCAATTGTAATATATCTTGCTCAGAAAACTCCCATGTTTGTTTTGGAGGGATGAACCATGAAACAGTGAAGCTGTAGGTTGGCCCTACTAGGGGTAAATTAGAATTTCTTCTACTGAGAGAACACTAGAAGTTTTCACTGAAGTCAGGAAATGCCCCTCAGTACAAGAGGTATATGTTTAACCCTTACTCTCATCCTAGCTATGACGCAAACCTTAATAATATATCAGTATTCTTGTAATTGTAGTCGGAAAGTGCAATAGCACTCAAGCAGAGCAAATCTGTTGTTTAATTCTAGTGCTTGTGGGTGAAAGGGTCCAAAGGAGGCATAAGGGAATTTTTGTGTAGATTAGGGTGTCTTGTATTACTTAAAGAAATCAAAAGCATCCCAGTAGCAAGAGGGAAGATATAAGTGAATTGAGACCTAGATGAGGGAAACTTTCTCATGCTGCTTTTTAAATGTTCTAAGAAACAAGCCTTTTATATATATATATATATATATACGTGTGTGTGTGTGTGTGTGTGTGTATTGTAAGCAGAAATTTATGGTTGGTTTATTTATATTCCTAATAGTGCAGTCCTAAGCTAGCAACTGACATCAACAATCTGTAGTGTTTTTGGAGGAAGATCTCATTTTGTTTAATCCTTTTGCTGTTGTGAATTCTGCACTAGCTGAAATGGCTGCATGCTCCCAAAGCTCAGGTTTGTTGATGAATCAAAAAAGAATTTACAGAACCTGTGAGGATGGGACTCACAAGATTGGTTGTGGTCCACTTTCTCATTTGTGATTTTCTTTCTCTCTCCCCCTTTTTCTTCCCCCTTCTTTTCATTTTGTTTGAGATTGAATTTTAGAAAGAGCTTTGTTCCAGACAGTAGCTTATGGCAGTGGGTTGCAGAGATGAGATTTCATTGAATCACAGAACTAATACACAAACAGAAAATATGTGAAAATTGAAATGACAAGCTAGAGTAGTTTGGTTGTTGAGGTAGATAAAAAAAACCCCTAGGTTTGCAGGGAAATAAGAGGGAGAGGAGTATGTATGTTTGTGTGTGTGTTTTAACTGAACAGCCACAATTGTTAATATGCATATATATCTTATAAACAAACACTTATGAAAGAGACTTCTCATTTTCCTTATAACAGATAACAACGTTGCATTAATCCATTGTCCAATGCTTTTGACAATATGTGGCTATATCTGTCTGTCTGTTCACATTTTTAATATTTTTATGATTTGTCCATCATATTATCTGTTTGAATCTAGTGGTAGAGGCTTTGTAGTTTAAAGTGGCTATCCATGGTCAGATAATTTGCTACATATGTTTAAGTGGCTGCTGTGGATGCTTGAAATGTCCAGTTTCCAGCCTCCACTTGATCCTGTACTGTGCCCAGCTTATAGAAACCAAAGTAGTGCCCCATGTACCTTTCTGCTTCTGCAGTGTGTACCTTTGAACTTTCATCCAATTCAATTTACCTTGAGGGTGCTTCCAATGAAGGTTTTATTGTGCCCTGCCCCATTTATGAAATTTTATGAGGGGTTTCCACCTGAGTATGATATAGACACTTCATATCTTACTATTCTTATTTGGACTACAGATGCTTGACTCCCCAAGTGAGCATGCAGGTGTCTTCCATTTGTAACTCTTTCATATTTCCCATGCTTCTTCCGTCGTTTTTCTTATGCCAGAGATTTTTTTTTCAATGCAGAATTTTACAATATCTTTTCGTTGGCCCTGCTTGGAATCATCAATCTGGAAGGTCCCCAGGTTACAGTCAAAACTTAGTGGAAAATGGAGGTGAAGAGCAGGATCTGATACTCTAACTTTAGAACATACAAGTTGTCCTTAAAAGCAGATGCATGATGCTTCAACTTCAATTATACAGGGGCACTAGGAGAGAGGCTGATTATCTATTTCACCACACATCAGTTTTAAAATGTCCTCAAAGTTCTGCACTGACAAAATAAGCTGCTAATCAACAAGAAAGAAGAAGTTTGTAACAGAGCCACCACTGAAAGATCACTGCCCTCTCTGCTCAGAAATGTAATTGCTTTAATTAACAGCACAAGAGCAAAAAACTATACTAATGCCAGAGGTGCACAAAATGAGCAACACACCTCTTGGGATGAATAACAGATTACTTTTTTTTTCCAAACTAGAAATTAACTTCTAATCGCTTCTGGTTTGTGGGGAGGAAGAAACAAAACATTTTTCAGCAGGGGATCAGTGGATGGATTCAAGGTGTCTAAATTCGTCCGCAGGCCCCCAAAAGTTGTCTATTCCTTCCCTAAGCACATTGACAGATTCAAATGAGTGAGGCTGGTTCTCTAGGTAATCTCTTTACAGGTCATTTAATGCTGTAAAGATAGTACCAAACAGTTGAAAATTAGCCTGGAAGCAATCAATATAACTTGCAGAAGAGAGATGTCACATGTTCAAGATTTCTCCCTTTCCTCAGCATTCTGGCAGCCGCCATTATTAGCAGCTGGAATTTCCAAGGAAACCTCAAATGCAGCCCAACTGAAAGTGCATTACAGTAATCCAGACTAGAGGTAAATTACAGCAACAAGTTCTTATCATTTCAAAGAGGGCTGTAGCTGGCTCACCATTCATGTTCTGTAGCTACTTTAGCTTTACTAAGAGATGTCCATGAAGACCAGATCCTTCAAAGTGGCACAGATCCATCTAGGATTGGCCTGAACATCTGGCTTCCTGTTTGTTTGTTTTTAAATCCTCATTTATCTGGATTAATGTTCAATCTATCATTCCTATTTCATGTCTGAAATGTATTTTACCTCTCATTCACAATACTCATCTGAGATCCAAGGGGGAATGTGTCATCAATGTACTGGTGATGATGAAATCCAAGCCTCTGGATGTCACTAGCTGCTTCAAAGCTATTAAAGAGAATGGGAGATAGAACCATGACATACTCCATAAATGAATGGGCATGGTGTGGAATTGGGTTAACCCAGCAGAACGTATTGTTACTAGCTAACCAAGTGGGACTGGAGGAATCATAATGTTGTGATTCCTTAGTCATTATTGCTGAAGTATATGGTGATCAGAGATATCCAGCTGGACCAGGAGGCCTGCATTCCTAACATCCATGAATCATGAATATCATCCTACCCTATGTAACCTAGAGCAATGACAGTTGCTTCTCTTCCAAGATCTGGATGGAACTCAATCCGAAACACATTAAAAATGATTAGTTTATTTCAAGACTGCATGCAGTTGAAGACCTGCCACCTTTTTCTAGACCTTGCTTTAAAAAAGAGATTTTAAAGTTAAAGAAATTATGAAAAGATTATTATATATCATTTCTGTTTGTCTGCTTAGTTTTTTGCAGTGATGTGGATGGGAACAATGACATTTGCTGGTTTTCTCAATTTCATCCTTTTGATTTGATTTGATGGTATATGTCGATATACATAGTACTTTATTCATTTCCCTGTTTCTTTTCTGAATAATTTTGTGGACTAGATTTGAGTGAGTGATAATGATTTACTTTCCTAACCGCTTTAAATCTACTGGCAATGTTTATGACTCAGCTGGAATTCCAACCTTACATGTCACTGTTTTGTTATTGTGAGTTCTCCCCTTCAGCAATCTATGTCTTTTAGGGATTCATGAGATTATTCATTGTTGTATTTCCACACTTCTTGTTCCCTGTTCTTGAATCGGAGGCTTTATCTGTTCAAACAATTTCATCACTACATCATTTGCACTCCCTCAAGGTCAAGTCATGTGTGCATCCAAAATTTAGAAAGATCACATATGTGGTATCTTTATGACCTATCTGTAGAAAAACAGAAAGTTCATGAGCATTTGGGAGGTTGCAGTTGTGACAGGCCATAACTGTCTAAGAAATAATTCATGCCACACTTGTGCTGGCTGAGTTTAAATAAGTACTAAAGACTTATCCTTTCTGGCAGGCCTAACCAGTCTACTTTTAATTGTATTTTTAACTGTATTTAATCATTCTTTTAACTGTATTCTAATTGTACTTTTAACTATGATGTATTTTAATTATAGTAAATTTATATCAATTGTTCTATGTGTATTTTAACTACAATTTTTAACTCCATCTCTTCTGTACCCTGCCTCAAGCCTTGTGGAGAAGCAGGCAATAAATAAATAAATTATTATTATTGCAACATTTCTTGTTGGCATGGCAAACACTCCTGTCAGTCCCTTAGTCATTTAATGGGACGTAGAGTGAACTGGTGTGATTGTTCCCAATGCTCATTTATTGCCTGGCTTAGCAGGAGGAAGAGAACAACAAAATACATAGGATAAGGGCTAGAATGGAGGTTGTAGAGAATACAAATCTGAGTAAATGCAGGCTGGATTCTATCTTAGAGTCTGCTTCGTACAGTCATGGTGGCCATGAAGAAGCCATGTTGTCCTATCCCTATTGAATCTTACATATTTTTTTTTTAAGTGCTGTGTTGTTTTCTACAACTGGGACCACGGGGAAGGGGAGTGTCAAAAAGCCCTTGGATGCTTGTTCCAATTAATCGTAAACTCTTTGGAACAAAATTGTTCATATGTGCAGGGAGTTACTTGTAGGAGTAGTAACGTCAGGACAGTGTAGATCCTGGGCATGATGTCCTCTGGAGGTTTTCTCATCATCACTCTACCTTACAATTCTATCCCAATTTTCTTTCTCTCTGTGATATTTCTCTCTCTCTTCCCTGACACTCTTCTTCTCATCTCTGTTTCTGTCTCTTTCTCTGTCTATCTGTGTAGGCACTCTTAATCACTCTGTGTATCCACCCCACTCCTGTTCTTCTCTCTTTCTTTTCCTTCAACCTTTTTCTTTCTTTTTTAGCCTCTCACCTCACTTCTCTTTCTCTCTTCCCATGCTTTCTCCCAGTTCAGTGACATTTTTTCCCTCTCTCCTCCCATTCTAAACAGAAGTTGGGACACATTTCAGGGCCAAGTAACATTTAAGACTATTTTGTTTATTTCTCCAACATGTCTCTTGGCCCATGTGGTAACCAAGAAGAAAGGAAAGAAAGGAAGATACAAAGCACTGCTGCAGCTTCCTCTGTTTGAAATATAGATTTACAACATGCACAATGGGAGTAGGGTAGAAAAGAAAAATGTTCTAATGACAGGTGATATGAAAGTAGGAAAGGCTGAACTGGGGGTGAAACAACAGAATGCGAGAAGTGAGTCCTGGCGAGCAGCAACAAAGGGATTGCTAGGAAGGAAGGCTGCATGGGGAACCTCAAGGGCTGTGGGCACCTGATCCTTTGCCTGATGGTTCAGCCCTGGAGGAGCTTCTGTGACTTAGACCTGTGTTGCCCATAATGAAATCTATTCACCTGAGTGGCTGTAAAGGGCTACAGACTCTTACTTGCTTGTCTGACCCTGGAATTGCCCCAGGCAGTGTATTAACAGTGTCTTAACAGTCTGGGGGAACAGTCTATCTAAGCCAAATGCTGTGAATCTTCCTTGCTTATGTTAGTTGCTGGCTGTCTTGAGGATTTACCAATACTTTCATCAAAGCATGGCAAAATATCACAAAAAGAAGTAGGCTTTTCATCCAGTAATTTCTCTGTGTTTCAGTTGCTCAAGTCCCCATCTGTAAAAGGGAAAAAAAATTAGTATCCTACTTGCCTAAGTTGTTAGGTTCCAGCGAGGTGGTGGTGGTGGTGGTGGTGATGATGTTGATAATAATAATAATACATATCGGGCGCCCTGTTAGTGACATATACAAGTTTATGACTACCTTATGCCTGTGTGCATTTTTTTTTTTTTTGTGGTCATTCTGGAGGTCAGAATTCTCTCCTTTTCTTGTGCAATGACCAAAACTTCCTGAAAGCCCACCTTTTTTATGTTGCCCCCCCTGCCCCAGCCATGTAGTGGAGAACATGGGACAGCCGAGAAGCATCTGGCTTAGTGACTATAGCCTGATCAGTTGAGAAATATGAAATATTGTAGTGGATCTGTCAAGCAGAGCATCTGATGTGCACTAGGCAGATATCAAACAGTTTACTAGCCCATTCCACCCCATGCACAAGATCTAGCAGAGAAAGAATTAAAACTTAGCTTCTTCATAAGGTATATAAAAGTAGTTTTACTCATGAATACTTGTGTATAATCAATACAGATTCATCTTCTTGAAGAAGTAAGAAAAACAAAGAATACTGCATGGTATCAGGGGAGCTAGAGCATCTCACCTAGAGAGAGCTCTCATAACGTATGTTTCATGGAGGGCAGGCAGGGGGAGAAAGAGAGAGAGAGAGAGAGATGAGAACAGATGAGACTCCAGAGAACAAAAGATAGCCTATGTGATGTAGGAAGAAAGTGGCTATGAAAAAACACACAAATAAAGAGGAAGTACCCATAAACGTGCTGTGCTTAAACTCATAGAAAATGACATGCTATCTGACAGTGAGCATGGGCATACAAAGGTTGCAAGCTCCAACAAGATGCACAATTAATGCATCTTCTTGAGCCTGTTGGCCCTGGCAAAAGGCAAGCAAAGGCCTGAGCATGGAGGAGTCACATTTGTGCCTCCCTCATTATTCCTCTTCCATTCTCTTGCCTTTTGCTCAGGTTTGCATGCCTTCCTTCCATGCACCAGGGCAAAAGGAATGGAATGGGTCAGTTCTGCACACAGAGAGGGTGCACAGGTGCTTCCTCCTTCCTCCCATCCCATTCTACCACCTTTGCCCGGGGTATGCTGCATTCAAAAGGCAAGCAAAAGGGAAAGGGGCAGCCCTGCAAGTAGAGAAGATACGCATGTGCCCTCTACCCATTCTCCCCTTACCATTTTCTTGCCTTTTGCCCAGGCTCTCAGCTTTCCTTCTCTGTGCCTAGGCAAAAGGTAAGGGAATGGAAGGGGGAAGTTCTGTGCACAGAGAAGGTGTGTGTGTCCCTCCCCCCATTATTCCCCATTCCCTTGCCTCTTACCTGGGTACCCCATGCCTTCTTTCTTCACACTTGGGCAAAAGGCAAACGACTGGGAGAGGGAGAATAGGGGAAGGCTCGCATGTGCATTCCTTCTTTGTGTATATGACTCCCCCACATTCACTTGCCTCTTGCCTGAGTGTGGAGAAGGAAGGCACAGTGCTCCTGGGCAAAAGACAAAGGAATGGAGGGGAGAGAACTGGGGAGTCAAACAGGCACTTTGCAAATAATGAAGTTTGCAAAGGTCAAACCTGTGAATATGGAGGCAGGACTCTATATTATGACGCTTAAAGTCTTCAGATATCATGCAGTGTTTAAGCTTTCTGGATACTTCTGTCAAATTACCTACACTGTTATTGTTATTAGTTATTTATTTATTTACTTACCATCCTACCCACCTGCCTTTCTCCCCAGATGGTATCTAAGGCATTTTGGTATGAGTGCAAGTATGTTTCATTCTGGGTAGTTTACAATTTTTTTAGGGCAGTAGATTTAATGTTTGGGAGATACTTTGACACTCTTCTGTTTAATACAGGCATGCCCAAAGTATTGGTATTGCTACAGTGTTTTTCAATTTGAGTCATTTGTTTGACCATATGATACTACCACTTCCTCCTCCTTCAGGTTCAACTGGTCTCCCTTCTTATCAGGCAGTGGGGCTTTCCGGTACCAAGAAAGCTAGGTGGGGACTTCTCAGAACAGTGAGCTTATCAGTGTTTACATAAAATCTATTGCCTCTTCTGCCATAAAAATAACTATATCACTCATAGTGGCCATAAATGAGGGGAACAAACTTTCCCTTAAATAAGAATAGAACTTCTTCAGTAAAGCTAGAAGACAGGAAATTTTTGTAATAGCACATTTCCACTTTTAAAATCCCCCTGGTCCTTATTTATTTATATTACAGCCTGCTTTCATGCCAAAAATGACAGAAAAGTTGGGTAAGAACAGTAAAATCCAAGTAAAATTCAGGCATAAAAGGGCAAAAACACAATTAGAACATGTCAGCTAAAATAAAAGAACAACATTCATTCTCTTAAAAATGCATTCAGCAGGAACCAGCCTTAAATACTGAAGGCCCCTCTAAATAAAGATGATCATGTCTGCTTTTGATGAAGGCCATGTTAGCTGCTGGCTAACATGTCTGTGGGGCTGTCTCTCCACCCTGCATTATAGTTTAAAGGAGTTATCCGAGGTTCTGAACCCTGCTATTAAAATAGGTTCGGCTCTCTGGGCATCTTATTTACAGTTCAAGACTAAAGCCACAACGAGTTTACTACTCCACTGGCTGCCACTGAAGAAAGAAGAGAGGGGGAATGAAGTGCAAGCAATTTTCTCATAACAAGTCTTTGAAGTATTCTTGTGCTATTCAGAAGGACAACAATAGTTTGTATACAGCAGATACAAAGTTCTGGCCAGCTGTCCCATTTACAGTTAAGGGGTTATGATTCCGTCATTGCATAGTGTGCACTCTCACCTCGTTTTGCAATAGGGAAGGAAGACCCTTAAAGACAGTGGTTCTCAACCTGTGAGTCCCCAGATGTTTGTGGATTTCAGCTCCCAGAAGCCCTGAGCATTGACCATAGTGGCTGGGGCTTCTGGGAGCTGAAGTCCACAAACATCTGGGGACCCACAGGTTGAGAACCACTGCTTAAAGAAATCCAGCAGCATATTCCAAACCTCTTAAGTACAGAAATTATAATATCTGTGCCCTGGGGCAGACATCCTGTTGGGAGTGCAATCATCTTATATATGGGTATTTTGGAAATTTGTATTAGATTAGATGAATCTAAAAGGTTCTTATCCAATATATCTTCTATCACATTTCACATATATTTATTTTTCATTCAACCAGGAGAGTGTTGCTGTACATCTGTTGAATAAGATGACAACAGAAGAATTCAGGGTTCCCCTTTTGTTTGTTTATTCATAGCTTTCCAATATCTAGAATGGAGCTTGCCAGTATGTGGCAGAGAATTACACGTTAAAGTTTTAGTGAATTATAATTAGAAGTCAATGCTAAGCTATAAAGTTTAGACATAGGAGAGCACTTATTTTTTTTAGGAGGCTGTTTTGAATTTGGCACATTCTTGTAATAGGAAAAGAAGGGACAACATTAAACACGGTGTTCCTCGTGCACAGCAGTTTGTTTTTATTAAGCTGTGAACTTGTATCCAGCTTCCTTCAGCACCTCAGAAGGGCTGCTGTACAGAGGTTTCATAAGCTGCAAATTTATTTTAGTTAAATTAATTAACTAATGGGTATGTTAAAAAGCAGATGTTTTAATCAACGATAAGTTCTTTAATGGGTTGTGAGCTCTAAATTAAATTTATAAGTCTTTTGAGCACTCTGTAGAACTGAGTGTCAGGTGGTGGCAGCATTTAACTGTAGGACAGATGGCACGATAATTTCTTTGCAAATTAGCAGCTGTGTATGTTTTGTGATATATAGGGGCTGCAAGACTTAATTCATTAATGAGCTAGATTGACACTAAAAACTCTATTTGATTCATTGGAGTAAAATTTCAGTCAATCTGCCAGCAGCACGTTGTTTTATGGAAAGAAAAATAAGTGATTTTTAAAATCTACGTTGGGAAATAATCCTCAACGTTAACAATACAGATATGTTTCTGAGCAATACTTGGTACCAAAAATGGTATTTGAGGCAGAAATAACATGGAAATAATAGGGGTAGGCTTCTAAAAAAAGCAAAAAGCAGATGAATACACAAAAGTTAACAATATGCACATGTGAAGTGAAGCAACCAAGTCAGGTTGGTCTTGCATAAGTAAACCAAAACATTTTGAACCTTCTAGAGATACTTGAAGACTTCTTCCAAAATGCACCAAAGGATAGCTGCTTCTTTCACCTGCTTCCATTTTTCTTATGATTTCCATTTTTGTTGTCAAACTTAGAAATCCATGCCTTTTTAACATGCTAGTGACAGCTAATGAGGCACACTTGTCTGTTCTCCCTCTTTCTCTTCTGTTTTGCTGTTCATGCATGCTCAGTAGGGGATTCTGGAGTCTGTAGGCAGACCATTATAAGCAGGTTCACATGCCTACAGTACAATGAACAAGAACAGAATCTTCCTTTTCCCTCCTTAACCTTTATTGCATTGTTTATTGCAGACTCGCTGCTGCAACTTAACACTGTTGTTCTATCCAATCTACCTTCCCAATGCCAATGCTGCTAAAAAGCTTCCACCTAGACAGAGGATGAAGAGGAAAGAGGATTAGGTGGGTCACAAAAAGCCTTTGTAAAAATGAACCGGACTATCAGAAATTTTGGGGTTAGCTGGGGTATGCCTACATTTTATTAATCTGCTGAGAGCTCTAATATATTTGTAACACATTTCTAAAAGTGTGATGCACTGGAAATTATTTACTGGATATACTAGTGCAGTATTGCAGCAGAGCATGTGGAGAACTCATATGTGGTGCAACTGTATCCTTTCTTGGAATGACCTCCAAGTAACCCTTCATGGTGATGGAATTCTTGGGCAAGATCATGAAAGTTTTGTGTGTCTTTCAGTGGGTTTTCACAGTTCGAGATCATTTTGGTTAACATTTCATTTGCAAAGAGAATATTGCATTTTGTGCAAAATACATTTTTATGTAAATAGAATTATCAAGAACAATATCGTTTGCACATATAATTTACATCCCTACTTTGGATGGTTGTATAGGTGATATACTATATTTGATCCATACCATGTTCATATCTAAAACAATGCCACAAGGAACCTGTATATAATGTCTCACCTCTAGTAATGAATGTTCTTGCATATTAGCATGAACTCCATATGCTATAAAACTATGACATTGTAGGTTGATCACAGCATATTGAGCAGCACTGTGGCACTCTTTCATCCACAGTGGTAAGGTAGCAGTCACAGAGGAGGAGCCCACATCAGTTCCATGGCAAGATGAAATTTGCGTTAGAAGAAAAAGCATTATAGAATTTCAGAGCTTAGGTGGGTGTGGGAAAGCTGGTGATGTGGTGCTCCTTAGCCACAGGCATTGCCTGGTACGAAGGTCTGCCATTAAGAAGCACAGCTAAACAAACAGGCTGGGATATGATTATTTTAGTGCCCTTCCCTCACTTTATGTCATTTTATTGCTCTACTAATTGCTGTTAGATTAGGTGTATAAGAGCTCTGGAAATATACATGTTGTAGAAGTGTACAAGAAAGTAAATCTTTCCCACAGAGCTTTTCTTACAGTAGATGATGGAGAGGCTAATTTACCTTGCATAGATAAGGAACGGTCTAGGAGATGGGTTTAAATCAGTCCTTGCTTTTATTATGCTCAGGCTTTGCTTTTATTATGGTCAGTGGTACGGAGCCATGATTTTTTTTTCTGCAGTATTCTAGGGTCCTCACTGGGACACAGAGCATTATTGCAGATAGGTTAAAAAAAAAAAAAGACTTACCAAGCATGTATTATGAAAGTGCTCAGTACTGAGATTTCTTTGATTTTATTTTTTTAAAATAGTGTCCTTCTTGTATTTGTTGGTATTTCCAAAGATAAATCTAGAAGATTGGATTAGCAGTAATACACTGAGGAGAGAAAACAATGATAGCCTAATACATTTCAGCTTTCTATTTTGCATTTCCTGCAGTTCTCTGGAGTGGGACAAAAAAGAGAAACACTTGGTGGGAACTTTGTTTATTTCAGCCCATCCCAAATTGCTATCTACCAGATGGAGTGGACTGCAACTCCCATCAAACCAACTTGCAATATAAATCTTGACTTATTTCATTCTCACATGAAAGAACAAGTAATTTTAGAAATTTTCTCCCCACTAGGCAAGATTCTGAGAGCTTTTGCTCATTTTTCAGTTCTTCACACATTGGAATGTTTTTATGAAAAATTTACACAAAACCTTTGTGCAAAAAATTGGCAGCAAAACCTGTTTTGTGCAGAAAAAAAAAGTTTTGCACAAAACAGGTTTTGCTGCCAAGTTTTTTTCAGTTTTTTTCCAGATGTGATGTCAGAATGGTGTATGTGAAAAGTTGCAAGCATTTTTAAGATCCCTAATACCAGCCAGCTTGTCTAACTGCTGTGCTGGGTAAGGACAGTGGGAGTTATACTTCAACACATTTGGACGATAGCAATTTTGGAAAGACTGGCTTAGAAAATCAAAATTTGAGGAGGCTTTATTTATTTTATTTATTTAACTACTTGATAACTGATGTTCTTTGGGGGACATGTATAGTGAAACAATTTAAAACCATAAAATAGAAACATAGAATTCTGAATAGTAGTAAAACAGTTAATATAAACACACACACACAGAGTCCTTGACCATACTAAAGACAACCTACCAAGCCAATGCCTAAATCTGAATCCAACCCAATCCAAGGGAGGACCATTCCAGACCATGACGGCATAAGCTATTGCTTCTGTTGTAAGTTGTTTGAGAGGAACCAGGCCGATGAAGGGGAGCCGTCAGAGAACCCCAAGCAAGAGGGCAAAAGGCCCTTCGTGCGTGAGGAGTCCTATGCCAATTTCTCGTTGGCCGTTAAAAAGAAATGGAAGGAAACGCGAATAAAACGTTACTCTTACTGCCTCCTCGAGATTTTAAAATGCAACGGAAGTTAAGTTAGCAAAATGGTTAGCGGAGGGGGAACTGAAAGCGCAAAGTTAATACCCCACACAAAAAAGATGGACCACCATCTAAAACATTCATTGTCACCTACAGCTCCCAGCTGGGACTATTGAAATGTACCATCAATGAACTAAAACCAGTCTCAGTTCTCCTCTCACAGGCTCTGGATGGCAGGCTTTTACTAACTTGCAGACAATCCTTCAACCTTAACTATACACATACAACAGAACACAAGTTGTGAGATGGGGAATACAAGGATCAGGCATTGCAAGAAACCCAGATACCAGTTCTATCTACTCTGTTAGCCATATTATAGATACTAATAATGTCACATACAACATCAGAGATGCATTTACATGATCATGTTTCAAGTTAATATATGCCATCCTCTATCAGACATGTCTATCTGCATATCTGGCTGCATTGCTGAGCCAGCAGGATGATCTCTACGTAATAGAATAAATGAATGTAAATCTGTCATTGGAAATGGCAGTATCGCAATCTAATGGTAGAATATTTTAGCATACCTGGACAATTTAGAAAAATTGCTAAATTGGGTTGTATTAACTGAAGACTCACAGACGAGCGGCGGGGAAAGAGGAGGACGGGGAAGACTTCCCAGCGGAGTCAATTCCAAGCCTGCGTGGGTGGCCACGTCCGTAGTCCTGTGGGGTCTGGCCTGAGGAAACCACTTAAGCTTACAATAGTTAATGGTCATGCAAAATATGAAAGCGATGATGAGGAGGAGGATGAACAATCTCAGGGCCCATACGTCTGAATTCCACATTGCAGGCTGCCCGGTGGTTCGAGGTGGGCCGGCAGTCCCGGAGGCCCCCGCATGGGGACACTGGCTCTGGTCGAGACGACCCTCCACGGATGCGCAACAGGATGGGCGGCTGCAGGTCCCACAGCAGAACCTGGCGTCCGCCCCGTCGGGCCCCCGTGGGCACCAGAAGTAGCTGGAGGAGCCCTCCCAGACTCCGCACCACTCGCCCTCCGTCGAAGCGGGGGCGTCGCCGCCAGCAGAGAGCAGGAGCAGGGAAAACAGCAGAGAACCTGCCAGGCCACCCATGGCTCCAAGACCTCGTCGTCGCCAACGCCTCCTTCACCAAGCCTTCCTTTCTTCTGTGCACCCCGTCGAAGTCTCCCCTTGGCCGAGCAGGCGCTCTACGTTGGGTTGTATTAACAAATTCCAATGTGTTAGAAGTGGTGTGAAAAGAGACAATGGTTTCATGTGTGTTAATCTACCAGTTCTTATTACATCTGCATGTATAACAATAGAACTCTCCTCAGAGAACTCTTTCTTCAACAGAACTGACTTTTGGGTAAATAGCATGTATTGCTTTGACACCTCAAGACTACAGGCCAGCTACTTGATGCACATGCATCACCTTACTACAGCCCTTTGAAGGTTTATGGCCTATGTCACAATTTGCATTTTTCTGTATTACACTTTCATCCCAGCCCCATAACTCTCTAAATGAGCTTAAATATCTGTGGCTTAAATTGTATTCCATCAATACATCTGAGAAGTGGATTGAAATCCAGGGAAGCACATGCCAAATACATTAGTTAGTCTTAAAGGCAGCGCTGAATTCCTTCCCTTCCTCCCTTTCCTTTTGCTTCTAAAACTTGCTGATAGTTGATGTGTGTGATAAAACTGTCAGCATTGATTTACTATTATTGTCAAGTCAAACCCTAAAATAGCGGAAAAGTGTAGAAGCAGTAGGAGAAACTCATTAGCAAGCATGTCACTAGACCAACAGGTCAACAGCACAGGAGCCACTGAGCTGGCAACACCTAAGGGTCTTCCTTGCAGCACACTGATAGAGCGATGGTTCTAGTTCAGTGGTTCTCAACCTGTGGGTCCCCAGATGTTTGTGGACTTCAGCTCTCAGAAGCCCCAGCCACTATGGTCAATGCTCAGGGCTTCTGGGAGCTGAAGTCCACGAACATCTGGGGACCCACAGGTTGAGAACCACTGTTCTAGTTTGACTGTCATGGCACTATTCAGTGGAATCCTGGAATTTCTTGTTAAGAGAGGGCTATTTAGAATTCTTAGCCAAATTGTTCAAGTGCTTCGTCAAACTACAAAAACTTAGGATTCCATAGGATGTTGCTATGGCAGTTAAAGTCAAATGTAGTGCTATAATTGTGTCATGTGAAAGGGTTCAAAGTGTGCTATGTTCAGTAAGGCCTCTAGTATCCAGATGCACAACCTGTAGATGCCACCCAACCTTCTGTCTGTGTTGCTTAATTTGGGGAACTGTAGGCTAGAATGATTGTATTCCAGCACAAGATCTGAGGTAGTAGGATTGGCTAGTTAGTGTTCTGTTTATGATATTTTGGCAAACGGCATTTTTTGCAGACATCTATGATACAGAAATACAAAAGAAGCCTTTCATTTATTTTCATTCCCAACTTTTGTAGATTATATTTTAGGATATAAAATTTCCCCTTTGCCAAGGAGAAGGAACCTAGATTACAATTGGGTGGGGGGTGTATTTAAAGACCAATTTTAGATTTTTAACAAGGTTTTAACTAGTAGGCTGTATTCAGCTGGGTGACTAAAAATCATACAGGCAACTTGTAGAAAAAAGTAAGTGCAACACTGAGCTGCATTTTAGAATATGGAAGCAAACTTGCAGAAAACTACAAAAAGAATGTGGAATATTTGCCTAATGAGCCTGCTTGGGGAAAAAAAACGTTTTGGCTGAGGTATTCTAGGGCTGTAGTTTCCAAAAATCACTTTTTCTAGGTTTTGCTAATAATGAATGAATCTCTGTTATTTAGCAGAATGAGGTAAATGCTTCATGCAGGCAATCCTGACTGTTAGAAAAAGGCAACAAATGTTTATTTGATTTATTAGATTTGTTTCTTCACTGCTTAGGAGGGAAGGGACATTTGTAGGATTTTTCTGCCTTATTTGTCAAAATTGGTAGTGTGCTTCTTGATTTGAGAAGGCGGAGTACCATTTGCTACTGTACTTGGAAGCAAAATATTATGGGCCAGGTCGCTATAAGTATATCTGCACTGTGCAGGTATAGAATTGTGTACTGCTTTAGCTGATATGGCTTCATCCTAAGGAGTCTTGGGATTTCTAGTTTGGCGAGGTACATAGAACTCTGTATTAGAGCATTTTGGTTTATGTTCTAAACTACAGCCTTAGAGCTTTCTAGGAACATTTTTAAAATACTAAATTAGAAAGCCTAGTGTTCTGTAAGATAGATCATGGAATTCAAAGTGGCATCTGTTACTCTGTTTTCAAAAATTTCTCTGCATGCATTGAAGTAGGGCAGAGGTAACTATACTTCATGCTACAGGACAAATTTTATGCGAATTTTGTATTGGAAAATTTATTTTAATTTTTCTCTCATCCTTGTAGCATTTAAACTGAGCAGTTCTTTCAAGTTTTGGGGGCAAGTTTTGTCGCTGAATTTTTAAAACATGGGACACATTTCTCAATAGGCTTAACTTTTTTCCTGATTAGAAAGCAAGTACAAACTGGCTCTTTGAGCCACAGGGATGTAAAAGAAGAAATAAGTTATTAGTGATGCCCTCCTCTCTATAAATAGTTAAAGGAATTGCCACCAAGGGTTAGTCTCACAACAAACTACAAGTGCATTTTCAAAGAGCTTCTTTTCATTTTTAATGTACAAAGAGTTCACGTTTTACTAGAAACGTCAGATGGATTTTCTTTGAACGTAAGAGTTGCTAACTTCCTCTGAATCTTGAGTTGCCCCTTTGGTAGAGGCTCCTACATTTTCAAAGGTATGTATCAAAGTTTAAAAAAGGAAGAAGCCTGCATACATGATAGGGAAATCATAGGAGGCTAAGGTTGGAAGGAACCCCAAGAGTCACCTATTCAAGTGATTGGCACTAGGGAACATGTACACCAAAACTTCTTCTAACAGGCGATGCTTGCCTGCATCTCCTTAAACAACCTCTGGAGATCAGGATTGCACCTTTTCCCATAGAAGCTTTGTCCAGCAGGCCTGCCAATTCACAGGCATTTCCTTTCTTTAACATTTAACTGACATGTTTCCTTGTTTTATACTTGCTTTCTAATCAGATTTCATTGTTTTGGAAGCGGCAGAAAGAAATGGCCTTCTGTAGGCTAACAGTCTGAGTGGTACAAGTGAAGTGCTGAAGACAGAACCTGATGAAAGTATAACAAAGACAATGACAGGAAGAATGTATGTTAGGGTGTGTGGGTTTGTTTAAGAACTACAGTGTGTATCTGTCTGTGAGATAGACAGACAAACAGACAGACAGATACAGCCATGCCCCCACATTTGCAGGTTTCACTTTTGTGGATTTGATTATTCACAGATTATTTGCTGTCACCTCTGCTGCCTCCCTGTGCCATTTTTAATAGGGACAGTAAGCCTCATGAGACTGAGAAACTAAAAACAAGGCTTGTAAGTCCCTATTAAAAATGGAAGCAGTGGGAGTGGCAGTTAGCTCTACCAGCCACCCAATTCTGCTTTATGAGGGAACCTTGATGCCTCAAAGGAATCCACGGTGGGTTGAATATGGTGATCATACTTTTTGTGTGTTAAATATGGTTTGGGAAGGCCTAGAGTTATTCACAGTTTTTTCACATTCACGGCGGTCCTGTGCCCCTAACCTTAGCGAATGTGGAGGGATGACTGTATGTGTGTGTGTGTGCGCGCGCATATATATGTATATACATATATACATACACATACACACACGCGCACATGCACACACACACACACACTATGGTTATGGCATAATGGAACCAAGATTTAGAGGGGCAAAGTGCAGGAACTGTTGATTAGCAGGATGATTATGTTATTTCCTACCCTCATCAGCCCCAGACCTCCTTTTCCCAGGTGTGTGGGTTTGGTTAGGAATGAGCAATGTATATATGAGACTGTGGCCCTTTCCGCACCGGGGTATTAAAACGGTGCAGAGCGACCTCCAACGGAGGTCTTCTGCACTGTGGAGTGGATTGGGGTGGACTATTTTTCGTAGTTCCGCACCTCAATCTGCTCCGAAGCAACCGGAACTGGTGGCGTGGCGTGTTTTTTAAAAACCTCTTTTCAGAAAGTGTCCTATTCCTGTCCACTTTATCTTGTTCAACCCAAGTACTGCAATGTCTGTACGTTCTGTTTCTTGTTTTTCTATGTCTATCTTCCCCAATTCATGCTTCTTAGATCTCATGTTCCAATAATATGTATTGTGTAGCTTTGGACTTTCCTTTCATGTCTGAGCACATCAATAGCTGCACATCCTTTCAACTTGAGTCCAATTGCATCATTAGCCACAGTGCTACTTACAGCTGTTGTCTGCTGTACCCCAGTAGCTTGTTGAGTGCCTCCAACCTGGTAGTGTCATCTTCTGGCTCTCTGTCTTGCTTCATTTTGGATAGTCTCCTCATAGGGTTTTCATGGTAAAAGACATCTAAAAAGGATTTACTGTGCCACCTTCTGTGCAGTATGAGCAACTGTTAGCTATGGTGCCACTACTGTTGTCTCTGGGACTTCATCCTCTAGTGTCCACCCTGCCCTGTTACTGCTGCTACCCAGTAGCTGTTTGGAACATTTAGCCTGGCTCCTCAGTGAAAGCTTCTCTGACACGGGAGACCCTCTTACCTCACAGAGGCAAACAATCACACCACCACAGGGAAGTAGGGCCATAGTGGCAACTTACAGTGCGGTCCCATATAATGCTTCCTCAGAAGTAAATGCTATTGTTCTCAGTAAAACGTACTCGTAGGTAAATTGCAAATGTAGTCATAATGATGGTGGTGGTGGGATTATACACTCTAGTGCATGTACTGAAATTATCTCTGTGATGTTCTTCAAGTCCAGACTCATCTTGCTGGAAGATGAGTTCTGTAATCAGTCATAGCTCATTTAACCAAGAATGTGATGACTCAGTCTGACTTCTAGTTAAAATATATTTTCCCCCGAGCAGACCAAATAAATAAATAAATAAATAAATAAATAATCCACACCTCTTGATAATTTCTATAAACTCTCCTATTAAAGCCAGAGTTATATAATTATCATATATAGAGACAATTCAGTTTTTTGTTTTTTTGAGTAGAGTTAGCAGAGTTACTGGTAGGCCTACCCAGTCTAATTTTAATGGTGCTGTTAATTGTTTTTAATCATACTTTAACTGTATTTTAATTGTACTTTTAACTATAATATAGTTTAAGTATAGTATATCTGTATCAATTGTTCTAAATATATTTAACAATGACTTTTAACACCATCTATTCTGTAGCCCGTCTCGAGTCTTGCGAAGAGGTGGGGCTGTTGTTGTTGTTGTTGTTGTTGTTGTTGTTGTTATTATTATTATTACCAGCTACTTTTTGGCAATGAAGAATCAAGTTCGTTTAATGCAGCAGGACACTAATGGCACTCAAGTGGTTTCCTTGAGAAAGACAGGATATGACTGGAATATACATAATATCTATATATCTATATCTATCTATCTATCTATCTATCTAACCACAGAAACTGGTTTAGAACTGAAACAGCTTTTAGGAGTAAGATGGAAAGGAGATATAGAACTGGGTTTTATTAGCATAGTAGTGACACCAAACTCCAGAACTATGGATTACCTTTTGTAGTAGTTTCATATAGATATTAAACACCGTAGGAGAGAAAAAATGAGACCTGAGGAACCCCACAAGCAAACAGCCAGAGAATTGAACAGGTGTCCTCCAGCACCACCTTCTGAGTTCTCTCCTCCAGGAAGAACTGAAATTGCAGTAAACCAAGGTCCCCAAGTCCCATCCCAGAAAGGCAGCCAGAAGGATACTGTGATCAGTGGTATCAAAAACTGCTAACAGCTCCAGCAGAACCAATAGGAACATGCCCTTCCTGTCTGGTTCCTAGCACAGGTTGTCTGCCAATGTGATCAAAACAGTCTCAGGGCTAAACCAGGGCTAAACCAGATTGAAATGAATCCAGAGAGTCCATTTCATCTAGGAATCCCTGGAGTTAGCTGAGAGAACACAATGAAATCTTGGACAGAAAAGGATATTGGAGACTTCCGTGATCCTCCCCATCTTAATATCAGATTGAACCATTTCATGGGCAATAGTGTTCATAACTAAACTATGCTCAAATGGAAGTTCTGAGAGAATCATATGTCCCTACATACATGCTATATAAATGGCCCCCAAGTTTGTTTGTTTGTTTATAGTACTATGGTATCATGAAAAAATATCCATCAGCCATGAACCAGGTGTTAATTTTTTGATGCATTTTTAAAAGTTTCTGATTTTTTTAAGTAAGCAAAACAAAATATAATGTGACTTCAACAATTTAGAAGATGTTATTACCAGTAGCCTGCAGCTAGGAGGGATGCCAGTCACATAGGGATGGGGGGAGAGAGCAATGGGGGTGGTGTGCCCCCAGTGGCAGTTTTTGGGGGGCACAGCATCTCCTTGTTTGCCCCCCATGCACTGTAGCCCCACCCCCTCCATGCACTCCAAGCTCCACCACTGAGGGATGCCTCATCCCACAGTGACAGGATGAATCCTCTTCCCTTTCAGATCAAGGGCTATTATTGATATTTATAATGGAGATACCATGGGTTTTTCCACCGTACACTGTTATAGTGGTATTATTCCACTTTCAATATCCTGTGGAATTCTGGGGTTTGTAGTTTATCAGAGCCAAAGAGCGCTCTGGCTGAGAATTCTAAATGCCCATCCCTAAACTGCAAATCCCAGAATTCCACAGGATATTGAAAGTGGAATAATAGCACAACAACAGCGTTGTGTGCAAATGGCCCTTGAGAAATGCAAGACAATTTTCTGTTGTAAATAGGTGTATTCAAAAAAGTAATTATGAAAAAAGTAATTTAGTTAAAAAAAAACTTAATTCACTGAAGGCAAAACAGTAGGCGAAAACTTAGAATGACTTAGAAAACTTAAAATCCCTCAAATAAGGGATGGAAATGTATTGTGGGAGTTGCATTTGTACTACAGTTCCAGGAAGCCCAACCTCCATGTTGTCTTTTCAGTGCTTTTCCTCCCTTTTCTAAGCAACAACAAATGGAATTGAGTGGGAGAACTAAAATATAATTAAATATGTAATTATACATATAATATATAATTAAATTAAATATAATTAAACCAACAGAGATATCAGGAGAAACATCATTCCCTCTTGGTAAAATTATATTATGAAACTGTCAAGGTAAATGAGGTGAAGGTGTGTGTAAAATTTATCTAATCATCTACATAAAATGTTCACAATCAAACGCAAGCCAGTGTTTCTGATGATGGGCTATTAACAAACTACTAATGACCTGGCTATTCATCAACTAGGAGGCTTTTAAAAATCCCATAAAAACCAGCCACATCTTACATTTGAACTCTCTCCTCTTTCTCTTTTTTTCATGAAGTTTTTTTTAAAAAAAATTGGAAAGGAATAAATAACCTGGTCTAAGCAATATTTAACCTACTACATCACTCACATGCCATTTAACTATACCTCAGAAAATCTCTGCCTGATTTGCTAGTTTATATCTTAAATATTATACCACCAAGTGAAAATATTCCTACCACCTGAGATAATAAATGTAGCAGAAACTAAGTCACAGGTTAAGAATCCCCATACATATTCACATTCTATTATTTATTGTTTTTAATTTATTAATTGGACAACCTGCCTTTCTGCAAAAAGAAAAGCACTTAAGGCAGCTCATGATTATCAAGTTCAAAATAAAAACACAGAGAAATAAAATAGAAAGCTAAATTCAAAACTCAATTAAAATGCAGCTAAAAATATGAAAATAAAAGAGAATCCAGTCAGTCAAAACCCCTTCAACAGTAACCCAGATAAAGTGCCAAAAGCATGTCTGAATGAAAGGGGGTAAAGGGCAGCCATCTACACAATATGTTCATGAGCATGTAACCATCATCTATACAGCCAGTATTGCATAGTGGCTACACCATCACATTAAAACAAGGAAGAGGCAGGTGCCAATGCCTACTGTGTGAGGAAGTTCATTGGGTGACCTTCAGATCATTTGCTGTCTTTGGTCAAACCTATCCCATTGAATTGTGAACGTAAAAGGGATAGGAGGAGCAAGAACTGTCTATGGCCCTTTCTGCAGGACAACACTCTCACACATCGTCCTGTCACAATTCTGGCAGTGCCTCTTCCGGATGGGAGTGTGTTCGCAGCGTTCCCATCTGCACTCGGCCAGCTGGCTGTGGAAGGGAGTGTGAAGGATTCGCCCCTTCCTTCCACACTGCAACTGGTCTTCTTCTCATTTGCTTCAATGAGGAAGGAAGCACGTGATCACCCTTCTGGCCCTTCTGCCTGGCTGGCTGTGACGGAAGGCTTGTGCAATTGGGGGGTCATCGACAGAATTATTCCATCAAGGATATACCCCATGACTGTGCTGGCTGGCAATGTGAGAAGGGCTGGACTGCAAGGATGTCATGCAGAACCATTATCACAGTCTTGCTCCTCTTGCGTCCCCACGCCAGGGGGACTCCACCCTGTGGAAAGGGCCAGTGTCACTTCAAGGTCCTTTGGAGGAAAGAGAGAATATAAATGAAATAAAAATAACTAAACTTTTAATAGGTTGAAAAAAATTGACTTGCAAATTATGACACATAGTTTTTCCATAGGAAGACAAGAGCAAGTTAGTGGGTCTGGACTGTTATCAAGAAATTTGTGCAGGGAGAAACATGTTTCCTGTGCAAAAAAAAAAAAAAAGAGTTGCTCTGTGTCTAAATCAACCATATGCAAATTTTGTGGCTAGTAAGTCCCCAATTATAGCATTTATTCTCCAAGTATCAGGATTTTCCGAACAGAAAAAATTATTTCCACATTGTATATGTTGAAAAATTTTTTGCAGGGAGAAGAAACCTGCTAAAATTACTCATTGCTTCATTTGAAAATAAAATTGACAAAGAATTACATTTCAGTTTCTTTGTAAAGATACCATACACAGCATTGGACTGCATTTCATATCTGTCGAAATTGTAACCTGCCATGTCAAACACAGATCGCCCACTAAATAATGTGGTTGCAGCAGACTTTTCCATGTCAAACATTTATATGATGTGTGGTCAGTATAGGAGCAAGGCTGGTAGGGACTGTGATGAAGTTGCTTTGGGGTCAGTTATTTGGAATTCAAGTGCAACTTGATATTGGGTTACTAGGCAACAGAAGTAGCATCTTAAGATTGAAACCCAGCACATTGTTTTGGTGAGAACTTCCCTTTGACCACTGTATGCTCAGAGATGTTCCAGCTTTAGTTTAAGCCTGTTATCTCCAGAGTTGTTTGGTAATCTGCCTGACAATGACTTTGGCTACACCTAGAGGGGATGTTGGCTGACCTGCTTTGCAATCACACATTTTCAGTCAGTAATTTTCCTCTGCCCAGCTTGACCTTTCACTCACATCAGGTTCCATTTTATATCAGTACCAATTAATGTATATGCCAATTAAATAATATTTCACCAATTAAACCATATCAATCTTGTGGGTATGCAGGGCCGTAACAGTCGGGAAATCTGTTTTGTATTACAGCTCTCTTAATTCATTGATATTGACCATGCTGGCTAGGACTAATGAGAGTAGTCATCTGTATCATGGAGGATACTAAGTTTCCTACCTCAGATTTAAAGGAACATCTGGGCGTCCAAAGTCTCTTCTGCACAGTTAGTGCATGTAGCCAGAAGCCCTTTGGAAACACAAAGCAGAAAAAGTTAGACACTCAGCTGTAGCCAGAATATAGAAATAAGAGGTGTTAGTGTGCTGCCAACTTGCACTATATGCTAGGGGCAGGGCAAAACGAATGTTAGTTGACTGGTACAGTTGGAGTATTGGGGATTGTATATAAGGTAGTGTCCAAAGCCCTTCAAAAGTCCTGGAAATTATACAGTGACACCTTCTGCATCTAGCTGAATGGATGTTGAAGAATTTGAGTTCATGTACTTTGAGGGATGCGTGTGTGTGTGTGTGTGTATTCCTGTTGCTTATGTGGATGTTTAACTAAGAGAACTGAGGACTCCAGTAAGGATACATCATTATTAGGGGTTGAAAAAAAACCCCTCATTATTATATGCTGAACACAACAGAGAACAGACATAGTGTCTAAAAGATGGAGCTGTGAATCCAGACATCCCCAGTGCAAATTTTGCCTCAAGCTTATTAGGCAGCCTCGGGCAAACTACTCTTTCTCAGACTCATCCCCCTTATCTCAAATTTTGGGAATGTAATATTGACATGCTGTAGGATTCTAGTAAGGACATAAGAATGTATGTGAAGTGGTCTGAGCAAGTGAAATGTATACATCTATGTCATCCTCATCATCTCTTATCATCATCAGTCTGTCCAATCATTCATACAGGAAGCTTTATTGCACAAATGAGTATTAACAAAGTGGCTGCGGTTTGATGTGAGTTGAATTTATCTCCAAATAAAAGTGCCTAGGACTTTTAGGCAGTTAGGAATGCCAAGTGGCAGAATGATGGCTTATAGGAGTCGCTCTGAAATCAGGCCAAGAACAGTGGATTCTCTTGCAGATGTTCACATTAAGACTTTATAACAGCTAATACCTTTTTCTGTAATCATTGTTCTGTGAAAATACTTTACTAAATGAACTGTAATCCTTAAACTGTAATCCTATACTTATTTACCTTGCAATGGTACTCAGAGGGCCTTACTTGTGAGCAGAAGTGCAAAGAGTTGTGCTGTGAATGCATCTACTTTCTCTTACATTCTTTTGACCACTGAAGAATTCTTGTTCAGAATAAATCATGCAGTGTATGTTCAAATATACCAGAACGAAAGGTTTGGTACCAGTAGCATGCAAAATTAGCCATTGGTGGTACATAATCCTCCAATTTTACTTCTTTTTTTCCATTAAAATCTAGCAATGCTATGCTGGAAAATTGCCATGACATTAGGCAATTCAGAAATTAGCTGCAACTTTTGACGTTGAAAAACAAAAGTGTGCACAATACTTCGAATACATAGTAGATTTGTCTTTTTTCTTCATAGCACAGTTCTTCACATAGCTTTGGTGGGAGATCCCAAAATCCGATCCATTGGCCGTGGGAGGTATAATCCAACACATCTGTGGGCACAAGTTTAGGAATGGCTGGTCTAAAATCTGTGTTATCATTAAATTCCATTTGTATTTTTATAATGCTTCCATGCATAGTAATCATATCATAAAACACGGTATATTCCAAACATGATATATTCCAGAAGGTGGTCTTGAGAAATATATCTTTGTAATACAGGCATGTACTTCAGTCAACTGGTGGCAGCTTCCTGTGCCATGTAGAAACATGTGTTCTGAAAAAAAAATTGGCCAGTTCTGCATAACTGTATTTTTACACAGAGGTTGGGAATATCATTTTCAGACCATATCTTTCAGAATCTGATGTGAACCGTGGCTGTGGGATTCTGGGAGCTGTCATCCAAAAGTAACTTTTCATCTGGCACATCTAGAGGATGCCTGGTAGTGGAAGACTGCTAGAGTAGTCTCACAACCGGGAAGATCACTGTACC
Organism: Iguana delicatissima; assembly: GCA_948472985.1. Lineage (NCBI taxonomy): Eukaryota > Metazoa > Chordata > Lepidosauria > Squamata > Iguanidae > Iguana > Iguana delicatissima. The sequence goes on along the minus strand of CAOKZL010001141.1, from coordinate 116,505 downwards.
TGTTAAACAATGGGCACCTCCACATAGTAGCACTTCCCTGCTTCCTGGTGTGTCAGGTACTTTTAAACATAACATGAACTATTAGTTATAGGAAGGTTAACTTTGTGAATGAGGTATGGCAGTTTAAAAAAGTTGTGTGGGACAAATGTCTTTTGAGTGAGCATTTAAGAAAGTGGGAGTTGGATTGATATCTGTTTCAGGTGCAAGTCACAACATGCTAACTTAAAATTTCTCCATAGCTGTTTGAGCTGATATTTCAGGAAGATAATTTCAGAGAAGTAACCTTGATTTTTTATTACTTGTTTTCTTTTTTTATTTCCTCATCAGATTGATTACATCTAATAGAAAACAGAACAATTAGCACACCAAGGAGTCTTGCCGATAACACAGGAATGCTTTCTGATAGCATGCTTATCAGCTGGGAATGAGCTCAGAATCTTTTAAATTGCAATACAATGACTTGCACAGCAGTTCTTCCCTCAGAGGCCAGAACAGTAAGTGACAGAAAATACAGGACCACCTACAGCACCATTTTGCTGTTCACTCTCTGTAATGAGTGTCATTTCTTTTAACTAGCATTGCCAGGTCAAAACCTTCCCAGGCTATGAGGCTTCAGGGGTAAAACTTGAGACGTAGGCATAGCCTGTGATGATGCCATAGGAAGTGGCTACTAGTGCTGTTGCAAGGGTAGACCACTACCTCTGCCCTTCCCTAATATTTCAGCCTGAATGACCAACTCATTTTGAGATTCAGGTAAATCAGAAGCAGACTATGATGTGGGCCTGGTATATGCACACTGAAATGTGATTCCTCTCTTTCTAACTGGCCCTGTCGTCTGGGAAAACATGGCGGAATAGGAGGAGGACACTGCCTTTAGAGCTCCAGCATTTTATTTTTTAATAAGGTTTTTATCAGTTTTACTATAAACCCAAACTGCCTTGTTGCCAAATTTTGTTTAAGGTTTAAAATGTTGTTATAAACCTATTTGATTTGTTAGCCTCTCTTTTGCCCTGAGCATTTTTAACTTTTAACCTCAGTTTGTGATATGTAGCTACAGAAACAGATTGTTGCAAGGGTAGCCCCACTTTGTGTCATTAAGCTTGCTACTTTAAGCATCAACTACAGTTTTTCAGACTATGTTATTCAAATAAAAAAAAATGCCAAAGGAGACTCCACACAAATACAGAAATATACACCCACTGTTGAAGGCAATGCTCTCATCACAAGATTCTTCTCCCTTGCCCTGAGGACCAGAGAAGAAGATCTAGGCCCTGAAATTTGGGAATTAACAATAACATACTAACATATGTTGTGTTATCATTATGTGAGGCACTTACGTGTCCCTTTGTCCCCACCTCATTTTTTGATTGCTATGCCTCAGCACCACTAGATAGAGACTTTCACCCACGTTTATTCAGAATAGGCCCATTTATCAGTGGGACTTAGCTCTATCATGGCATACTTGTCCTAGTGATTTCAGTGGATTTCTGCTAAGCATAATTTAGTTGAATATAACCGCAACCCCTCTGCACTGCTAATAAGGTGTTGAGTAGATGTAGAAGTCCTTTTATGGTTTTACAGAAAGAAGTAATTCACAAAAGTGGAACCACAAAAATGATTTTAAAACCATTTGAGATTCGTGGGACTGCCATAAGTCAACAGCTGACTTGAAGGCACATATGCACACAGAGTCAAGGAATACCCTTGCCCAAATATGAAGATCTGCCAACCTATCTCCCACCATTATGAGTGGTGTATGATAATGGAGATATGAGGGAGGACCTTCTCAGTTGTGGCACCATAGTTACAGAATTTCCATCCCCTGGAGGCCTGCCTGACACTGTGGCTGGTGCTGTTTTTAGCCGCATTAAGATCTGGGTCCCTATCCAACCACTTGTGCAATTACACATGCAGCATTGGCACAATGTCTCGCACAGTGGTGCAATCCAGTAACAGTACACTAGAGAGGATTTTCATTCTGCTGGCTTTAATGTGGGATTTAGGCACCAGCTTTTACCCAGGTGTTTGTGTCTTATTGACCACAAATCTATTCTGTTGTTAATTTTTATACTGGATTGTAGATTATGGTTGTTTTATGGTTTTCTGTTGAATAGTTTTTATTGATTTTATCCTGCCCTGAGATCTGCTGATAAGGGACATGTTAGAAATATTGTAACCAACCAACCAAATGTAAATATAATTTGGAAGCCAATTTTGATTACGCTGCTGTGGTAATACTAAGACAGCCTGGATGAAATTCTAAGCCACAGAAACATACCCTCCAAGTGTCTTGATTTGGCATGGACATTCCTGATTCATATGATATCCACTTTTTCAGCTGCTTTTAAAATGCCCTTGTTTCTCCCTTCTCCTTATACCTGTTCCCCTTCGTCCCCAGCTTATTTTGGTTGCTACAAATTGAGTTCAGAGTACAAAAGTAGCTTGCACTGAATTAACTTGGTGTGGGGGAGATGGGGAGAGGAGAGGCCTAGCAGGCCCAGGCGAAAGCAAACTGCTGCAGTCTCTCTTTCTTTGTTTTTCCTCATTGATAACTTTTGTCAACTTGACCACAGTCCGATATTGCTTTGCCGTACATGTCCCAGTTTTCATCTGTGAAGCGTTTGAGGGCATGCAGAAGTTGTTAATTTTAGAACAACTGCTCCTGTCATACACAGATACAGACACATGTGCTTCAAGAATAATGAAGGTTTATTTAGGCATGTTTTTAAAATGTGAACCGGGAGCTGATTCTTTTGAAAAAAAAAAAAAGTTAAAAATCTTGATTAAGAAAACAATCAATGACTAGAAACATAATAAAAAAAATCTTTTGAAAACTTATTTTGTCTCTTCTTTGCTGCTCCCACGGGTCTTTGAGTCAAACGAAGCCTTCATACTGAAATCTGGAGGGACCCCAGCCGATTTGGCGAGCAACTCAAAAAGTTTTGCTCAGCAACTGTGAACTTTTCAAGCGAAGATTTGCTTTCCTAGTTTATTTCAAGAAAATGTTAAAAAATGCTGTTTGAAAAAAAAAGTTAATCAAGTTTTGAGAAGCGTATATCCAGCACCTGAAAAGAGTACTAGAATGATATTCTTAGTCCTGACACTTCTTGGCATAAACATTTCAAAGCTTGATATTATAAGCCTGACAGCTTGGTAGAAGTCCCAGTAATTATAACAGTCTTCTCTCTTCTGCTTCGTGATGTGTCAGGAACATCTGTAGTTATATCAATCACAATGTAAAAATCAATTAAGGGGGGGGGAATAGCGGGGAAGGCATGACATAATGCTCTTTTAAAATTCTTGGTTTTACCCCTTGGAATAAGTTATTTTAAAGAAATTCTGGTGCGCTGGAAAAACAAGATTCACTGGCCATCTAAAGGAACTCCTGTTTTTCTATGGATAGTTGAATCATACCCCCCACCATTTCAAAGATGAAAACTGGGACATATGGCTAACTAACCACAGAGCATGGGCCAAGATGACGACAGTTATTAATGAGGAAGGAGACTTAAGGTAGGAGAGGCTGCAGCAGTTTGCTTTTACCTGACTCTACTGGGAAGGGCAAGATTCTTCCCCCTACTCTCCTATTTCTCCATTGAGTTAATTGAGTACAAACTATTTTTGCACTGTGAACTTAGTTTGCAGCAATCGAAGTAAGGTGAATATGAAGAGGGAAAGGAGGAGGAGGAAAGAGGAAAAGCAGCAAAACAAGTGGGAACACAGTGGCTGTACTGAGACTATCCCATGGACTTTGGGTAATTGGAGAATATTTTTGAATAGAATTTGGCATGTCATTTGGTTGTCTCTTGCATGAACCATAGATGGTATTTCTAACAAGCTGCTTCCAGTTCACAAATGTTTGAACTGAAGTGCTGAATGCAAAGAAACCTTTGCAATTCAGAGGTTCAACCCCCAAGCAGGTACATTTGCCCTCTACGATTGATGGAGAGAGAAAAATCCATAGCAAACTGAGAACTACTGGACACGGGCAAACCATGGACACATTTCTGTGGCTTCCCAGGTCTCCACTGCTGCTATTCTATCACAGCTGAAATTGCAGCAGAATTGTGCTCCCAGTTGGCTGCATGCTGTATTTTCCAGTAAAAAAGCTGGGTGTTGAGGGTGAGGCTGGAACAACAGACAACAATGGAAATATTTTTTGCAGTAGCATGTGACTGGAAAGTGTAGCCCTCAGCTGTTTAGGGGGTCAATGGGCCCCACTGTCCTGAGAATCTGCCCAATCTATCTCATGTAGAAGAGGTGACTAGGGGAGGACACTGCAAAATTTTGGAAGATTAGTTTCAGACTTTCAGATCTCATTTGAGTGATAGTGGTGAAAACTAAAAGAGGGATTTGCTTTTCCCAGTGTGGGTTTGTGGAACATTAAAGTAACTCATAGCATTTCAAAAGGATAGGTGATAGATGAAAATGCTCCGAGACAATTAATGGTGTACTTAATAATAGTTTGTGTGCATATTGCATATGAAACACTGCATGTATCTACCTGTAAGATTTTCTCTCTTTCTTGATCTCTCTCTCTCAGGAAGTCTCCACAAAGTCAGACAGAAAGTGCGACCTTAGTCTAGAGTAAGGTTGCCAGATTGAATCCAGGAGAGAGCTCCTCTAACTTTAATGCTTAACTGATCCTGAACTGAACTCCATCAAAGGAGATGAAGACACATGTTCTCCATCACCTTCCAAAACCTAGCTTTCATCCACAGCTGTCCCCTCCTAACATATGTATTACCTAAGCATGGTATAGTGGGGGGAGAGGGCATTCTGCATCTGGTGACAAGAAGAGAATTATGTGCTCCTTTGTCCTTTAATTGTGGCTGAAAGTTGGAGTTTGGAAAGTGAGAAAGGACAGGTACCTTCATCCTGCTTGATAGAGCTTTACAGTACCCTATCCTACTTCAAAATCTCTTAAAGTGAGCTGCATCCAAAATCCAATCTAGCACTTCTAGTCTAGAGACACAGATATGAAGACAGATAGCTCTGAAAATCAGTCCTACACAACTACAGTAATTGAAGAGATGGTGAGCAGGGATGAGAAACTCCTGTTAACCCTTGACATTGGCTATGCTGGTTAGGGCTGATAGGAGTTGCAGTCCAGGAATATTAGGAGGGCCAAACCTTCCCCTTCCTTAAGCGGAGGTGAAGAAAATGATGCACTCTGATTCTCCAACCTGTTGACAAGTTTTTAGGAGGACAAGTTTCCCCCCCAGGCTATTCTGAGGAGTCGCTTCATTTTGAATAAATTCCAAGTCTATTCAAACCAGCCTGAATTAGTTTGAAACTCAGGATTTGTGAAGATCTTAACACCCCTAGTTTTCATTCAGAAATGTAAAAAGAAGGGGGGAAATTCTGCTATCTTCAGTAAAATTTGCATGATTTCCAAGTAGTATAGCAGTCTTTTAAACATACAAACTAATGATTACATGCTTATTGGTATATACAGTTGTTAGGCCTAACTGCAGTAGAGCCACTGAATCACTGGTAACTTAGTAAGTCACTATTTATGTAGGCACTGTTGATCCCGGGGGTCTACTTTACTGGTATTACCATTGGATTTAGCTCTATATCATATATCTCAAACACCTTCTGGAATGATTTCCCAAAAAGAACATGAAAGAATACCGCCGAATATAAAATATAAAATTCAGATTTATTTGTCATGTCAATATTAGTGGATGTATTATCTTTTCCATACTGAAATATTGTATAGCTTGTGGTACTAAAACTATGCATGACCACTTCCCTCTTAATTAAAACCTTGTGTGAAATGTTCTGTAATTCATCTACAGAAAAAAAATATACCTCATAACACCTAATCTACACTCAGCAGTATTATTCTGTTTGGTGATCTTGGAAATTTCTTGAAAAACGAGATCCAAAAGGTAGCCACAATATCTCATTTCTGCCATATGTGATAGAATGAGTCTGATATATCACATCCTCTCCACAATCTACTAAATGAAAATTTTTAAAAGTATATGATCAGTGTCAGATGCCAGAAATGGATCATTTAAATTTCACCTCTGTATGTTTGGCACAAATAATTATAGACCACATCTGTTTCCAGCATTCCAGTAGAATGGGCAATTTCCTACATTACCCAAAGACCTTCAGTATTGCCAAATGCTAACTTGTATTATTAAATCATAAATTTGAAGCACCACTCTCTTAGAGGCTACCAAGACATAATGTATTACTGAACTTGAAAGCAATCAAAGAATGAGGTATTTGAGCCATCAAGCAATAAAATTTGTATAGTCTGTACACAATGATAGGATGATGCTCTGGAATCCAGAACAGTTCACCACCAAGTGATTGATCAGTTATTGATGTCTTATAGATCAAAGTCAAGCTTTATTATACGGTCCATAGACCCAGCAAAGCAAAACCATCCAATGGTACGGTATAGATAAAATACACCTACTAAAAATAAGATACAAATACATAAATAGAATAGACTATAGGCAGAATATGAAAGCATAAAAATAGGACATAAATGCATAAAATAGTATAAAATACTATAAAAAAGTACATGAAGTAAATTAAAATCATAGATAATATGGATTATTAGGTAAAATATAAATAGGCGTTCATCAAGTCCCTCTCATTAGTACAATAGAATTGGGTTGACCTGAAAGTGCATTGCCAGTATCCCAGCATATTTTTGATACTTCTTTCTCTCTGATCTTAATAACTGATGACAGAAATTTAGCAACTGATAGGGTTACGTTTGGACATATGTCCTCCAACAGAACTTTTACGTAGAATTTTTCCGAATGGCCCAGCATACAGCTCAATAAGGGAGGGATTAAATAATGGTGGCTCTGACTATAGAAAATACAAGATAGCAAAATATGCAACATTGATTCAACATCGTGTGACCCACAAAGACAAAGTGTTGAGGAAGTGGGCAACCCAGCAAATCTGCCAAAAAATAATTCTGAGGGAAAAGCATTGCATCTGGCCTTAGTGAATAATATACAATAGTTTGGCACAGTCAAGTTATTTAAATAAGTGGCCTGACGGAAGGGTCACACATATTGAATATTTAAAGCACTGGGTGAGCAGGATGAGATAGAATTTGCCCAAAGATTACAAAAAGCAATATCCCATAGTCTTTGCTTAATAGATTTTAGTGCTGTCTCATGACCCAAGTTAAGAAGCAAGGATGGAGAAAGGTCAATAGTGACCATTTTTTGGGCTATGTACTTAGACCACCTGCTGACGTAGTTATCCGATAGAAGGCGGCCTACTAGACCTTTGCCACACTTGAAGACAAACACTTTGAGCCATTGTTTAAACGCTAGCATCCAAGTCCTTGTAGAGAGAGGGCTTTCCCCTGTTTCCAGTAATAGAACTGGGTTGGGGACACATCTAGGAGTATAAAGGAGTTCCCTGAGGAATTTCACTTGGAAGTTATCTAGTTCAGAGTTAATAGCTTCAATCCAGATGGCCAGAGTAGTTTGGATGTAATCTTTGCGTTAAATACTTTTATAGCAAATGGGACAAATTGATTCCCTTTCATATGGAAAAATCTCAGAACCACTCAACGCTAACGATCTGTGGGCTCCAGGAAACATTGTGATGGAATACAAGGCCAAGATATTTGAAGCTTTCAACTTGTTTCAAGGGACACTCATTTATACTCCAGCTGTGCTGATGGTATTTGCATTCCAAGACCAAACTTTTTGACTTTGCAGCATTGATTTCAAGTTCATTCCTGGAGCAGTAAGTTGAGTATTTCCCTAACAGACGTTTGAGCCCTGGTCTAGATCTAGAAAGAATCACTGTATCATCTGCGTAAAGCAGGACTGGGGTTTTCCTGTTGCCTAATCTGGGCAGATGACCATTTTCATCCATAAATTGTGCCTTGAGATCCATTCAGATATAGATTGAATAAGGCCAGTGCGAGGATACACTCCTGTCTCACCCCCTTCAGCCTAGGTATGGGTTCAGAGAGATGTCCCTGAGGACCGTATCTTACATGTAGTTCGCTGTTATTATAAACAGCCTTAATTTGGGCGAGGAGTCTGGTGTCCATCGATAAGGACTCCAGTTTATCCCATATCTTATGCCTTGGGACAGAATCAAATGCAGCCTTTAGATCCATAAATGCTACAAATAAATGCTACAAAGTGCTTGCTGTACATGGGTCTTGAGTATTTTTCTGCAAGATGGGCTACTACTACTACTACTACTACTACTACTACTACTACTATTACTACTACTACTAAACAATGGTCATTGGTAGAATGGTTTTCTTTGAAGGCTGCTTGAGCCTCAGAAAGAATACTATTCTGTTCTATAAGGAGAGTTAATTTGGAAGAAAGAAAGCAGGCATAGAATTTCCCCGCTGTGGACAGCAAACTTATTGGTCTGTAGTTCGCAGGATCTTTAACTTGGCCTTTTTTTATAAATGGGAACTATAATTGCTTGATTCCAGGCATTTGGGATCATTCCAGAATTGTTTATCTGTGTAAATAAGGATGCTAATAAAGGTGCCCACCATTGGCTGTTCGTTTTAATAAGTTCAGCTGGGACATTATCCATTCCAAGAGCCTTACCATTTTTGAGTTGGGAAATTAATTTGATAACATCATCAATAGATACAGGTTCCCAGGGTGGGCCATTTGTAGCTGTTTATCAGTAGTTTTCTCAGAAGTGGTTGCAGAATTGATGGCAAAGATCCCTCTGAAATGGTTTTCCCACACCACAGCTGGAATGTCACATCTTGGGGCTTGAGCTCAGGAGCATAAAGCTCCAGATACAAACTCCCAGAATGATTTTGAGTTGTTGTTAAGAGATGCATTTAGCAATAGAGACCAGGAGTCATGGTTAAATTGCCTCTTTTTAAGGGATATAAAGGGACTTATACTCCTTTTTTAGTTGAAAGTATGTCAATACAGCACTGTTTGAGTTTGCCTTCCTGTACTTAATAAGGGCAGATCTAAGAGAGTTTTTCTTGTGCAAGCATTCCTTATCGACCCAAGATTTGCCCAAATAATCAAGAGATTTTATTTGGCCCTCCCTAGAATTAGCTTTATGTGTTAAGTCAGCTTGAATTAAGGGGATCAGATCATTGTAGGTCTCTATCAGTGTAGCTGAAGAATCATTCATGAGTATTTTAGGTCTGAGGGAAACTACTGTATCAGAGGACAACTTTACCTTCATTAAATGATCCAGATCTGAAGACCATTTGATTCTTGTTCTTGCTGGCTCACCTGTATTTGCTTTTAAAGATGGTTGCTGAATCACTCTGCTTTCAGTCATCATTGTAAGGACTAGTGGAAGATGGTCACTTTCAGTTCTGGTGATGACTCCAAAGTGTAGGATCATATGAAATGCATTCCTTGAAATTAAACAATAATCTATCGTACTGGATCTTCATTGGTTGATTAATGTGTATTCACCAGGAATATCACCCTGCGCATTTAATAGAAATAAGTCTAGCTTATATGCAAGTTGTGCTAAGCAAAAACCTGAGAAATCTGAAATCTTATCTTTAGGAAACCTGGATGGGAAATACCTGTCATCTTTTAACTCGGTAAGAGTTGGGAATTTTGTTTTCAGTTTGGTATCGCTATGGCCAGATCTAGCATTTAAGTCCCCAAGAATATAAAAGTCAACCGTAGGATGTTTAACAATCAGAGATAAAATAAAATTTTCAATTTTAACCCAGATACCCGGTATTGAAACTTTAGAATTGAGTGGAAGGATATAAATTGTCATTAAAATAAAATTAAAAGATGGTAAATAGAAAAGTATCTCCAATGCTAAGTTCTCACATCTCTCTATAGAGATGCAATGTCTTATAGATGAAAATTCTTCAATGGGGCCTCCTTGCTGATCATGAATTTACAAGTTTTGCAAATTTACAAAATATTTTCATCTATTGATCAGTTGATGATGAAATATTCTGGGCTCTAGAGCATCATCCTACCACTGTGCAGTTCAAGTTGGCTTAAGCATATTCTTATTTTCATTATTCTTCAAACTAAAATTTCACATTTTGGAATGTGACTCTGTACAAAATTGTAAGCCTCTTTGTTTTCAAATTTTAACTGACAAGGTGCCATAAAATAATTTCCAAAGTGATAAAAATGTTAATGTTTAAACATGTCCTCCCGTTAAGGCCAAATTAAGGTGTTGGACTCCCCTTTTGCATACATTTTAATTGTTCTAGGAGCAATAGCATAGGAATTAAATATTTAAAGAAGTAAAAAATAAAATGCATACTACAATAGACAGCAGCACAAAACTCTTCGTATGTGAACCCAATTTCAAACCTGTAGTTTTGGTGAGATTGAGACCCTAATCACATGCATGTCAATCCAATTATCCAAGTAACACACACATACACTCATGTATGATGACAAAGACATCAGAGATTGAGAAAGTGACTATGGAAGAAGAAAAGCAAGCTATACCCATTTTCCTTTACTATGTGTTTAACGAGTAAATGGCCTGAAGCAATTGTACCAGTTGAATCATTGATAATCTGGTCCTGTCAGTGTTACTGAAGTTGTGTTCCATGGAAGGCCCTTTCCTCACCTTACCTGTTTCCGAAGCCATTGCGTGGATCCAGGGAAAGCCTCTTCCGGGAGAGAAGCATGACAGAAGTGCTCCCTTATGCACCAGCTGCCTGCTGGATGGAAGGAAGTGTGATGGTTCTGCCTCTCTTTTCCACTGCATAGCCCAGCAGTTTCCCAGGCTGCACTGAGGGAGAAAGTGCAGCCATTGTACTTCCTGCCATTCTGCATGACAGATAAGTGCAGGAGGGAGGTGGGAGGATGACGCAATTGTGTGTCATTGACAGGAGAAACCCGTCAATGATTTGATTTGCAATTGTGACTGGTGGCCATGGGATTGCAACAGGATCATGACAATGTCATTCAGAACTGTTGTCGTGATCCCATTGATCCTGTGGCCATTGCAGGTTGGGGGCGGTGTGAGGTAAGGGCTGAAGAAGGCTTATGCTATAATAAATGTTGTTAGTCCTTAAGATAACATGACAATGTAATTAAAAAGAGTATGGGAAAGTATAGGGGTTCCAGGCAGATCAATTGTGTATGTTTATTTCTTTTGAACTGATAACTTTTAAAGTATTCTTAGATATGCATATTCATTCTCTGCCATGCATTTTCTTTCTTCTAGTGTGCTTATGACAGTTATAGTTTCTTATCTTAGAGTGGTGTCAGGAGTTCATTTGTTTAGCTGGCTTCAGTCACTGATCCAAAAATGTTGGTTACCTGATTCCTTTCCCATCTCTTTGCTGGTTTGGCCATGTGCAAACTCCCTTGCTGTGTTCCATTCCTGCAGCCCCCCTGAATTTAGCAAAGTAAATTAATTAAGTACAACTCTTAACTCCTCAAGTCTCCCAGTCAGCATATTGCTCTAAGAGATGGATTTTGGGAGTTGTAAACCAAAAATGTAAGTCTGCAGGTACCACAGCTGACAGCCAGAGAAACCACATCTCTCTTTCCCCGGGAAAAAAAGAGGCTGAGAATTTGCCCAATGTGTCAACCTGTTGAGACATTTGGTATGTTTCAGAGATATGGCAGATCAGAACATAATCTTCAGTTATCCCAATTTGACTGGGACAGTCTTGATTAATCCTCCCTCATCCCACTTTTTCAGCTGCTTTTAAAATGTCCCAGTTTCTCTTTCTTCCAGTCACTTTCCCACTTGTCCTCAGCTTACTTCAGTTGCTGCAAACTGAGTTCAAAGTACAAAAGTAATTTGTACTCAATTAACTTAGCACAGCAGGGCAGGGGGATGAGGAACAAATCTTTCCCCTTCCAGTAAGCTCAGGCAAAAGCAAAGTGCTGTAGTCTCTCCTGGCTTGGGTGTTCTTCCTCATCAATAAATTTGGTGCTCTTGACCACACTCTGATGTCACTTGCCATCTGTGTCTGATTTTCATGTGTAAAATATTGGAGGGCATGCAGAAAGCACCCAACCTCCATTTCCCATGGAAAGCAAAACTTGGGTGCTTGTTCATTGGCTACCCTGTGGCTGGGTAGCTACCAAACTTCAGCTAAGGGGTATCCAAGCAATCACGTAATCTCCCATTCTGCCATGTTGTTTGGTAGATTCTGGGAGTTGTAGATGTGAAAGCAGCTTTTCTAAACTCTGCTGTTTCCTCTGTGATGAGCATGCTGGATTGGTCCTGTACAACTGGACCATTCCTGTTCTCTTAGGAAGGCAACCATGTAATGCATCCCTGTTTTTCTCCTAGCATCAGAGCTGGTGAAAGAGTAAGGGTCACTGCCCACTTATGAAGTTTAATCATTCAGGTTTTAAACCCAATTTGTTATACTCACATTTGGCTTCAGGATAGGAATCCTTGCTTATCTCAGGATGGGAATCCTTGCTCATCCCAGTCTCACATATGGGAGCATGAAACCTCATACAAAAACTTCTCCTTGCCTATGGAAGAGTGAAATATTTTGTTTTGGTCTTGAGAGAGTTTTCAGATTTAAAAGAATGATTTTTTTTCTTTTTCTTTTTTTGACGAGGAGGAACTGCAGTGGTGGCTGCCTTCTAATATTTACAAATCAGAAGCCCCAGATGGGTTACTTCCATATTTTAGATCAGCCATCTAGTCTAACTGTGTCCTTTTTGTCACAAAGAGAAAGAATGATAGCTGTCAGCAACATGTTGTGCAAATAGGTTGAACCTGACCAGGGGAAAAATAGAAACAGCAATCCTCATGTTCACACACTGGAAGTGAAAGGGCTTGACCAGTTTCAAGTGGTCTGTCCCACTAAGAATGAGCTGATTCACTATGGCAAAGTTGGCAAGTGAGAATGTGGCTGTCTGAATGTGGTATCTGTGGGATCACTGGATGGGTACTTTGTGCTTGATCAACAATTTCACATACTTGAATTGCTTTCTCATTTGAACAAGGGTCAGGCTATCATGTTAACTATTAATGAGATACAACAAGTCACAGTTTTACAGCTCTTTAAGATGAGTGTCTCATGCCAGCAAGACGTTACCAAGTAATGTATTACTTCAGTTCTTTAATGCATGTGATAGCTGACTGGAAAATGGTAGGGAGATAATTCTTCAGAAAACTTCTTCTTGAAAGCTGTAACAAGTGATTTCAGCAATTTTCTTCCCTCTGTAAGAAAGTCTTCAAGACCCATGCAGTTTTCAAAAGCTATTTACAGTTTGGGACTTTTTCTGCGCAATATTTGCATGTGGTTGTTTTCTTTAGGAAACAGCATTTTCTGCAAAGAAAACCGAATTTTCTTCATAGAAAATAATATTTCAATGCAGAAATATTAATTACTGCATGGGAAAAAAGTTTTGTTCTATGTAAAATTCACATGTGGTTGTTTTGCATAGAAAATAGCATTTTCTGCAGAGGAAACAGCATTTTCTGCTTGGAAAATAATATTTCAATGTAGAAATATTAATTTACGTGTAGAAAATGCTATTTTCTTCACAGAAAATGCTGTTTTCTAGGTAAATTAACCATGTAACATTTTAATGTGGAACAAATCCACAATTGCAGCTTTTTTTCAGTGCAAGAAACAAAATTTTCTGTACAGAAATTAATCTTTCTGCATTGAAACAAGATTTTCTACACAGAAATGCTGTTTTCTTTGCAGAAATGCTGTTTCCTGTGCAAAATAAACATGTTTGATTTCTTTTCTTTCTTTTTTTTAAACAGACTTAGCCCTGAACTGTGAGGATTCTCATTAGTCCAGGATTCTTTTCATCAAGGTTTCTCAACACTCAAAAAAAATGTGTTTGTACCATTTTTTCAATTATTTCAGAATATTATTTCCATCTCTAGAAAATATTCATGGTAAAAGAAGCAGAAGCCCTAATCAGAGGGTATAAAAATAGTTCTTTCCTTTTGAGCCTGTGCATATCTGTGGGACAGATTTCCTTGCAACAAATAAGCAACCAAGCAAGCATATGTACAGCTTTCGAAAAGGATGCTAAAAATTTGTTACTTCTGGGTCCAGAGGACAAGCACCTGGAAAAGATGCTCTTTTTGGGGACTAAAACTTCTCGATTCTCCCAGCCAGTGAGATCACTGCCTTTTCCTAAAGTTTGTGCTGGCCAATGAACTCGCAAGAAATAAATTTCAATTGTATATGGGACAGTACCAGCTTTTGAACTTTCATTTTCTGCCATACTCTGCATAGATGCTCTAGTCCAAGGGTGAGGGCAATTATGGCATGTCCAGGGGACAGTTTTCTTCCTTTGGGACTCACTAAGGACTTGATAGATGCCAAAAATGTCAAAAACCTTGAAAAAGAAAAGAAAAACGATCAGCATTCCGCTTCTGGTATTGAAAAAACAGGTACTTTCTGATATGAAACAGTGTAGGAGAAAGACGCAACATGTTTCAAAAAGGAATCGCTGCTCTTGGATGCTTTTAGGAAAGACAGTCCACCTTTTTTGGACCAGAAAGGAGGAGACTCCTAGAAAAACTGGAATGATCAAGTGCTGAAAAAAAGCTGAGGGAGACTCCATTTTGTTGATCTCTTCTCTAGAGTGAATTGAGATCTAGATGCCAGGAAGTAGATCCCAGGTATCTAACACTTTAGCCCCCTTTTGGACAGATTGCTTTATGTAAAACCCACTTCATAGCAGAAGTTCTACATGCCCTGGGAATGCAGGGTATGTATATCAGAGCTTGCTACCAGCCTTTGTTGCATTTACAACCTATGTGTTTCAAACTGGATTTAAGGCTGCAACCCAAAGTGCTCAATGACCCATTCTTTTGAACAGCCAGGTTCTTGCAGTTTTACAACAACGATGCTATGAGAGAGATTTTTTTTTAACAATATGAAGCTGTATCTGGACTATGCTTCCAAGAAAATAGTTTTTTCTCATGAAAAGTGAGAAAATGGGTGTAGTAAGAACATTCTCAGTATGGCATGTGCATGATACAGGACAACGTGAAACCTTTCTTCAAATGAGGAAAACCTCCTGCATGTGAGGGCCTGGAAATGAAACAGAAAAAATAAGTGGAAAATTTTTTCCCAGTTTTTCACGCATCTTTGTCACTCCTCAAGAATGGGGAAAACGGATTATGCCATTTTTTATTTTACAGTTGTGGAAAGAAATATTTAAGACAAGGAGGTGTTCACATATTTACCCTTCCCAAATTATTTCTAAAAACTGTACCCTGTAGGTCTTTAAGACAGTGTGTAGTAATCCACATAATTGCTTATCTTGTTTTCTTTTTCTACGTTTTTTTTTAAATGGGAATGAGTGTTCTGTATCTGCTTCTCACTGGGGAAAACTATAGAAAACAAAATGATTTTCTTTGTTCTACTAATGTTGCTGGTTCTTCTGCGTTTATTGGGATTTTTTTTTTAAACCGGTTTCTCATAAGTGGGAAAAAGCAAACTGGTAGTTCAGGTGTCCTTTCTACTTCAGCTCTTTTTGTAACTAATATTTTGAAAAGCAACTCCTTTAATTTTTGAATAAACTGTACTTTTCATATATCAAACATGATACCTTTTATTTCAAGCTAAAACATACATAATGCATTCTTCGTTCCTAAAGCAAGAAAATGTCTTGCGGTCTGTTTTGTACTGTGTAGTGGGCTTAACTCAAACAGGACTGATTACCAATGCCTGCGAGTCACAGTGGTTACATGCTTGTTTCTGAGGATTGGCCTTTGAACACCAGTCCCTGGAACCAACCCTAGAAGATGCTTATTGGCCTCATGTCCTTCTTCAGTACTTCCTATGGGAATCTGATTGTTCACTGCAGGAAACTGTGAGGTTGATTAGATAGCCCTTTGGTCAAATCTAAGAAGTTTGAGCCTTTTTATCCCTTTGTATTCAATGAAGCTTATTCATGTCAAACTGGGGACTGGAAAAGTTACTTTTTTGACAAATCTCTCTACCTGTGGGACCAGTGCCTGCTTTGGCTTACGCTTGTAGTCCATTTTGGGTGCTATATCCCACAAAGAGTAGCATCTCCAAGATGTAATCCAGATTAAGCCACTTGTACTTCTCCACCACATTTAGGAGTGGGACCATAGGTCAGTGTCATACTGCTTGCTGTATATGTGGAAGGTCCTACGTTCTGACATTTCCAAATAGAGCTGCAAATTATCTGATATCTGAAACTCTGAAAAGAATCTGCCGGTCAGTATAAGCAGTATGAATAGAAAGAATGCTCACATTTATTTGTTTCCTCATAAAAAGGGGTGGGTGGGTTCTTGATTGTGAAGAAACCAGTCAGGTAGAATAAAAAAGTGATGGGGATTTTGCACAGTTTTCAGCCAGTATTTTTACACCCAAACGTGTTTCAGTAAATTATTCTTCATGGAAATATGCATAGGTTCTTCTTTATTAAATGTATTTTATTGTTTCCAGATAGCTACATGGAGGAAGGGAAAACATTGCTGGGTTTTTTTTGTTCATTTTTTTTTTGTAAAATCCAAGAGATCTTGCACAAAAAAATAGCCACTTTTTTTTTCTGCATAGAAAACATCAACACCACACAAAAAACACACATGGCAATCTCAAAACATTTGCAGAACCCCCACCCTACATTTCTCATGCTGCCCCCTGAATAAGTACTTTTGTGTAGAATATTTTTTTCAAAATATTTCAGATGTGAGCATACGAAGTGAGATCTGCATGGAAATACCAGTTTTCTGTAGACTGGGGAGAAAACTATGGAAATCATTTGTCCTTCCTTATGGACAAGCCTAGTAGCCTAAATCAGTCTGAATCAGTATAGGGTAGCTTCCTATATTTCACTCTCTGTTAATAATTTCTACCGTGCACAGCCCCCTTACCTGCCTCCAAACGTATGTCTTCCTACCCAAAACATTTACAAGAAATTTCATTTAATTTAGGTTGGATTTGGTGCATTGTAATGTTTTCAGCCTATTGTAAAATAACAATAGGCTTAGTTGTTGTTGTTTTTTTTAAAAGTAAGACAGGTATTTAAAAAACAACAACCTAGAAACAGGTTGCAATTGAAAAATGGCCAGGGCAATCAGAAACTCATACTTAAAACTTTCAATGAAACATTGTGAGATATTTAGGCTGATTGCACCCCATAAAAAAGAAGAAAAGATACAGCTTGAGTATAGCTGGCTGAATTGGTTTTATAACTCCTCCCATTGCAACACATACGTGACACAGTTACAGTTAACTCTTGGATTATCAATCACTGATTGACAGAAAAACAGGTGGATTGCATCTTCTCCTCTGAAGACACTGTCATTTTCTCAATTCACGTTCAATGGTGGGGATCTCAGAGCCAGTTCTGGACATGGATGTGACAAATTACACCGAAGAAGCCCTAGATCCAAGTTATACCAGTCTGGAGTTTGAAACAATGCAGGTCTTGTATAATGGCAGTGGTGAGTTTGACTCTTCTCAGACATGACAAACAGCTTTTATGTGGACAAGAAAGAACAAGAAAATGACACTTGTAAAAGGCTATCCTAATGTTTCATTGTTAATAGTACAGCCAAGTTTTGTTTTGAAAACTGCATCTTTAGTTTTCTTTCTTTATACATCATCGCTAAGTGTGTGTTTATCAAATTATAACCTATCGAATATAGAAAAGATTAAGAGATATCTGGGACCCATTGATCTTATACTGTCTGGCAGGTTTTATAGCTAAATTCCATTTAAACCACACCAAACGATATTGAATGTGTGGAGGCTCAACCTAGTTTTTGATAGGTAAAATCTGAAAGAAACAAGAATTTCCTTTTTTTGGATGAACGGGAAAAAAATGGTACTGAATACTAATGGATAAAACATCTCACTATATGAGGGTATGGCAAGTGTGTGTGTATGTGTGTGTGTGTGTGTATAAAACAACAGATATACTGGAATTTATTCATTAAAAATCATAAAGCTTAACTCCAGAATTTAAAAATGAACTGTTAGAAGTTGTATAAAAGCAGTTACCGATGGTCTGATCTAATTAATGTATTGTTAATTAACATGATATTTTTAACATGACATTGGGTAGCACATCTGAGACAGACTGTTTTGAGAAAGAGAAATATAATAAAAACATTGTGCAGAAAATAAACTGCCAGTTCTACATAACGCAATAACATTATAGATATGTCAATGGTCAAATAATCAAAGGAAGACAAATATTCTTTCTGCATTTATTTTATTTACTGTAATATGAATGAGTAACTAACACTGACAGGTCGGAAATGAGGAATATTTTTGTAGATGATGTTTAAACTGACTTTTAAGATACAAATACGCTGGGGCAAAAAAATAATTGACTACAGAAAAGTATTCTGATAGTTTTTTTTAGCTGATATGTTTAATATGGAGTATTATTTCCACTGTAAGCATTGATAGGAAACTAGAGTGAGTTGTTAATCACAAGAGGTCTTTACAAGCTAATGTTTAGCAGAGAAAACATCTTGCTATTTGATTAGAGTAACTTTTTAACTTGGTCAGATGGGAATTGTTGATGTAAAGTCTTTTTGTTCATATGCAAGCCAGTCTGATGTGAAGCAAACAATGTTGAACTTTTCTTATATATATTTGTGTGTATGCATGTGTGTGTATAGTTGCCATAAGTGCACAGCTGACTTGAATGCACATACTTATACACACAAACACATATAATGTACCACACTGCAGGGTAACAGGTAAGCTTTGGGGATGAAAATGGTATAATTGGCTACGTAGAAAAGTATCCAGTTGGGGCCTTCGCTTGGTTCCATCACCAACACAGCCTGTTGGGTGAGGGCACTGGGCACAGTCTTCTCTGTGATTACTCTCATGTCTGTGAAATTCCCGTGGGAGGTCTGTTTGGCGCCTTCCCTGCTCTCTTTCCACTGGCAAGTGAAGATGTTTTTACTCAGACATGCCTTGAGAATTAAATGATGTAATAGTAACATGTGTCAAGTGGTTTGTTGTGCTGTATTATCTTTCATTAGTATTTCTAAATGTGTTTTTAGTATTTTTTTAAATAATACTTTAAGTCTTTTTTTAACTGTTTGTAAACTAAGATTTTAACTTAAGCTTGCTGTAAATTACTGGAAGGCACCCCAAGAGAAATGTGGAACTATAAATTCTGTAAATAAAGAGATCTAAAGACATAGATATAAATTACACAGCTGTCTCCTCCTGGGGAAGGAGTCAGCTTGGGGAGTACTCAGAAGGAATAGCCAAGGAGGACTGCGGCTGCCACTGCTCCTACACACTCCACAACATTGTTGCTATTCTCAGTCTTTGCAGAGGTGAGAATCATGCAGTCCTCTGGATGATATTGAACTACAACTTCCAATTGATTTATATTAGCTAGGATGATGGGAGATACACTTCAAAAAAGTCTAGAGGGCCACATGATTCTCGATATTGCTCTGCTAGATAGCCCTTTGAGCTCTGTACTCTATAAAATCCCACCTTTTTGTATAAAAAGAGAAGGAGAAAGTGGCCTTGTGGCACCTTTAACCCTAGCAAATCAGTTTCTACATAAGGTTTTGTGGGCCACAACCCACTTCTTTAGCTACTGTAGCATGTGTGGGAAGGGTTCCCCCCCCCCGAAATAAGCTGGTTAATCTTAACTACCTTTTCATTGCTTTTTTTATACTGGAGCAAAGTAACATAGTTACCTCTAGCTTTTGAATTTATTTATTAGCTTTTGTATTTATTTCAAGAAGGAGTCTAATTCTTGGTTGCATCAATAGGAGTATGGTGTCTAGATCAAGGGAGGTGATGGTACCACTCTATTCTGCATCGGTTTGACCTCATTTGGAATACTGTGTCCAGTTCTGGGCATCTCAATTCAAGAAGGATATCAATAAGCTGGAGTGCATCCAGAGGAGGGCAACCAAAATGGTGAAGGTCCGAAAGGCATGCTCCATGAGGAGCGGCTTAGGGAGCTGGATATGTTTAGTCTACAGACGAGAAGGTTAAGAGGAGACATGATAGCCATGTTTAAATATTTGAAGGGATGTCATGTGGGGGAGGGAGCGGGCTTGTTTTCTGCTGTTCCAGAGACTAGGACAAGGAGCAATGAATTCAAGCTGGAGGAAAGAAGATTTCACCTGAACCTCAGGAAGAACTTCCTGATGGTCAGAGCTGTCTGGCAGTGAAATATGCTGCCTCGAAGTGTGGTGGAGTCTCCTTCCTTGGAGATTTTTAAGCAGAAGCTGGATGGCCATCTGTTGAAAATGCTTCGATGTGTTCCTGTATAGCAGGGGGTTGGATTAGATGGCCTATGATTCTATGATTCTATAAGTTAGGGCTACAATTGCACAAGGAAGCATAAATTGAGTTTACTGCATGTCTTATAAAAAGAAGTGGGTCTTTAGTCCCAATGTAGGTGAGAAGGTCCTGAAAATATGTAGTGACTTGTCTGACAAATAATAAAGCTTCCCATCTAAGGTGGAAAGCAGTATTTATTTATTTATTTATTTTACCCATATCCACTCTTTCTCCCAATGTGGAACTGAAGACTACTCACAATATTTTTCCATCAATATGGGAAGCTTCATTCATTCTTGGCCCAGTGCTTAAGGACTCCAAATATCTCAGTCATGAGAGAATAAGATATGCTCAGGCTCAAGTGATGTGAAGTTTTTGAGGTCCCGCTATATTACTTTGAATATGTGTATAATTCTAATAGAAAAGACAGTGCAAAATGATTTAATAATATTTTATATTTGCATATATACCCCTGTGTTGTTGGTGATGCATCCCCTATCACCGGCTAGCAGTGCTGTTTGACAATTAAGACACATGGCCTAATCAAATTTGAATAAAATTATAGGTATTTCTGAACAAAATTAATAAACACTATATTTCAAATAATTGTGTAGTTCCTAAGGATAGTTTTGGCTTATAAGAACAATACTATCTATCTTAGGTTTTTTTTTACGCTTCCTTTATTTTTAACCAATTAAGTAAAACTTGAAAATTACCATTTTATCATTTATTTGGGGAATTTGGTTTCTATTGAGATCCCTCATAATTTGAGATCCTACACTTTAGCTTACTTAACTATTGCATAAACCTTGCACTGCTAAGTCTCTGTCCCTGATTAAGCTGAACATATTTGCAACAACAAACTGCAAAATGTACATATACACATAATCTAAAAAACTGTGTTAAGGAAAACAGTAAGTGAGGCATTTGCAATTGTGTACATCTCAAAGTGCAATGAGTTTGTTCTAAATGCAGAGAGTTTTACAGATTAGAACTGGACTTAAACTGGAGACACTGTGTAGACATATGCTTTAAGAGATTTGAGTAAATATTTAATTGATTTGGTATTTTTGAGCTTATACGGAACTAAAGGAAGACATCTATTTATGGATAAAGATTAGACTATTTTATATGTGAGATATATATGAAACTAGAACCTGTCGAGCAAATTGTTAATTGTTTTGTTTGCTAGTCATTTGGATATCTTGCTTTGTGATATATCAACTTTTATATATTTTTTCTCGTCCTTGATGTATAATTTTGTTCTATTTTATTTACATAAAATTTGTTTATAAAAAAAGGAAATAAATACAAAATTAAATTTTCTGGATGCAACATTTAGAAAGGGATTTAAAATAATATGAGTCTCATTTTGGATGTGTTGATCTAGAAAATTTTTTTCTTCTATTCTTGTAATATTATACAAGCAGCAAACAAACAAGAAAACATCTGAGTCACCCACCAGCCAGGTAGAATAGAATCACACATGCTCACCAAATAGATGACAGACTCTAGCTAAAGTCTTGTTGGTTAGTTCTGAGTAAAGTGGATCCATTGAATCGGTTGTTGAATGGTGAGTCAATACATGAGTAAATCCAATTGTTTCAATGGTTTTACTCTAGTCACAACATGATTTTGGCTTGTGTTAGTTTATCTTGTGTCAGTCATCTTCCTTTGGAATCCAGATGCAAATTCCAACCAACAATGACTAGTACAATCTAAACTGATCTTGTCTGTTTCTCCACTTGAACACATATGAATGCAAGGCCCTATTGCTTCCTTACATAGAATCCCTAGTCACTGCTGAGTCACTTGAAAATTTATGTACAATGATTTTGCAAGCATCCCAAAGCCTTATGGCAGCATCTCTCAATTATTTAAACTAACATGGATATTTAAGTAGTTAGAGACTTATGTGGAGCTGGGCAATTGTATTAGTGCTTCTGTTACAAGTGTTGGGGGTTAGCAAAACAATAAAAAAAGGCATTTATTGTTATGAGCATCATAAATTCTGACAAGTAGGCATGATAGGTTTATTGGAGGTAATTAGGCATGCTGTGTTTTCTGCTGTCTTTAAATGAGAAATGCTAATTAAAAGAGAAGGCAAGTACAATCTCCAGGATGAGGTAATTTAGTTGCAGGCTTGAATCCCCCCTGCAAGCTATGTTCCTAATTATGCACCTTGTTCTTATCCCTCCTCAGATAGTTGCTCAGCAGAGCCACTCAATATGAACACTGCAGACAGTGGAGTCGTTGGCATTTGTGCAATATGTGGAGACCGAGCCACTGGCAAGCATTATGGCGCCTCCAGTTGTGATGGATGCAAGGGGTTCTTCCGACGCAGCATACGAAAGAATCATGTTTACACCTGCAGGTATCAGAAACATCAAAGTCAAAGAATGCAAAATTTTCTCAGTATTTCCATCCCGCCCTTTTTCATAAACCTCGGTAAGGATTCCAGAATAGGGACAGAGAGGAAATTTGTTCAGTTCACATTCCAGCATAACATTTTAGCATTTTTCATTTTCAGACTACAACCTTATTTGAAAGTGAGTAATCCTTTGAAATTTTCTCTTTAAAATTTGTAATGGAATTCTCCAAATGAAAATGAATACAAAAATATTGTGAATTCACTTTGGTTGATGTGAAAATGAAAAATTTCATATGAATTTACAAAAACAAATGAACAAACTTTGAAGTGTAGGGCAAACTGAACATTTTAAAATTTGGAAATAAACTAAAATGGATAAGTCCATCCAACCTTAGAATAAAGAAGTAATATTTGACGTGAAGGGATCATAGCTCAGTAGTAATGTTCTGAAGTTTCACTTACTGCATTGTCAAATGCAGGAATTATAATAATAAAAAGAAGAATAGAAATAAGAAAAAAAATTTGTACCCCATTACCCCAGGATGTGACACCAGGTGATATATATATTAAAATGGTTTCAGTGTAGTTAAAAACAGACAAAAAGACAACACTAGATGAAACTGAACTATTAACAATATTAAAAGAATTTAAAACATACACTTAAAAGAAGAGATTAATAATTTCAAAATTTTTCTCAATGTTGGCTTAGATTACAAGACTGCATTTCAATGATTTTTTGAATTTCAGATTTTTTTGAACAATGCATTTGTTCAAAAACATGTGTTTTTTGTAGAAAAAACTTTTGATAGAAAGCTGAAAATTTACAGCGTTTTTTTGATAAAATCTTTTTACACAAAAAGGGTTTTTTTTGCAGAAAAAGTAAGATTTTTTATGCAAACTATTTTTAGCGCAAAAATCTTGAAATATGAAAAGTCTTATGTGAGATGACCATTTTCTCAGTGAGATATCTGATGTGTTGAGATACCCTTTCTCACTGAAGATTTTCCTGGAGTGTGAGTTGTGTGAGCTGAGCTTTAATTGCTTAATACTCAGTCAAATAAAGATCATACAGTTTTGCATTTCTTCTCATGCTTCATGTGGATTACCTACATTTTAAATCTTAAAATCATTACAAACATTCATACGTTATCTTTCTTAAGTGGAAACCTATTAGAAAATTGGTGTGTATTTAATTAAAATCTTTATATCCCACTGTATCTTCACAAAGGCAGCTTACATAACAGCACATTATGCACTATGTAAAATAGTGGATATAAAATTACAATAGCATAAAACAACATCAGCTACCTTGAATCCCAAAGTTTTCTGAAACAGCCATGTCTTTTTTGCCAGACACCTAAAATTATAAAGGCCAAGATTATGGTTTAGGAAAGCTCCACAGGTATACTTTCATAGGAATATGGTCTCCTAAAACTGCTGAGAAAGGAAGGATGGAGGCAACCAATGCAGCAGTGGCATGAACAGTTTCAATATACTTCTGTAAGATTCATGTCACCTCTTCTGAGCCAATCAGTGGCCATCTTAGTTTTGGGGCTGTGTAGCTGTACCAGGTTGCCGGATTAGTATGTGAGCAAGGTTGCTGTCACAACATTTGAATGAAGGAAAACACTTGCTTATGGAGTTATTGGTACTCAAAGCCCAACATGCCCTCTTTGGATTACACTTCACCTCTTCCTGTCCCATTCAGTCCTTCACAGCTGTTAGAAGCATTTCAGAATTTCCACTGCCTCCCTGTTTTCACATATTGATGAGGTAGAACTGTGTACCAAATACTCTGTGCCTCAAACTTTTGCCTAGCAGTTTTGTGAACCAGTAAACAGAATAAGGGGCAAGATATAATGATGTTGAACTCCATAGTCCCGGATTCAACAAAGAGCTGTCTTTGGGCTTCAGGCGGCCCCTTAGTATGGCCAGTGTTGTTCCCCAGAGTCTCCTGCCCTTTTGTTCCTATATGGTTTTGAAAAAGGAGCCTTTCTGCCTAAAACTGGTCATAGGCTAAGTATATGGTAAAACTATCCTAGGGTCCTTAGAGGGTCTATGGGGGCTTCTAATTATTTTTTTTAAGTTTAAAAAGCTCTCAGGGAGCTGACTTCAGTGGGTGGCAGGAGTGGAGGCAGCCCTCAGAGTATCTGGGGAGGGATTATGACCCTCTGGAAGTTCTGTCCCTACCATAATCCATACGCCAGGGGTGAAAATCATCTAACCCTCCATCTGCTGTTGGACTGCAATTTACAACATTCCTCAATAGTGGGTATGCTGACTAGGATGAATGGGAGTTAGAGTCCAACATCTGGAGAGCTACATGGCCTCCATCCCAGCTATAGATCAAGGAAAGAAGAATTTTCTGGAGCTTCAGGGCAGCTCTTGGATCCAATTGTCCTCCAGGCAAGATCCACTCCCCGCTAACCTGTCTGATGAGGAGTCATTGCAATGATAAGGAGCTGGGTTCCTATATTCTGGTCTCAGTCCCCTTCACCTTTGCAACACTTCTATGTTGACCACAAAAATAAAATAATAAAAAAAGTCCCTGCAGAATGCTCATTGGCAGAACACAGTACAAGGCACATTACAGACTGAACTCATTTTTTACCAGGCATTTGAAATCCTGGACCAAACTATTTCATTTGCAAATGATGACAAATATAGATTTTGATCACCAGATACTGCTCTGGAAGAAACATTCACTCTCTGCCTCCTCACTGCCTTGCTATCCCTTTTTTTCTCTTTCAATATCTCTGCTCCAGGAGTGTGTGTGTGTGTGCATGTGTGTGTGTATGTGTATTCCTCAAGTACTACTAGATCTGTGCTACAAGGTGCCCTCTGGCATTTTCTTTTATCTGCTTCTCATTTCTCAAGAAGGTTGCCTAGCACTGCTGCTGAGGTTAAAAGGTACTCTCTCTCCTGCTATTACTATCACTTGACTCAGGTCTTTCTTTCAAGAGAGTCTTCTGTTATCTTGAGACTTTCTGGCCCAAATTTGTCTATATCTATATATGTTAATATTGAAGATGGGGGAATGTTTGCCTGCCACACTGTATACTGGATTTCAACCATTGTGGATGATATCTTAAGTAGTATAGCTATCCGATTGTATCAGACTATTTTAACTGCAGCAGCTCACATCATTGTACTACCATAGCCAAAGTGACAGTCTAACCATAGATTGGAAATATTACTTTTATAGACTACTTATTTTACATATTTATTAAGTTTATACCCCACCTTTCTCCCAATATGAGGCTCAAGGCAGCTTACAATTTGAGTTAAGACAAAAATAAAGTTGAAACAATGGAGAGTACAAAAATGAAAAAAAAACACATTAAGACATTAATTTAAGGCAGTTTCCACAAGGCCAAAACATTTAAAAATAATATGAATACCATATACCCCAATTGAAAGACCTTCCCATGCCAGCAGAAAGAGATCACAGAGGTGGCCAACCAACCTTTTCATGGGAAGGACCACTGAGAAGGCTCTTTCATGTCCTCACCAAACATATCTGTGATGTTTTTGGTAGGACGAAGAGACAACCTTCCCCTAAGGATTTTAAAACTCAGATAGGCTCATATGGGGAGAAACATGCATTCAGATATGGTAGACTACAACTTCCAGAATTCCCCCAGGAAATATGATCAGTGGCCATGGTGACTGGGCAGGATTGTCAGTGTCAAAATGCAAAAAGTAACTTTCTCCATACTCTAATTCTAAACCTATCATGACTATTTTTTTTTAAAAAAAAAAAACCTGAAGGTATGAGGAACCATTTCTGTAGGAATGTAAAGGATTTGTAGGTTTACCAGTACTTCCCAGACAGTACTGGCCTAAGATGCCTTGTCAGCCTAAAACAATGTGCCTAGTAGCCAAAAACAGCCAAGTTATTTTGACATCAGAGTTGGAAAATCCCACAAGTACCTTATTCCTCTGTCTGTTGATAAAATGCAATGATAAGAATATAAATCACTAACAATTTTCTATCTATCTATATATGTATATGTATACATGTCCGTATATGTATATATGTCCAACATGTGTAAAATATGAGAACCAGTGTGATGTAGTGGTTTGAGTGTTGGA
Organism: Iguana delicatissima; assembly: GCA_948472985.1. Taxonomy (NCBI): domain Eukaryota; kingdom Metazoa; phylum Chordata; class Lepidosauria; order Squamata; family Iguanidae; genus Iguana; species Iguana delicatissima. Next base: position 89,833 of record CAOKZL010001141.1, on the reverse strand, counting down.
TTGCAACCTGGTAGACCAGAATTCAGTCCCCCATTCAGCCATGGAAACCCACTATGTGACACTTGGTGTGGCATACACCCATGATAGGTTTGCCTTAGTTGGAAATGTTCCCCATAAGTTGGAAACTACTTGAAGCCACACAACAATAACAATGTGTGTTTGTGTGTGGGTGTGTATTGCTGTACTGTACATACATACAAATGGATTTATAGCAATTCACACACACAAACACACACACATATGAATTGCTATAAACCCATTTACTGTATTTGTTATATGAAGCCTCCCTGAACAAAGGCATTGTACCTTTGAATTCCAGATTAATGGGGCAAACAACAGGCCTTCGTGCCTTGTCTGAATGCCTCTCAGGAACAGGGCTGCCTAGAAACTGAGAGCTGAATTAGGTAAACTGACCGTTGGCTATGCTGGCAGGAGTTGAAGTGGCCTGTAGCCCAATACAATGAGAAGGCACCAGGTTGGAAAAGGCTGTGCTAAACCTTTGTTGTGATCCAGCTGGGCTCTTCCTTTTAGGCCATTTCCACCCTACACTGTTATAGTGCTATTATTCCACTTTCAACAACCTGTGGAATTTTGGGGTTTGTAGTTTACTGAGGCCAAAGAACTCTCTGGAGGAGAATTTTAAGTGCCCCTCTCTGTAAACTGCAAACCCCAGGATTCCACAGGAGGTTGAAAGTAGAATAATCGCAATCTAAGCGTAGTGCGGAAATGGCCTTAGTTTCATAGTCCTCATCACCTATGCATTAGCAGGAGATGAAGCTGTAAAAAAGTCACCCTAAGCCTCTGCTAAAGGGAAAGGAAAATGTATATGCTTTGCTTTCACAAGATGATGAATAACCTAATGGGAGTTTACTTGCTCATCGCAAGAAATCGTTCGTTTTAGAAGAATGGCAGAGAGAAATGTTTCAAGGCTGATTAAAGAAAAAGGAGCAGGGGAGGTTGATAGTTGGAGACATTGTTTTGACAGTGCCCATTAATTGTTTCAGCGGTGCTAATCAGAATCCTCCTGTACTTGCACTCTAATATATTTACCCTCAATTCTGTTCAACAGATTTAGCCGGCAGTGTATTGTTGATAAGGACAAGAGAAACCAATGCAGATATTGTCGTTTAAAAAAGTGTTTTCGTGCTGGGATGAAGAAGGAAGGTAACTTTTATTCTAACCTCCTGTTCAGAGAAAAAAAACATATCAATTAGAAGGAAACAAAATCTATAAGTAAATAAGTTATAAATCCATGGTACCTACTGACATATATATAGAGAGAGAGAGAGAGAGAGAAATATGTCTTGCAATAGGAAGTTAGCTTTCTTTTTTTCTTTTTTTTACTAATGTTAAAATTTAGCATGAGATCATTTTAAAACAAAACATGCCTTCTTCTGCTAGTTCTATATAGATGGTTACAAGGAGCATACAACTTTGGCTACAATAGCTATACTGGCTATCAATCTGTTTCTTGGAACAAGTCAACATACTGGTTATGACATATAAAGCCCTGTAGGCTAACAAACTGCATTTTCCCATTAACAGCTTGTGTAGGTCCTGGATCCTCAGGAGATGCCCTTTGTTCAGTTCCATGGGCCTAATTAGTGGGAATGCATGATAGGGCCTTCTCAATGGTTGCCCCTGGATTCTGGAACTTCCTAGGATGACCCCTTCCTCATTGTCCTTCTGTTGGCAAGCAAAAATCTTTTTTATTTTGAGAAATACGTTTTTAAGAGTGATTTTCAAATTTTTCACCAAAAATATCTCAAAAATATATACATAAAAATATTATAGGATCACCCTCAGGGAGAAAACACCTCAGATTTTCATTCTTGCATGCAAGAATAGAGCAAGCAATAGCATATACCTCTCTATGGAAAAGAAGTTTTAAGGAAAATTTTGAACAATAACCCAGTGGATTCAATAATGTCACTGTTTACTCTCAACTGCAGCCACAAAGACTATTTCTCATTTTGAAAAAAAAAAACCACCTAGGGAAGAGAGACATAGAATCATAAAGTTGTGACTTTTGATGTCAACTGTTCCTTGTATATAAGGGCAACAGTTAAAACCTAGTATGCTGCCATTTCCGTACTACACTGTTCTAGTGCTATTATTCTACTTTCAACATCCTATGGAATCCTGGTGTTTGCAGGTGTTTCCATTACCATTCTATAGTGCAGGACTTTCCACATGGTGTGCCACAACACATTAGTGTGTCACTTGAAGTGTGTAGGTGTGTCGCCTACAATCTTGGAAATGTATGTTATTATTTATAAATCATATATTTAAAAAATATATGAAAGGTTTTCATGAGATATGTTGTGTTCCCATACATTTTGCTATTACACTTTAGGTATGTGGCTGTATCTCTTATAAGGGGTTAGTTTAACCTCTGGTTTGCTAGTAAAACTGAATTACTGTGTCGTGAAATGATGCATGTCTAAAAAAGTGTGTCACCAGTGTGAAAAGTTTGGAAAGCTCTGCTATAGTGTATGTACGATTTTCTGGACATAGGCCCTTTTCGCATGGGCTTTCTCTCCCGCAAGAGCCCTGTGAGCCTCACGGGAGTGGGAGCATCACTCTGCACGACGCACTCCCACTTCTGCAGCGCTCACGAGGCGCAAGCAACGCGAGTACGGATTTTTTTATTTTCGGCTGGAAGCCGAAAATAAACCACGCTCACGCAATGCTCGCAGTGGCGTCATGCACTTACCTGAAGTGCGATGCACAGTCACTGTGAGCAAGTCGCGCTCCCTCCCCCAGCGCCGCCTACAGCTCCCAGGGTGTGCTGCGGAAGCTGGGGGCATGGCTGGAGAGCGCCGGTCGCGCAAGCAGAAACCAGGTGCGTTAAGGAGGCGTGGGGGAGCAGCGGCGTTTCGGGAGAGGGTTCTCGCGTGAGCCGCCCTCCCCCATTGCACAATCACTGGTTCTGCGAAAAGGGCCATAATTAATTCCCTACTTTTGAGTTTCCAGAAAGCACATACTAGCAGGATATTTCTTTTTTCTTTAACCTGCAGGTTTCAGGTTAGCCTATCCCAACTGAAAGCTGTTTTTGAAACAACTAAGAATCATGGAGCTGGGTAATAGAGATCTGTGGGTCTGGTATAAGTGTGTTAGTGAATCTTCTTTGACTTTTGGCCAGAATTGAAAAGGAACTGTCCTGTTTTGGGAATGGCGTCCAGCACATTGGATAGCTCTTTTAAAGTTCAGATAAAAATCCAAAACAGATTTTCCACCCCAGTGACATAGAGGCCATCAGCCTCTGCTGTGGTTGTTTGTTAATGAACAGAATTGCCTGGCTTTGAATAGCTAGATGAGAATGACTTTCCTCTTGCCTTCTGTGCTCTTTTTAGATTTTTTTCTTTAATTCACCTTTTATACTAAAGATTATATTCTCACTATAGGATTACCTAGAGCATTAATCAAGTCACTTTTTCGGACTAAAAGGCCCAGGGGGATTATGGGAGCTGCAGTTCAAAACAGTAATGTTTTCTCAGCTTTGGACTCATCATATACATATGTGTATTTCTTAAGAAGAAATTGAGAAATTGAATAACAAATATCAAACTGTGTACAAATAAAACAGTTGTTTCCAAGACATTTGGTTCTGTTGTTGCTTTAAATATCTTTTAATGCTCTCCAACCACTTACACTGGATGATCAAAGCAGTTAGGTGGCCATCTCTCTAGTGTGATTTTATATTTAAAGATTTAACCACAATTTGTTATTTAGTTACCAAGTTAAAGAATGAAAAAAGATAGCATTTTCTCCAGTTAAAAAGACTGGAGCATCATTCTTGAGTCATGTCTACGTGACCATTTATCATTTAGTGTTTATCACTGTATGACATTTCTTATTATGACCTTAATAAAAGGCCCATCAGTGAACGTCCTTGGCTAAGAATGTAGTGCGCCTTCACCATAAAGTGTGTTCATTCTTCATATAAACTGCGGAACACTATATAGTGCACAGAATGCATTTTTATTGAAGCATTGGCACTCGCGCTCTACTTCTCGGATGCAGATTGTTTCTCTAAAAATAACAAGCAGATCATTGGAAATACAACTGCTGCTCTTATAAAAGGTTATGAGGTTCTGTGTAGACTGAGGAATATGTTGATCAGAACTGTGCTTTTCTATCCTTGATGTGACCTTGGGCATAAAATAGGCCTAGAAAAGCTGAGTGGTAGCTGCATTTATCTCTTTCATTTTTGTATTAAAAGGAACACCATATTGCTTCACCAGCCTTGTAGATCCACCATCCCATTGTCTTTCTAAAGGCCCTTAGGAGCATTTCTGTATCAAACTATCTGTTCAGCAGCAGAGCTTGGGAAAGATAGTTTTGGGATTACAATTTCCAGAATCCTGTTCCAAATTCCACTCAGAATTCATTGTTTAATAGTCACAAAAACTTGTCACACTGCCACATCTTTAAAGCTTGCCATGGACAATCAGCTTGCCATCAGTAGCCCTTTCACCACTTCAAACCTGCTCTAGAAAGTTGGGGGACTCTGAGTTGGTCCTGGAACTAGTTAGTCCTGGAGCTCCATGACCAATTCTGACGTAATCCTGGAGTTAAATCCTGAAGACTGGTCCCAACGCAAGCAGACATTCTAAGAAACAAAACAAAACAAAAACAAATTTGTCAATGAGAGAGATGGAGACATCTTGATCCCCCATTCGTCTGCATGATCATCAACTCAAATTCATTAAAAGTAACTATAATGGAGTTCAGTGCTGCAAGTTCTGACACTTGTGTATAAATTTGCAACTTTCCAGTACATTCTTATGCATTTTTACTTGAAACTCCCCTCCCCTAAACAGTCTCAGTAAGACTTACACTCAGGTAACTGTGCTTAGACTTGCGGTTTAAGACCACAGTCTGATATAATACTGATTTACCTGAGAGTAACTCCAATGACCTCAGTGAGATTTGCTGCTGGTTGCACATAATTTAGCACTGTGGTGTTACTTCTTCTTAGTTCCCTCCAGCTCGTCCTTTTTTCTTACCTTCTGATTGCTGAATAGCCAGTGTAGACAGGATGTAGATCAGGATCTACTGGTAGATCTTTCGGTAATTTAGTCAACTGCCAACAATTGTTTTGTTCCAAATCTTTTAACAGTGGGAGAAAAAATATTCTTCTCCTCTCTCCCTATTCTTAATGGATGCAAAAGAAAGTAGGGTTCCTTCAGTAGCAGTGCAAAAGAGGGAATTTCAGCATCTATAACTTCTCTTTTTCTTGTATCATCTGAAATCTCTTCTCCTACACAGCGAAATATAGGAGTTTTATTCTCATTTGCATGTGGCCACCATAACCCTAAATTATACATGTGGCATTTGTTTGTTTTAATAAGGGTATATACCAGAGTATTCTATCAATACTGCTTATGGCTAACTTGTGCTGTGACCACTCTTGTTTTATTAGCTTGAAGGCCAATGTAAAATCAATAAAGTCTACAAACAGATGTTTGTTTGGGCTTTTGATATTATTAGATAACCAATATTATATTACACATATGGTAGGACTATTTCAACTGCAACCCAGAAATTACATGTGTGCTTTCAATAAATAATAGTTGGTTTAGTAATAGTAATAACAGTGGGAGAAATAATAGTAATAATAGTAGGAGTTATTGGCCTGAATTTTATTGTTAGTCCCAACTAGAGTAGACCCATTCCATCAATATGATTCACCCATGTGTTGATTTGAATTGGTTTACTTTAGTTGAGACTAATCAAGCACCACTGGGTAACACTGCAAAGGAATCATACAATGCTTTTCTTTCTTTCTCAGCAACATGGACATAACTACAATAGGATATTTTGCAGGGATGATAAGCAACACATACTCCATCCAATATGGATATATGATAGGTTTTAATTGGAGTGAAAGACCAAGATTTTCTGTCACTGGTGTTACTTGCTCTTTAGTAATCCATTCACAACTACAGTAAAATTTTAGATTTCTCCATTGCTTTCAATTGGTAGGTTTGGTAAAAAAACTGGTTTCAAAATAAACTTCTCTTGCAAAGTTCCTTCTAAAGACAATGGTCACTCTGCACTGATCTCTACAGCTAACAGTTATCACAGATTGTTCAGTCAGAGTGACACTTCATTGGCTAAGCACATTGAAAAGTGGTGTCAGGCTCATTATTCACAAAATGATTGGACAGAACAGTATATGAACGTTTTGTCTTATTTCCATAGCTCTACAAGGTCTATAAGCAGATCCTTTTATAATCATCTGAAAGCTGATCATTTGAGACAGCTAGTGACTCCCCTTTCTTCAAGTGGTAGTATGAAGGCTCTAGTCTGCTTAGCTCATTGGGAAATCTGTCTGTGCACATTATTATTATTATTGAACAAGTTTAGTGTTTAGTAAATAGTGTTTATTAGAGGTGAAAATGGACTTATTATACACATCACAAAATGGCTTGAAATCATATGGGGGCACTTGTACTGGTTGGCAGCATGGAGGCCCAGACATCACACTGAGTTACCAGGTCAGCAGCATCTCATTCTTTGAGTTTTCAAAAAGTGAGACAAGGGTCAAAAGCTGGAGGACTAGAACTGGTTCTGTGTCAACTTGTTTTAGAGATAGGCAGGAAGGAAATCTGAGTTTGTGGATTCAGAATTTGGTGAGATCCATCTAACTAACGAGAGCGAGGAGTGCCTGCTTTTTGATGGTAATATAATGTATCTAGCAAATGCAGTCTTTCTTGCCATTTCTGCTACGTCTTGCAGCGCACATACTCTTGCATGCAGCACACATGAACTATGGAGAATATTTGCAGACCCACACACTGCTGCTGGGGATTGTGGAAAGCTGATGAGTGATGACACTAGCACCCAGCTCCCTGCTTTGTTCCAAATGCCACAAACGTATGCACGCACCAGCTCCTCACCACCAGCTCCCTTCATTCCTGGCTTTTTGGTGCATTGATATGTGCACAAATGCAATACAAAGCACCTTTGTGCTGAGGCAAAGAATCCTGAAAGGGGAAAGTGGGAAGAAGCATGACAGAGGATTTGGATTTGGAACTGTCCCTGCCAACTTGGTGCAGCTGGAGTATATGACAAATATTGAATTTTATCCTCCTCCAATGCTTCTCATCTTGAGACAAATCTCACTAGCAAAAGACTCAAACCAACATAACAATTTGCTTCAGCAAACAATTTGATACCTGGCCCTCCTGGTCTCAAACCCTGTTGCCATATCTAGCATTTAATTCTTTTAAAACCACAGTACAGTTGTTATTTCACATCACTGACATAAAGTGAAGTTAGGCCCTTACCTCACCTTCTCATCAGCATATACTTCAACTCCACTGAGGCATTAGTGAATCAGCATGTTGTGCATAGGTTATCTTCCTACATCAGCTACTTTGACAACTCAAAAGTATCAGCAGCTTTTGCAGTTTCAGGACTATCTTTAAAAAAGCATGAGATACAACCTGAATTTAGACTAGCAATGGTCCTAAACAGGTATTGTTTTCAGAATATTTATTATAATGCCAATATAAACATATAACAAAAATCTTTGTATTTTTCCCTCTGAAATAATTTTACCAAGTTTGGACAACACAGTCTCTCTTTTATATGGTTTCTGAATTATACTTTGCAAAGCAGTTCAACAACATGGTCCTCATGTAAATAAATTACAATAAATGTCTTTTTTTCCTCTTCAGCTGTGCAAAATGAACGAGACAGGATAAGCACAAGGCGAAGCATTTCTGAAGGCAGCAACAGTCCTTCTATTAACACATTGGCCCAGGCTGAAGTGCTGTCTCGTCAGGTACACCAATCAGGACCTTTTCTGTCTCCATAATTTCTAAATGTGGCTGTCTTTTAGTACTGGTTAACACTGAAGTTAGATGACATTATTTGAAGACAATTATAACTCTATCCATCTTTGCTTCCAACAATATTTTATGCGTGTTTCAGATTCAAAATAATTAACTACTTGATATGGGATAAGGCAGTAGCCTAATTAGATGTATGTTGTGAGGAACCTGATGAGATATTTCTCCAGCCATTTTGAAGTTGATGGAATCTGATTGAGAGATTAAAGATCTACTTTTATTGTTACAGTGGAAACAGGGCTTGGCCTTGGAAATGGCAAGGGAAAGGAAGGATAGAGATATACTGTTGATCATTCTATCTAGCCCTCAAAGAACAGGGAAAAATCTCAAAGATTAAGATGTTTTTGGTGTTCCGTCTATCTCTCTGGGCTCTTCCAGGCTGCTTAAATGTGAGCTCTTGTAGTATAGCTTCTTAAATTTTTTTCCTGCATATTGTTTAGAGATGCAATTCTTCACTAAGTTTCTTCTAGAAGTGGGTGATGAGTTATTTCAGCCATTTAATTGCTGCTGAGACAAAGTCTTTGAAAACCTTGCCATTTTTGAAGCCTATCTGCAATTTGGTACTTATTCTGTGCAAAATTCACTTGTGGTTGTTTCTCACAGAAAACAGCATTTTCTACTTACACAGTAATATTTCAATGCAGCAATGTTAAGTCCTGTGCAGAAAATTATGTTTGTACAGTGTTAATTTGCATAAAAAACTGGATTATCTGCTCAGAAAGCAACACTTTATGCATAGGGATGAAAATTTCTGTGTTGAAATATTATTTTCAATGCAGATGTTAATCCCTATGTAGAAAATGCTGTTTCCTGTGCAGAAAATACTGTAATTGGGATTTTTTTGGTGTAAAAGTCACACATGACTGAGTTGCATAGAAAACAGTATTTTCTGCATAGAAGACAGCATTTTCAGTGCTGGAATTAATATTTCTTGTTGAAATATTATTTTCCATGCAGAAAATGCTGTTTTCTATGAGAAACAACCATAAGTGAATTTTGCACAGAATAAGTTCCAAACTGCAGATAGCCTTCAAAAACAACAAAGTTTTCAAAGACTTTTTCTATTTTTTCTTAAAAAAACCCCACAAAAACCTTGCATGAATTTTGCATAAAATAAATCCTAAACTACGAATATTCCCATCAGTCCAAGATTGTTTTCATGTGGGCTTCTCAACACTTGAAGAACGTGTTTTTTTACCATTTTCTGAATGTTTCTGAATATTCTTTCCATCTCTAGTTTTTCTGATTATTGACACTTCTACCTCTATTAATTCCCTATCTTTAGGTTCTTCTATTATTTTTTTTGGTGGGGTGGCAGTTATTTGTTGTGATTTGTTGTATTTTCATTAGATGGTTTTTAAAAACTCTCTCTACCTCTCTTACCCTGCCTCTCCCTCCCTCCTTCTCTCTCTCTCTCTTTCTGTACAGTTTGCCAAGATTGGGGTGGATTTCTATATTTTTATTTTTTCAGTAATTTTTCTTAGAATCATAGTGCATTGGTGCATTTGTGAAACAGGAAAACAAGATCTCAGTATAACAGTGTTAATTCATGATTTCACTGATGCTCTAGTTCATTATAATATAATTCTTAAAAAAAGAGTAAAGAGGGAAAAGAAGACGAAAAAATTGCCTACAAACGTTGTAGCCTATTTCACAATATACATCTTTCAGAGAATGGCTAAAAACTCTGGCATGAACCACAATAATACATTCCCCTTGGGACTTTTTTGATTTTATATGTCTCTGATTTTTTTTAAACAATCAGAAGCTGCGAAGAAAAAGTAGTAGGTATTGCTAGAACTTGCTAGTGAATAGTTGACAAATATATATTAATAAAATCATTTGGATATTTTAAAAAAAGCAAAAAGAAGAACTACAAATATAGATACCAAAATTTTTAGAAAGTTTTCCTCTCTCCATTTCCTTATTAGTCATCCATATTAGTCATCACAACTTTTTAACCCCTTCCTCATAGGAACTGCCCCTTTGGCACCCGCCTTTGGTTTTTCTTTCTTCTTTTCAAATTTTGTAGCATGGCTATAAAACCATGAAATGGGAGACTTGATAGCTACAATTTATTCACACTTACCTAGGAGTAGGTCCCAGTAGGACTTCTGAGTAGATTGATGTAGGATTGCTTTGCTTGGTTTTGAAAAATGAGTATTGCTGGTTTTGAAAAAACAGTTCATGTTAAAACAGTACAGGGGGACTGTACTGCTGGTGAAACTGCAGGTGAAACTACTGCTGGAAGCTTTTGATTAAAAAAAAAGAGAGAGAGAGAGGTTTGGAAAGTCTGCCTGGAGTTTGCATGTTGTTCAACCCAGCTGTAGACATATCTTCTGCTATTACGTTGAAGGATTGTATATTGAGGGTGTTATATTGGGAAACTGTAGCCACATATAACCCATTTGGCAAACATACCTACAATATTATTATTAACAGCACTCTAATCATTTTAAAACTTTGTCCACAATTTCTCCCCACTATGATCAGATCCCTGTTTCAAGCCCCAGTGCTGGTACTACTGACATAAATGTTAAGAAAACTGCTGGCATTAGCGACGTCTGTGAATCTATGAAGCAACAGCTCTTGGTTCTTGTAGAGTGGGCAAAATATATTCCAGCTTTCTGTGAACTACGGCTAGATGATCAGGTATGATCTAATACATGGGAAAGGATCCACTACAGTTAACATATGCCCTATGTAACAGTTTTATTTTCAGTTTAGACAGAATATTGTGCTACTTAATTAACCTAAATCTGGAACTCTCGAGCAAAGTTTATGACATATTTGGGCCTAGGATCTTTCACTGCTGGATTTGAGATGAAGATTTGGTAGGGTTGGGCCTAGGAGCAAGACAGAACAAGATCAGGTTCAAGAATACTATTACCACACAGGCAGAATCAAAACTGCTTTAAAAAACAAATTCAAAGCAAGGAAAAAAACTAATGGCAAGCTGAGAAAAAAAAAGGGGAAGTGATTTAATGATTTTACTGATTCACTTATTGGATTTTAGTTATTCAATTTCTATGGGTCAGTGCTGATTTAGACTCAAAGCAAGCATTCTCTTTGTGCATATGTGAATATAGTGTCTTCTTTTCCATTAATTAATTTCAGGTATGGGGAGTGGAAGAGAAGGAGATTTTACCTGAAACACAATACATTCTGGGAGGCTTATCTCTTCTCTTCCCTATCACTTAGATTAAATTTTCCTGTTTATTACTATATTAGTTACATTTCTATCCTGATTTCCAACCAATGAACTCTCCTTCTCCCCTCCCTCTCTCTCTCCCATTATATCCTTAGAACAATCCAGCAAAGTAGGTTAGGCTAGGAGAGTTCCCCAGAATCACCCATTGAGTTTCATGGCTCAGTGGGAACTAGAACCTGGATATCCCAATCCCTGTGGAGCAGTCTGACCACTATACTATACTGACTTCCACATTGGCATCTTGCTGGGGGAGAAAGTATTTCAGTGGTGCTAGGAAGGGGAGAGATAATTCTCATTGCTTTAAAAGTTCTTCCTCCCGCACACTTGTCTGTAATTATTTAAGGAAAAGCTAGATGCCTAACTGCATGCTATAGATCAAGACAATTCTACTTTTAACTCAAAAAGGAAATACCAGAGAACTCTTTGTACTTCCTTTCCAAAGGGAAGTTGGAAGGCTAAAGCTAATGGGGTCAGGGCAACTAAAATATATCTAGGGACAGTAAGGAAATGTTTCAGGTTTTTCATTAGTTCTTTTGGTCTTGTATATACTAAGAGTCTGGTAACAAAGCAACAAGGGAATGTCGTGTCTTTTAGCATAGCAGCAACAGCTAGTGTATGTGATGTGTCTGATTTCATTTGCTTTATTTTTGATATTTATTTTTGATGTTACCATTTTTCAAGGTTGCCCTGTTAAGAGCACATGCTGGAGAACAGCTGCTGCTTGGAGCAGCAAAGCGCTCGATGGTTTACAAAGACATTATTCTGTTAGGTAAAAATACCTTCATTTTTCTTCCCAATTGTACCATACATTCCATGTTTACTTAGAAGCAAGTGTTTGCAGCATAAGACTTGCAACCAAAAGCACACTGGGTTGGATCCAGAATTAGGCATGTGTGTTGGCACAAGTGTCCACCTGTCATTTCCTTCTGACAACAGGCTCACTTTCCAGACAATGCTACATAGAAGAACCCTACTAAATGGAGTAGGCTATAGAAGAGGACAAAAATGAGGGAGAAGGGGAGTGTCATGACATAGAAAACATCTTCCTTCTACAGAACTGTATGATGGGGTTTAGGGACCTTTGGCTGTCCAGAAATTTTGTATTATAACTTTCATAATTTCTTTCCACTGGCTATTCTTGATGGGCACTGGTGGAAACTGCAGGCCAAAATATCTGGAGGGCCAAAGGTTCCCCAACTCTGCCACAAGAGAAAAAGGGTGTTAAGGTTTTTTTAATGTGCTTTCCTGTCCAACATACACAAATCCTTTGTTCCTGAAGAGGAACAAAGTCTTCCAAAATCATATTAAAATGAGTCATAATCAGTAACCATAATAGTCAGTGAGTCATAATCTGCCCCTAATATTTGTCTGCAAGGATAGGAAGGTCTTTATTTTTGACCAAAACCCTCTTTTCCACTACTTTAAGAACATAAGAGTTTTTCTGGATTAGACAAAAGGCCTTTGTACTCCAACTTCTGGGAAGCATACAAGCAAGATACAAGTCTGCACATGGGTGATATGGGGCCCTTTCACACTGCAACAATTATAATGCTGTGATTCCACATTAGCCGCTATGGCTGCATTCTATGGAGTCCTGTAAATTATAGTTCAGTGAGGCAGGACTCTGGCAAAGGACTCTAAATATTCCAGGATTCCCCAGGATTTGGCAGTTAAAGTACAATTGTTTAGTGTAAAAGGGACTCTACTTTATTAATATTTTTGTAAAATTAAGTGCTCCTAGCACACATATGTTTATGGGGTGAAACAACATTATTTACAATTGTAAGTGTTAATGCACTTGTCTCGTGGTACACTATACATGGAAAGAAACAGTGGAGTGTATAGAGAAGCAACTTTGTGAAGATGTTGATCAGTACATATGTCCCAAAGAAAAACTAGAAACAGGGTAAATGTTATTAAGCTACAAGTATTGTTGCTAACGTTGATTTTATTTTGTTTTCTTAAGGTAATGATTTTGTAATTCATCGCAACAGTTCTGAAATTGAGATCAGTCGAGTAGCAAATCGGATTCTTGATGAAATAATACAGCCGTTTCAAGAAATTCAAATTGATGATAACGAATACGCCTGTCTAAAAGCTATTGTCTTCTTTGATCCAGGTATTTTCCAGAGTGTCCCCAATTTTCCTAAATATATTAGAGAGAAAGAAAAGGAAAATGAGATCAAGATATATGTATCAGCAGAACATTGTTGATCCTGGAAGGATTTTAGTTTAGGTTTCCTCATGGATGTTTAGAGGTATTTTAATTCACATGTATTAGACTTAAAGGCAGAAAACTTGCCTGTACTTTTTTTTTTAAAAAAGAATATTTCATTTGTATTCTAGGACTAAAATTCCATAGAGTGAAAGGGCACCTTTTGTGATTGTTGGCATTGCCAACTTTCAGTAACAAGATTCCACTTAAATATCCTGATGATACCAGATCCCATCTGATCTCGGAAGCTAAGCAGGATTAGCCAGGGCTAGTACTTGGATGAGACATCAGCTATGTAGGCTATATTTCAAAAGAAGGCAATGGCAAACCACCTCTGAGTATTCCTTGCCTAAGAAAACCCTATGAAATTCATAGTGTCACCACAAGTCAGCAGGTGATTTGATGGCACATACACACACATACACCCCTAGCCACGGGTTTGCATGACACTTTCTGCAGATTCCTTGCTTGGTTTTTGACATCCTCCCTAGTCACAGCTGCTTATATCCAACTGGCTTCTTGTGGTCAAACTTGGCATCTTATGCTTGATCCTGAAGTAATAAATCTTTGATCATGAAAATTCTCTCATGAATCTTCTCATACCTGAGATTAACATTTGAGAACTTTCCCTGAGTACCTCCTTCAAGAAAAGCTTTGAGAGTGATACTGAAGGTGAGAAATTTTTGGATAGGACTCCTTGCCTAGGAAATGCTCTTCCCAGTGAAGCTCACTTGGTCTCCAGCATTACCATCTTTTGGGGTCCAGTTTTTAAATATAGGGGAATGTGTTGTTTTACATTATGTATTGCTTTATTGTTTACTGTTCATAATTTTTGTATATTTTAAATGTAATATGCCCAGAGCCATTTTTTAAAAAAATGATGTACCTGAAATGTAAATAATGACCAGATGATATATAAAAGAGATGAAAGGATGACAGATTCATTCAAGGAAGAACCATTTGAATATGAACCAATGATTTTAGAAAGTAAAGTGGGAAGCTGCACTCGGAGCACTGGTGAGAAATAAATCTCCAGAAACAGTTGGCTTACCAAAAGAGCTGCTTCAGGCTATAGAGAGAGAATCTACTCAAATTCTAAGTAAAATCTGTCAACAAATATGAAAAACAAAGCAATGCCCCACAGATTGTAAATGCTTAGTTTATATTCCAGTCCCCAAGAAAGGTGACACCAGGGATTCTAGTAATCTCAGGACTATTGCATTGGTCTTCTATGCCACCAAAGTGATGCTCAAAATTTGACAAGAAAGACTTTTACCGTATATGGAGCAAGAAATGCCAGATGTCCAGGCTGGTTCAGGAAAAGAACAGGCACTAAGGATCATATTGCAAACATACATTGGATAATGGAGAGCAGCAAAGACTTTCAGAAGAAAATCAGTCTGTATTTTATAGATTATAGCAAAGCCTTTAATTATGTAAATCATAAAAAACTATGGCTCACTCTTAAAGAAATGAGTATACCACAACATTTGATTATCTTGATACATAACCTGTACCCAGGACAAGAGGCTACTGTCAGGATAGAATACAGAGAAACTGAGTGGTTTCCAGCTGGCAAGAGGCTTAGGCATTTTATCACTCTTTCTGTTTAAATTGTACACCTGGCAGATCATACATAAAGCAGGATTAGACTCAGAGGAAGGAGGTGTGAAAACTGAAAGAAGAAACAGCAACAATTTAAGACATTCAGATGATTCTAGCAAAAAATAGCAAAGACTTGGAATGATTACTGAAATAAGTCAAGGAAGAAAATGCAAAGGAAGATTTATTGTTGAACCTTAAGAAAACAAAAATAATGACCACAGATGATTTACCTGACTTTGAAGTAGACAATGAAAACATCAAATAATTCAAGATTTTCTATACTTTGACTGAGTCTATCAGAATGGAGACTGCAGTCAAGAAATCAGAAGAGGGCTAGGACTCAGAAGGGTAGCTATGAAGGACATGACTCACAAGACAGTGGCCTTTTCCACACAACAACTGTGTCCTCGCATGGGCACACTAGAGGAGCAGGACCACAATGATGCTTGTGCATGATGTTGTCATGATTCCCTCTTCTCCTGTCACTAGCCAGTGCAATCACAGGGTAAATCATTGATGGAATTTCTACATCAATGACCCCCAATCGCGTGACACTCCCATCCTTCCTGACCATGCAGAAGGGCAGGAAGTGCAATAGAGGCACTTCCTGTGCAGCATGGGAAAGAGCCCAACTGCACTGTGGAAGACAGATGTGTGTCATTCACAGTCCCTTCCTCAGGGAGCTGGTCGGGTGGGGGAGGTGTTCCCATTGCACTCCCTTCTGGTCAAAGGTGCTGCTGAGATCACAACCAAGGACAATGGGGTCAGGTAATGTGCGGAAATGGCCAATAATACTTGGTAAGTTATAAGG
Organism: Iguana delicatissima; assembly: GCA_948472985.1. Lineage (NCBI taxonomy): Eukaryota > Metazoa > Chordata > Lepidosauria > Squamata > Iguanidae > Iguana > Iguana delicatissima. The sequence continues at coordinate 74,126 of CAOKZL010001141.1, read as the reverse complement.
CAGTAGGATAAGAGGAAGACCACATTACAGGTTGATAGACTAAATCAAGGAAGCTATGTCCCTAAGTCTGCTGGACCTGAGCAGGGCTGTTGATGATAGGGTGACTTGGAGTTAACCACAACAATCTTTACTAATTTTTTACTGCTTCCTGCTCTATTCCAGGAATAATCAGTACACAATTTGAGGCAGGACTTGGTCCTGGACTATGTTTTTGGTTCCAGAGATGAGTCCCAGACCATCTCAAGTGATCATGAAAAATGCTTCTGAGTATGTGCAGCTTTCATTCCCCCCCTCCCCACTGCATAATCTATGCATGAAAACCTAACATAGACTTAAAGAGTGATGTTTCCCTTCAGCATACAGACAAAGTTCTGAGACATTCCTTTTAAGCCTCCTGTCTCACTAGAGGCTCTGTAAACAATTGGGAAGTGTAAGTCCATGCTTCACTGAGTTTTTCCCCCCTCTGCTTATGTGTCTTATCCTTGTGTAACTCTTTTAAGTTGGTATTCTTTTCATAGCACATTTTAGGTAATTATTTTTAAACACTTTTTAATGGTCAGATTTTAGCTCTATTTGTTTTATTTTATTCTGTAAGCCACCTTGGATCCTTATCAGGTGGAAGGAGGGGTTTGCATTAAATAAACTTAATTAATGGATTGATTAATGAAAGCTTCTATGTTCCCTGAAGATGCAAAAGGACTCAGTAATCCAATGAAGATCAGGAACATGAGGTTTCAAGTTCAGATCAGTTTGGAGGATTACATCAATGATCGCCAGTATGACTCCAGGGGACGCTTTGGAGAACTCCTCCTCCTGCTGCCTACTCTACAGAGTATTACCTGGCAAATGGTTGAGCAAATACAGTTTGTGAAACTCTTTGGAATGGTTAAAATTGACAGTTTACTTCAGGAAATGTTATTAGGAGGTGAGTATCAATAGGTTTTATAAATGATACCTTTCTTTTCTTCATTGGTCCTAGATCTTAGAGAGCTGCTACTTGGAACACACAGTAGGGGGCTAGAAGGCTCAATAGTTTGATTAAGTATAAAGAAAACACCCTTACTTAAGTTGTTCCATTTAGACCAGTGTTGGGTAACTCATGTCTCTACAGATGTTGTTGGACTATGGCTCCAATAAACCCTCATACTTCACTCTGCTTGCTAGGAATGATAGGAGTTGTATTCAAAAACATGTGAAAGTCACAATTGATCATTCCTAATTTAGACATTTGGATCCAATTAAAAATGCAAAAGGCAAGTAGAAGTGAGGTCATGAGGGTATCGATGCTTAGAGCAGAAATTATTTTACCATCTTTGAAGGTAGTGCAGTGGTTCTCAACCTGTGGGTCCCCGGATGTTTTTGGACTTCAGCTCCTAGAAGCCCTGAGCATTGACCATAGTGGCTGGGGCTTCTGGGAGCTGAAGTCCAAAAACATCTGGGGACCCACAGGTTGAGAACCACTGAGGTAGTGGTACATAGAAGTATTCTAACTCTGTTTCAATATATCTCACATGATTTTATAAGCTATTTTATAATTTTTATTATTTTAAACAGGCAAAGTATATTAGACATTGGCTGAATCTGAGTGGAAATGAGCCAGTATAAATCCTCAGCTTTCCTGTTCACCTCCCTCCCTGACTATCCTTGCCCAAATACTCCCATGAAGGGGGGATCAGAACTTTTCATCTCAAGTTTTGATTAAATTGCAGCTCAAGTCACACAAATTCAAAAAATTGTGGTTAATTTTAACTTGGGTTTGCTTCAAGGAGCAACTTCAAACCAGAAGCTGGGTTGTGTCAATAGTTGAGATTAGTTTCTGTTTTGTTGGGTTTGGATATAATACTAAATGGAAGTTAATCAAAGATACAAGCAAAAGCTTTTGATTTCCTCTGGAAATCCTTTTGAAAGATGAAAGAAGTACAACTTCCATAAACTCATTCATGTCACAAGAAAAATGGCTAGGCACCAATTGCAAGATGGAAAAGGAAGGGTCTGTAGACATTTAGGGATGGCAATATTTATCAGTTACACTTTGTCCAACATCTTAATTTCTTAATTAATTAATTATTTTATCTAATTAATCTTAATCTTAATTAATTAAAAATCTTAATTTCTTCTCATCTCATATGTGAACTTTTGGAATTTCAGTGACTTCTTAAAAATCAAAATGAACTGAAACTCTCCACTATTTACATTGGCCATATCCAATTGTTTTTGTTGTTATTGTTGTGTGCCTTCAAGTCATTTCGTGAAAAAAACCCTATGGAGTTTTCTGAAGCTGAGAGAATGTAACTTGCCAAGGTCACCCAGTGGGTTTCCATGGCTGAGTGGAGATTCAAAACCTAGTCTCCTAGTCCAACACAAACCTCTACTCCACATGGACTCTCAAATCCAATAGGAACAACTATTCTTAGTATGGAAAGGGTTATATTGTAGGAATGTGCCATAATGTGAGCAATATTTGGGGGGGGGGAGTGGATGGGAAGCGTGGTAATCCAGACACTACAACCATGATACAAGGATTCAAACCCAGGGAGGTAAGAATTCAGTGTCTGAAAGCCCTGGGCTGTGATTAATAAATTTCATTTTCCCCCAGATTCACTTTTTAAAAGATATTAAATTCTTTCTCAAGAGGAAGAAATGTGAAAATGTTGGGAAATTCTTCTTTAAAAAGAAAGTGAAATAGTCATCTATCCCCAACTCTGTATGCACAGAAAAAGGTTTATTAGGCATAATGCATTTTGGGAAAAAAATCCTTCAGGGATGCTGCAGGTTAGAGATGGTATGAATTTGTGATACGCAAAACCTATTGATAAAACATCAAACAAGCAAATGGCACATGTTGTAAAATCCAGAATCAATCAAACAAAAGCAATAATATTGTACTTAATTTGTTTTGCCTAACAAGTATGAAACTAACAATCACTCATGAGTACTCTAAATGCCAATTAAAATATTTGTATATGGAAAGTAATGAGTATTTCTATATTTTACAAAAATATTGTATTACAAGAGTGTATCATTTTTACGTACAATAGAAAATGAAACCAGAGGAAGCAATGGAAGGGAAACAGATGGTGTATGCAGACTCAATGAAACTATCTTTTAAAAGAGAGGTGGGCAAAGTGTGGCCCGCGGGCTGCATGTGGCTCCAAAGGCCCCTTCAGGGATCAATGTTTTTGCCTCCAAATGCCCTCGAGTGAGTGGTGGCATTTTCCCCATGTTTCCCTCATCTCCAGTGTCTTTGAGGTCCAGGAGAGGCTTTTCCTAAAAAGAGAGAGTGAACAGGGAGTGGCTTTGGGTCATTTCCTATTTTTTAAAAATGCCTGTCCTAGGCCTAAAATGGCCTATGTGAAATTTAACACATGGTGAAAATGCCCTCTAGAGGGCATTTTGGTGCAAGAATGCTTTTGATTTTCTGCAGGGGTGTGTGGTTCTCCAAGTTCTCCGGGGGAGGTAACATGACCCCCTATCCTTCCACAGTTTCCCACTTCTGTGTTAAAAGAGGATATTAAACAAACAGGGTCCAATGTGTGATATTAGTTCTACCTGCTGAGAAATATCTTCTGTGAACAATATTGAACCACTGGACACCAGTGGTTTTAGGATTCAGTGGCAGACATCCTGCTCAGTGTTAATAGGATTCTAAACTGGATTTACAGTCTTGTAACTGTTGGGGATTCCTTTTTATGTTTGCTAGCAACTGAAAATGACCCGCTCCCCTGAACTTTCCTATTCAGGCTGGCCCCAGCTAAAAGGTAGATTTTGGGGAGGGGAGATGGCATCAACAGAAATAACTACACTGATGGAGCTCTGTCATCATACTTATGTCTGATCATGTAGGATCTTGGCCACTAAATCCTGTATTGCATTTAATCCTGCATCACATCCTCGCTTCTGTCAAAAAGTGACACATGTCAGTCCATAAGATCTTATGGCTTATTTTGATTAGGAAAATGCAACATCTCTTGTAGCAACATGCTAATTTGAACTGATACATGTTCTGGTGCTTTGTTGCAGGTACTTCTAATGAAACTTCTAATCTCCACCCAACACATCCTCATCTAGCACAAGATCCGCTCACTGGACAAACTTTGCTTATAAGTCCAGTAACTGTTCCTGTACATTCAGAACAGATCTGTAAGTTTATTGCAAATATCATTTGATATAGCTTCTGTGGCTTATTTTTATTTAACTGAGGGATAAAGCTTGGTTATATTCCATCATTCCATCCATATGATGATTTTTGGTTGCAAGTTATTTTTACCACAGAATTGTACCAGATGTGGACATAAAAATGTTTGTGCCAAGGGAAGGCTTTTGGAGGGTACAAAATGTGCTCTGAAGAAGTCCTAATAGCTATTGGTGATGTATGTACCATTGTTTTGTCCTTTGCTCTTGCTTCATTGCAGGGATATAAAGAGTATTCAAAAATGTTTGAAAAAATTTGGAAAAACATGTTTTTAGGGAAGAATCCTAGACAAATTAAAGTCTTTGTATTTCAGGAGTTATCATATGCAAAATTTGCACAAGATTTTTTTTATGTAGAAAGCAGCATTTTCTCCACAGGAAGTGTCATTTCCTGCCCAGAAAAAGCTATTTCTTGCACAGGCTATGCTATACTTGGGGACTTATTTGTGGGAACAATCCTGAATCACAGATTGACTTCAAAAACTTCCATGCAACAGGAAGAAAATTTCTAAAATTACTCACTACTTCCATCAAGAAGCAGCTTAGGGAAGAATTCTGTCCATACTTCATAGCCAGTTCTCCCTTTCAGTATACTTTTTGAGTGATTTCAGCTAACCAGAGATCCTATAATGAACATAATGATGCTACAGGCAGACACAGTCTGGTGTCTTTCATGTCAGTTGGGGTAGTGAATCTGTTCTTCATTTTAGTCTGAACTTCAAAGAAACCATACAAGGTACTGAACCTGTTTGGATTTCTGACATAGAAGATGCCAGCCACACTGCTGCCTTTGCCAAGAGCCTTTGCACTCACTCTGAACAGCTACAGGGGATGGCATGAACATGCATGTTGCTGAAGCAACTAGGTTGTCTTCATTCATAAATTGGATGTAGATGGGGAGAAAATGTTTTGATTGCTACAAAAGGAAGAAAGTATGCATAGTCAAGTCCCTACTTAGGAAATGGCATGATTGTGGAGATGCCTTTTGCATTCTCAACGCCTTACCAAAGTGGTTGGAAGATTTTGCAGCAAGTGAATGCATTAAGGATGAAGTAGCCTCCTGCTTCCCTCATTTCAGGGTCTCCTTAGTGAAGATAAGCCTTGGCTGTCACTTTACTAAGGAGAAAGAGGATCTCTTTTTCCTTTGCAACCTGCTGTTTAGTTCATCCCAAGCCATTTTGTAAAATAGATATAGGTTGGCTTCTGGGACGGTGGGGTTTGTCCACTCTAGGCTCTAAACAGGAGTTTTCAATATTATGATTGGTAACGTCTGTCTCCACTCTCCCTACTTCTATTACTTGGCAGCCTTCTCATATATAAAGTTTATTCACAAGTCTAAGGGCTGGGAAAAAAACTTGGGCCTGAATGTGTGATCATTCCATGTCAGATTAAGTAGGGTAAGGGTGCCTTTGACACAGAAATATGTTATTTTGCTGTTGACTGTACTATTCTGCATATCTCTCACAAAATTTCTGAATAATTTTGATAGTGCTGGAAGCACTGGGTTGAAAACAGTGAGGAGTGGTTGGGTATCCCGCTTCACACTAGGGGATCCCCATATCGCATCTCGGGATGTTGTGTTGAAGCCTCAGTTTAACTTAGGGGGTGACATACCAGCTATGCAATGCAGGTTAAAGAATGAGGCTAACATCCTTTATGCTTCGACAGGTCCAGTTCCTCTCATTAACAGTACCCAAGCATAACTGAGACCAAGAGCTTGGAAGATTGCTCCCCTTTTTTAGGACTAGAACTCCTAGAATTCTCCAGTCAGCATGTTTGTTGCTGGGGTGTTTCATCGATAGCAACAACAAAATGTTCCCAAGCTATGATTAAGACAGAGGTTTAAGACAGCGGTCAGACTGCCCAGTAACTGGATTCTTGCTGCATTCCATGATAAACTCTGTGTGCTAAATTCAATACAGAAGATCAATTGAAATGAATGGGACTAGTTAGTTGCCATTTAGGTAAGATCCATTGATTCCGCCTGAGTTGGGATAGACACTAGATTTAGCTCTGTGGGTAGTAGCCACTAAAAGTTATAGACACATATAAATTCCACTTCTCCAAGCTGAGGCCTGGTTATTGCTACTGCATCTGCCCCCACTATGTGTTTGTGGCACAAGCTTGATTAGATTATTGGTTAATTTATTTCAAATTCTTTTCCAGCAACTCCTGAAACTCCACTCCCTTCTCCTCCACAAGGCTCTGGCCAGGAGTACAAGATATCTACAAACCAAGTTACGGTTATTTCCCAGCCATCTCTTCCAAAACAAAAGCCATTATGATACTAATCAATGTTTTGTAGTACAAGCACTATGTTAAACTATTATGACACTGGAAAACTCAGGACACAGAACTTCAAACCTCTATTAAACATGACAAGTACTGTTCCCTTTGAAGATTTTTTTTAAAAGGTGCATCTATATATATAGAGAGAGAGATCACTTTGGCTAACATTTTTCAAAAACTTGAATTCAGATAGAATTTGTGGTTTCTAATAGGTGAATGGATAAAAAACTGTTCCATGTTTGCATTGCTTTTGACTCGTAATTGAAGAGGTTTAATTTATTGTCCCTCTATGCCATTTGTCATCTTAAAAAATCTCAAGTAATGTTCATTGCAGAATGCAAAGCCTGATTTTAATAAAATTGAAATCTGAAATGTAGAAATAATGAAACAGCAAAGTGAGTGGTTTTAACAGTTAATCAAAGCAGGTGTCTCATTTTCTTGAGTATACAGTACAGGTTGAAAGCCAAAATGCATCCTGAAAGCATCTATATATGATGCGTGTGTTTATGTGTGTGTGTGTGTGGTGAAACATTGCACATGTTTAATAAAAAAATAAGGCCCACTGTGTTCAGTGGAACTTACAACCGAGGAAGTGTACATTATACTGTAAGTTGCATAAAAGACAATCACACTCATTTCAGCAGAATTTATTTTCCACTGTGGGACTTGCTGCAAAATATTTTTTGTCTATTCTTAGCAGAACTTTTTGCTTTTAATGTACAGTTATTTTCTTGTAGGCTGCTTTGTTATATTGAGGAAGTGGCCTAAAAGGATTAATGATTTAAAACAATAAAAAATAAAATAAGTCTGCTGCCAGAAACTGGGAAAAGTTTTTTCCCTCAACAATGCCGGGCAGTTCCATGCTGATGGGTGGTGAATTTGCTCTGTCTTATAAGCTGAATTTTAAAGTCCCAAATCCTGTTACCTAAATATATTGAACACTATGGATAATATTGTTAAAATCTGCACTAAAATCCAAAATCTCCTAGTAAAATGGAAGCCACTTGTCCCTGCTCTTTCTTAGGCCTGCATTGGAAACATTAGACCTTTTGGAGAAACTTGGAGATTTAAAAAACAAAACCTATTTCCATTTTGCCCCCCACACACAATTTCCCCCCTTTAAATACATAAAATGTGTAAAAACTTATCTCCTACCCAGAGGTATTACATTGATTACCCCTTGTTATAATTTTGTTGTACTCAGTTCTTTTCCATGTAATGTCAGAAGTCTTGGACTCATGGGAATGACTCCGTGGCATGGGTAGTATCCACATCAATGTTGTCCTACCAGAAAAATGGTCTGTGGCATGATCCCATGTGCTGAGCAGCAATTCTGATTTCATTTAGATGTAGAGGGGACAGCCTCATTAGAAGGAGCATCATCAAAAGCTACGGATATGTTAGAATCAGACATAAGGCAACATGGTTCACCGGGAGATCCTTTTACATGCATTATATGATACGGCTTTGCCACCTTTGTTTTCCATCACCAGACCACCAGCCTAGGCTATGGGTCATCTGGAAACTAGTGAAGAATAGGTGAAATGCTCTACATTGAACTAGGAAACTGACCTTTTAAATTTACCACTCTTGAGGAAGGGGGGGCACAAGTGATGACCTGGGCTGAGAATTTGGATTTCAGATCTTTGTGGGTCAAGTTGTTCACCTGGAGCATTCCAGAGCTTCTGCAAGTCAGGTCTTCTTTAATTTGTGCCTTCTACTCCAGGACAGGACAGGACAGGGTGGTGGTGATGGAAAGAGAAAGGAGCCATTCTGTGGACACTTTGATCCTGGGCCATTTCTTCACTAGGCTGATATAGCACTATTATTCCGCTGTCAAATCCTATGGATGCCTGGGGTTTGCAGTTTAGGGAGGGTCCTTTGAGGCAAACCCCAGGATTCCATAGGATGTTGAAAGTAGAATAATAGCACTATAACAACCGAGTGTGGAAATGGTCTCGGTTTTGCTTAACTAATGATGTTCCATGAGCAGTGCAGCAAGAAGCTAGAGGAACAGAGGTTTTGGTGCTTAGCATTGTACAGCATTCCTTGATTTATGATAGAATGATTTTGTAGTCTGCCAAAATGTTCCAGATATCAGAACTGAAACTGTTGCCCTTTTGTTTGAACTTGTTTGTTTATTTTATAAAAAGTACTCCTCCTTGTTAAATAATAAGTATATTGTAATTTATTAAGAATCTGATTTGTTTTCTAAGTGTAAAAATTGTTTTTTTAAACCTAATTGTATCAAATCAAAATGACTAGCTTTGTTAAAACAACACATTGTGCTGAGCTTTCTGAACTATGATGTAATATATGAATGTAGGCTTGAGTAGCCATGAAATGGTTGCTGAAATGTTTTCAGATTGACTGTTTTTCATCAATCCTCAATAAACAGATATTGAAAACATATGAAAGTTAAATGGGCCTTGAAGTAACCTTCCTCCCCACCCCCTGCATAATGTAAACAGCAATGTTGGTGTGTTTTTTTTTAAAAAAAACTGGCTGTTGTAGCCATAAGCAGAAAAAGTTAAAACTTATTGAAATCAGATGAGGAATACATAGCATCTCTAACTACATCAGCTAGAGCTTCAGTTAGGCTAAATTCCTCCTATTCCATTTCTTTACACTGTTCCTGGAAATCCCTAGAATTTCTAAGTGCTGTGTGCTTTGAAAATGCCAGTAATTGCATTGTTAGTCGATTGTTCCGTTTTTTGGAGGTTTAGATAAGAAATCACTCACAGAGGATTGTATGTATTGGAAAAATGGGGTTTCTGGTAGATCTACAATCAAATCCAAAGTTCTGCTAACTGATGTATGTGTGCATTCCTTATCTTACTCCTATTGTTTTCTCCCATTAGGGGGAATTAACCATACCAGCTCCTTAACTTGTGCAGTTTAGGGCCTTTGTAGTGGTGACTTGTCTGAGGAATGGTGGAACCTAGATTCTGTGGTTCCACAACTCCCTGGGTATGCCTTCACCCCACTCCCCAAATGCTCCATTTTTGGAGCTACTGTTGAGTGTGAAACAATAAGAGTGGTAAAGCTTTCTTCCACTGCCGTGAGAAGACTTCTGGTAATGTACATCCCCCACAATTCATACAGAAGAAGGCCGCTAAAACCCAAGGAGTTGGTTTGCCCAGGAGCTGAGGACTGGTCTCTTAGTTTTATCTTTCTCCAGGTACAACAGATTAATGAAGGTTTTATTCTAACTGGGATATTTCATGCTTTCAATCAGTATACAGTCCTTTGCTTTCAGAAAGGGAAATAATTTACAGTGTGTACATGTACAGAAGTAAGTCTTATTAGGATGAAGTCTCAAGGCACAAAGATACCGTCACCTAACTAACTCTAATTATGCCAAAAGTCTGGATGGGAGATTGCTTGGGAACTCCACCTACCCATCCTTTGTACAGTTATGCAATGCCAGTCAGAGTGCTTCTAACAAGGTGAGGATTCCACAATGGGCTTGCCTGTGGTCAAAAGAGGAAGTACATATGATAGGATTCAAGAGTACAACAGAGTCAAAATGTAATGGGGGACCAATGCAAATTAACAGATGGCAGGCTTGGTTATATCTACTTGGCAAGGCAACTTTTCCCTAGCAGATGACTTGTTCAAATGGCCTAGTTAGTGTTGCTAATGAAAACAGAACAGAGAACAATGTTACTCACACTCCTTCCCTTCCACAATGATTTACTAAAGCAAAGAATGCTTTAAAGATGAGGTAATAAGGCAACGGAGAAGTAATTTAAAAAAGATATAGCCAAGACAATTTTAAGGCAAGGAAAAATTGCCTGCTCCAGTCTTTATCTTGCTCATGATGATGGTCATAGTTAATATTTTCCACATTGATTGTATCTGTGGGTGGGCAAATAATTTTTTTTTTAAAAAAAACAACTCACTGCTGTGAGTTTCAAATAAATTGTTCATTCAGGTTTTTTTTTTAAATGTTCCTCTTGGTAACAAGAATTATTTGATATACACTATGGCTTGGGACCAGAGATGCTCTTCTGCTTACAAATTGGTCATTTTTGATTTTTTGATTTTTTTAGTTTGGTGGAAGAAAACAGTGAAGGAAAACTGACCTTGAATCCCATACAAGATTTCTGTTTGCACACTCTTATGGAAGAGCCTATGCAAACTAAAATCTTACAAGACATTTTAATACCTACAAGAGTCTATATTGCACTTTTATTTGTGTGCTACATTTCTCAGAAGAAACCCATTTTCACTCATGGAAGAATTTATGAAACCATACTACATTTTCTACTACCACGCCTGGATCAATGCCTATTCTTTGAATCCAGTTCTTTGCATCAATACCTATCTTGTTTGTCTTTTTAAACTTCATATCAGTGCAGTGAGGAAAGAAATCAGTTTTTGTTGCAGAGGACAGCAGGAAGGAATAAAAAATTTTTTTTTTTAAACTGTCATGACCTCAGACAAAAAGACTGAATCCCAGGTTGCAGGTTATTGTTTGCTTTGTTAGAAACATTATCACTGTTTTGGTTCTCAGCAAAGAGATCGTTAAAAGAAGCAAAGCAATAACCAAAGTAAGTACTACAAATTACCATTAATTCTTATGAGATAGCTCACGTAGGAGTTAGCTTCTCTTCTCTTTCATAATAAAAGTTCATCTCAGATACTGATATAAAAGGACAATCTTTTTCAGAATAAAGAGTGTATATTAAAATGAGAAGAGATTCTCTAACGTTTATTTGACCTTGTATAGTTTAATTAGAATAGTCACATTATCTCTGGATATCTAACTATCCATATTATTCTCTGGTTATGCACCTGAATAGAAATAAGGTGACAAGGAATATTAAAATGGTAACCACATACCACTCTGAATAATTACATTCTTTTTTTTTGATCACTCAGTTGCACTTCCAGTAACCACAGCTTGAACTTCTACATTTTGGGAAGAAATCTACATATTCAAAGTGCAGTCAGGGGAAAAAAAGACTCCAGTGTTAAAAAATAACTTTGATGTCAAACAAGTACATAAATGTAGTAGCTGACAAATCAGTTTTGTTTAAAAAAAGGAGACAAAGAAAAGAAGGGAGGGAGAGATTAAAAATTTCCTGTCCAGGTAAATTCAATATACATAGATTTCTGTCAGAGCTGGAGTTTTCTTATGCTGGTTAATATTTTCATATCTTCTTAGAACTTCATATTTCATTCTTAGACTTACCAAATGGATGAAAAATAGAAAGTCCTTTGGCAGTTGAGGGCAGCACAAATTAGGTTCAGCAGCAATCACATGATTCATGCGTTTGACCATAACTTTTGAATCTGTCAGATGGAAAGAAGGTATTTGGAAGCTGATCCAACTGAATCTATAACTAGTCCTCTGTAATGCTGTACAAATTTCTATCAAGTATCTCTCTTCTGGGCTGTAGAGACACAGTATCCTAAGTGCACACAACAAGAAGCCCATCCACACTATGAAACTGTAGCACTATTATTCCATTTTAACTGCCAAAGTTCCCTGTTGGGGTTTGTAGTTTGGTGAAGCACTGGAGAGCTCTGACTGAAAATCCTAAATGTCCCTCCAAAAACTGCAAATCAGAGTCAGTGTGGTGTAGTGGCTTGACTGTTGAACAAAGGCTCTGGGAGGCCAGAGTTTGACTCTCTACTTGGTCATTAGGTAACCTTGGACAAATCACACTCTCTCAGTTTCAGAGGAATGGCAAACTCCCTCTGAATAAATCTTGCTGAGAAAAACCCTGTGATTGGTTCACCTTAGGGTTTCTATAAGTCAGAAGTAAGACACACAACAGCAACAAACCTCCAATCCCAGGATTCCATAAGATGGAACCATGACTATTATCCCATAAATTGGAACAATCTAATATATAAAAGTCAAAGTTTCTTTCTCTGTGTCAGAGAAAGACCTCATATGATTGGCTGCCTAAGAAGATTCTATGGAACCTGGGATTTGCAGTTTAGGGATGGGCCTTTAGAATTCTCAGCCAGAGAGCTCTTGGGCCTCAGTCAACTGTGACTGTCTTGAATAGGCCAGTTGCTATGGAGATTAGGCCTACAGCAAGGAGGAGAACAGTGTATTCCTTCAGGAAACCAACCTAATAACTCTGAATACAGATTAGATTGGGGAATATGGAGAAAAGTTAAAGGTACTGGACGAGAAAGTTTGGAGAAGTAAAGACACAGGATCTCAAATCTTTCTGACAAGTATTACCTATGAGAAAATAAAATCCCGGGCAACGCTGGGTATATACGCTAGTAGTGCTATAATTCTGTAGTGTAAATGGGCCCTTGGAGTGGCCTTCAACCTTGCGGTATTTTAAAAGATTTTACAAACCTGACAGATTATATAATCTGTCTTGAATCCTCTTGGTCAACTAGGTTAGACCTGTTGAACCAACGAGATTTATCAATGTTTGATTTCAGCAATCAACAATTGATTCAATGGATCTACTCTAGTTGATGCTAATGGCCAGAATCTGGGCTGACGTGTGCTAGCTTTGCCCCTTGTAAGAGTGGGTGTGGATTTTATTTTAATGTGCCTTGATAAGCAGTTTCCAAGATTTGCATTTTTATCCATACTCAGGGAGAAGAATGGTACTTGTTTTTTAAAAACAAAACAAACAACCAAGGAAATCAATGCTGAGGTGACAAGGATTTGATTGTTATCTCTGACAAATATAGCTCTCTTTCTTTCTGGCTTTCTCATTCTCTCTCTGACTGAACTGATAGGTATGGCCCTTTCCTTAAGGCTGTTCACCCATTAGGCCAAACCAAGAACTTATAGGGGTTACATTAGCACACTCTTCTTCCAGCTGCACATGTGTAGTCTACAATGCCTGAATAAAGTTTTAGAATTAAAAGAATCTGGAATTGACAGCCCAGAGATTTTCAATTAATTTTAAATGACTATAATTTATATCCTAGTCCTTCCCATTTCATAGTGGCTATTTGGCAATATTTCAAAGGAAGACAATGGCAAACTACTTCTGAGTATTCCTTGCCTAAGAAAACCCTATGAAATTCATGAGATTGCTATAAGTTGATAACCAAATTGAAGGAACGTACACACACATGCAATGTAAGATGTAAAGGAAGTTTTTCTACTGAATACCATTTTTCAAAATATAAATGTATATCAACTCAGTGTTGTTCTTCTCATAATAATGATGCTGCAGCCCTTTTTAGAACAGCTATTTACAGCTATCCAGCTCCAACATACTAAACCATACCATACTATATCATACTATACTATATCATGTCCACAACACATCAATAATGCAACAGTCTTCTGAGATGTAAACTGCTGTTCATCTTTTTACATTAAACAAGACAATTCAGAATGAAATTAGATTTGGTTTTGTCAGTTTTGGTGACATTTTCCCCACTTCTGAGGCAAGTTTTTATGCATTTCAATAAAATTTGCACAACTGAAAAAAATGAGACCACAATTGCCTTGTTGCGCAGACTAATAAAAGCAATAGCACTGGATAAGCTTGTATATCTTTAATGATCAATCACCTTGTCCATTGTCCTTCTTCATTGGCAAAGGTCCTGTATGACACAATGCAGTACACAGAACTACACCACAGCAGTTAACTCAACACCTCTCAGAATTATTGTTTCCCCACTCCAGCCACTCTCCAATCTTTATGTGGCTGTTGGAGAACAGGGCCTGAGATCAGAGAATTGTCTGGGGTATGTTCCTGAATGAATACTTACAACATCCACTGATATCCACCAGGATCCTCCAGAGGTCTCAGAAGATGTAATCATTCTGAATCTGACCACGGGACATAGCCAGATGATTGTCCACTCCTCTCTCTGCATGAGCTCTGGAGTGATCATTGTGGAGGGCTGTATCAGGTAAGTTGGTGTGGCTTTGGTTGTTGCAGAGAGTGGAAGAGAATACTAACTTCTGCAGTTCCTCCTTCCCCACACACACATCACAAAAAAAAAAGAAAAAAAAAAGGCCTATTCAGGTGTAAGATGGATGCCAGCCTCTGTGTGTACCTAACTTCAGAACAGGAAAAACAGGCAGAGACAGGAAATTTGTGCAGATACAATTTTGGACAAAAACTGAAAACATACAACAGTGAAGGAGGGAACTCTGTTTTTCACTGTCATGCTGAAAGTGAGAACTCTGTGGGTGTTGGAGAATTTTCCCTACTGTGCAGAGACAGTTGTATCATCTAAAATCTTAGGAATCATGAGATGATTTTCCCATCTCAACATAACTTTAGCGATGTGGTCCACAACACCTGCAGTTTCCTGGCATTTTACAGTCTGGGTGAATAAGGAAAGCCCTTAACACAATGTGTTAAAGCAAAAGGTATGGGGTTTTGTTTGCAGGGGAGGATGTAACTATTTTGTTTAACCAAATGTAAATTGTGTGATTTACAAAAAGTCTGAATCTAAGTTAGATTGGTACACATTTTTTCTAGCTATCTCTCCCAATAGCACATTCACACTTTACTTTCACATACATATACATTTTGGGGCACACCACTCCCAATAATTTGTTCCACAAATTTCTGTGTGCATGTTTTGATCACAAAATCACATCATCAAACAAATAATGAAGGTTAACTGTATTCAGCTGGTATGTTAATTTGTGAAATGAGAATTATGAAGGCTGTCTTCAACAACTTATTCTGTTACTGCTTTATGCTGGCTACTAACATAGGAGAGATTTGGGAGTGGGGGTTAAACAAACATCTCTTTTTTCCCAAATGAGAGAATTCTGAGAAAGAGAGAGTTGTAGCCCAAAAAGGAACTTTCCCAATATTTGCATGTGAAAGGTCTGGTCAGTTTTGCCCTGACACTGGCAAGGTGGATAAAGTTTGTAACAGAATATAAGCAGAGGTTTTTGAAAGGGCAGCTGTAAAATCCACCACTGTGGAACAAATCAGCATGTTGCCTATTTGTGACAAAATCATTCTGGAAAGAAGAGTGACTTGTGGTGAATTTACACCTTATTGGGGTGAGACTACCCATCAATGGACACACCTGGCTGGAAAATAATGGCTGAAATCCTGTTTTGGTCTTATATCTTTGTAAGTGGACTTACATCTGCAGGAATTAAAATTGCTCAGTTCTGTAATGTCCATATCCAGTAGAAGGCTGTTATTATGTTACCACATAGCAGAGCTGGCAAAATGCCCAAGGCACATCAATGCACGATGCATATCTGTGCTCAGTGCACATTGGTACACAAAGCACATCTGTGCACTGGCTGTCATCCTGTTATGCAACTGCATAATTCAGTAAAGGGGTTTCTTAGCAACTCTGCTACTTAAGTAGGTATATGTAAAGTTACGTAAATAACAGGTCATATAGGATTCTGGTACATAGCAGTAACAGCATACATTTTCAGTACTGTATACTTTTTGATAAGTATTGTATTCTTCCGGATTTGTCTAAACAACCATGCCTTCTCATAATACAGTTCCTTGGGTTTTGGTCATTGCTGTCACCTCTGCATGCCCTCATGCCATTCTTTGGGGGGAAACAGTTCATAGTGATTTTTTTGGATCTACACTAGAGTTATTGCAAAGATTCTTTTCATAAAAAAATCCCAAACCTGGGCATAGTTTGCTAAGATGGTCCTTTGATTGAAGGGCAAATTTCCTCTGCTTTTTTTAAAGAGTTGTCTTGCTATATAGTGTATATGTGCCATTTCATCCAAGCACTGATAGCACTGATTCAGTGATGGAGTATAATTCGGAAGGAAGGAAGGAAGGAAGGAAGGAAGGAAGGAAGGAAGGAAGGAACGAAGGAAGGAAGGAAGGAAGGCAAGCAAGCAAGCAGGAAAGGATGTTGTTTTGTTTTGATATGTCTCAGAATTAAAAAGGCACCTACTCGAGGTGGGGGGAAATAAAGTACTGCAGGCAGTGTCAGCAATTGCCAGAAAAAAGTCAGGTACAACAGGAAAGTTTCGATATTTCAAGAATCCTGAGAACTACAGTGACAAATACAGCAAGCTTCTGATGCATTCATCTAGTCTGAAGGACCCCATTGCTAATAATTTTGGTCCCTGCCTGGCACAAAAAGATAGCTTAGTTCAAAAATCCATGATAAAGAATATTTTGTATTGTAGACAAACATTTTTGCTTTTGCAGTCAAATGAGAGCATATTTGTGAGATTATATTTCAAAGGCTCTGTTGCACTGGTTCAGTGGCCACTTGTGTCTGTCTTTTCGAGTATCTTTGGATAATTTAAATATATAATACACCTAACACCACCTTCATCTGTCATGCAAGAAATATCTTCAAAAAGTCTGGTGTGTTTGTAAAGCAAGAAGAGCTCTTCTAGAATTCTTTCTGTGCCTTGTTAACTAATCTCCTTGTCACAACCTTCTTTCCCTCCTCCTGCCACAAATTAATCCATCAGAGACCTTGTCATCTGAATGATCCTGGTTTACCTTTTCTTCTGTGGAGTGATGCTAACATGGATTTATATTCACCTCTGTATTGCAACAGGCTTCTATTTCACCTTAAGAAAATAAGATCTTTGCCACAAATGTTTCTCCAGGGATCAAGTATTTCAAACAATGCAAAGAAGCATCTTAGAGGATTGAACTCGACTCTAGGGCTGACATGTGATCCTTAATTTCCTTGAAAAAAGAGGTTGGAAAAAATAATTTTTGGATGATAGCTCCTGTAATCCCTCAGCAAGCATGACTACTGAGCAGTTTCTTGAGGGAAAATCCAAAGAAGTAACTTGTTCTGATTGAGAAATTCAATGAAGCTAGCTGAGTGTTAACAGGGTTAATAGCCACAACCAATGGTTCCATTAAACATGGAGTTTGGGACATATCTCAGGTTCCACAGTGTGGAGGTTCCTGGCATACTTCAGGCTGTAGCAAAAGGGACATGGAAGGAAAGTGTGGTGCCACATGCTGTAAAGTGTTATGCCAGCTGAAGCTCCAGCCTTCTGCTTCATTTCTTCCCATAATTTGATTCTGGAAAAATCAAAATGGAGCCTTTGCTCATGCACTATTTCACTTCATAGTACTCTGTGAGCCATCCATCCAAAAATATCTTTTTCTACCACCACCTGCCTGATGTGCTTATCAGGAGAAGGATGAAAGAACAGTCAGTGCAATATGTTGGCAAAGAAATTGTGGCAGCAATAGCTTGTGGTAGAAGTAGAACGGATCAGCCACGGTGGCATGGGTGCCAAGGGAATAGAAAGTGACCAAGACAAAGTGGGAAGGGACCAGCATTGCATGACTACATGACCTTGTTTGTGGAGGACTGTGATAGCTAGAGAAGGCTGGATGTAGATGGGAATGTACCACCTTAACCAATCCTTGGGGTATTACAAAGTGTCTTATATTAGATGAGATTATTTGCCCATTAACTCCAGTATTGTCTACTGTGACTGGCAAGATCTGAAGCAGAGTTTTTTTCATCATCTGCTAGCACTTTTTCAAAGCCATGGCTGGAATCTGACGCCTTTCACTGAGCTATGGTTTCTTCCATCCTGTGTGGTCCTACCATTACATGGTGCAAATGCTTGGTTTTCAACATATTTGTTATTACTTTCTTTTTTACTGCCAAGATGGAGAAAAGCATATTTTCAGCTTCAGTTGTTTGTCTCAATAATTTAGCCAGTTTTAGGTACAATACACTTTGAGTTTAGTGGGTCAATGGGAGCAACATTTGTTGTTTCAACCTACACAGCAAAGTGCGCTGTCTCTGACTCACATTTTCTTTCCCCACCCCGTCTGATTTTGATTGTCTACAGCTAAAGACTGGATATAGATCTTCAGTACTTATGCTATCCAGAGAGAAAATGGACAATGGATGGCCACCATAATAAACACAACAAACATGTGGCAAAGAGGAATAAAGGAGGGGTACAGACTTCCATCACTTGCTGCTGCCTGTTAAAGTGGGTTGGGGGGCATTTATGATAATGGCGATAGTCCCATGACTGTGAATATGTAGTTTTAGTGAATACAGAGTAGTTAACAGATCTGTAATTCTTAGTTATGAACCCATAACTTCAGTATTGGATCCCAGCCATCATCATTGTCATGTTGTTGTCGTTGTTGTTCCTCTTCTCCTTCTCCTTCTCCTTCTCCATGCAGGGATAGTAAGGCAATTATTCTCTTGTCTGTTTACTGTAATTTTCTGTATCTGTCTCTTTATTATGGCAATGAAATTCCAATCTGTATCCCCTTCTTATTTTTACTATGTAGAGGATTTTAGGGGACAATGTTTTCCTTTTCCTTTCTGTTGCTTTTCGGTATTATTAAAGTCATTCTCAGCTCCTTCTCAATGCCTTTTTCAGGACTTCTCTGACTCACCTGAACGCCTGAGGTTCTGCCAAGAGCAACTCTTCAGTGAAAATGAGAGTCAAAGACCCTTATTCTGTATATTCATACACAGATGGAGAACATCCTTATTATTGTTATCAAAGTTCCTTGTGTATTAGAAATCAATCCTTACTTTGATTTGACTCTTTGTGAGCAATGTGCCATCTCCACATTGCCATCTCCACATGCTCAGTATTAAAAGTGCCCTCAGAAAATGAAGATGCTTCCCCAACAAAGGTCAGGAAAAAAATGTGTGTTTTATTTTTTTAATTGGGTCCCATTCTGAATTTGTGTCTTATTTATTTCTTTAATGTATATCTTGCCTTTCTCTGAAATGAAGCCCAAGGTGGATCATAATAAAAAAGTTTAAAAATAAATTAAATAAATTTCTACATTAAAGCACCAATACTATAAAACAATGCAAAATCATGACTATGATTACAACAACAAAAGCATCACTAACCCATTAATAATGATCTTTCTGCATAGTCACTCAGTCACTATTTTTAAACAACAATAAGTGGTTGGAATTGTTTATCACAATGAATGTTATATGTAACTTTACATAAATTTAGCTACATAGCAGAGGTGCTAAGAAGCCTTGTTAGTGAATTGCAAAGATGCATAATGGGACACTAGCAAGAGTGTTCCAATGTGCATTGGCACTTCCTATCCAATGCCCCAATGCACAATGGTTCCTATGAGCATTGCTCCCAACGATCATCAGTCCCAATGGACATAAGTCACTTTGCCAGCTCCCCTATGTTGTGGTGTAACAGCTATCTCTTTATTGGATATGGATGCTAACGGAGCTGCCCAATTTTAATTCCCATAAAAATATGTTCATTTACGAAAATGTAAAGCCTCACAGGATTCTGGCCATTATTATTAATGTTATTTATGTCCTACCTTTCCTCCAGAACTGGGACTCAAGGCAGCTTACACATTAAAAGGATCACAATTAAACATATATTAAAAGTCATTACTAAAATGGAATTAAGCTATTAATCACGGTAAAAATATATACTCTAAAAAAAGATTTTAGAACTTACACAATAAAAAATTAAAACACTACTGTACATAACAGCCTTTTGTAAAAAGCCTTCAGTTCTAAAAGCCTGTATAAATTTCCACACGGGGGTAAATCCCCGCGCTGTGACTACCAGACACAGAGGTCGTCTACACCGTGGGGTGCGCTAGAGTGGTGAAAAAAAGGGGAGGTTCTAGACCTCAAACCGCCCTCGCGTGGCTGCAGGGGTGGTGCTCCATGTTTTATAAAGACCATTTTTCAAGTGGTCTTTTTAAAACTTGTGTACGCTACTCCGTTGCAGCGCCCCATTTAGAACTGCAGGGACACGCTAGCGTGTCCCTGCAGAGCTGCCTGGGGGCGGGCTTCCAGCTGGCACGCTGCCCTGATTGGCGGAGCGCTGCTGGAAGCCGTTGGCCGCCATTTTGGGCGCTGCCGGATGCTGCTGAGCGCCGCCGATGTTTAGAGCAGCGAATTCACGCTGCTCCCCACAGGGACGGAGCGCCCCACTGCAAGGTAAGCTCCGTCCCTGCGTGCGCTGCCCCGCTTTCCCCCGTTTCGCCGCCTCCCATGTGGAAAGGGCCAAAGTCTTTGCCTGTTGACAGAACAACAGCAAGGGGGAGACCACTTCAGTCTTCCTAGGGAGGGTGTTCCAAAATGTAGGCCCACTGAGAAGGCTGTCTCAGCTGTACCTGTGAAGGTGGCAAGACTGAGAAGGGCCTCTCTCATGGATCTCAGGGTGTGGGCAGGTTTGTTTCAGGAGATATAAGCTCTCAAATAGCCTGGACCTAAGCTGTATTGGTCTTTATCACCAGCACTTTGAAGAGTGCCTGGAAACAGACTAGCAGCCAGCGGAACTGTTGGAGTAGGAGAGCTGTATGATATCTGCTTACCTGTTGGCACCAAGAAAGTTTTCTCTGATACATAAATAAAATAATCAATCTACGTTATAACTGTAACTGTAAGTAATTACTTTAAAAGCTACTCTCCAAGCTCCATATTTTCTACAGCCTGTTTCCTCGGCTTTAGCAAGTTTCAGAAAGAACTAAATAAATGCTTCCAGCAAGCAACAAACAAATCTCACCTTTTGCTTGCACCATGGCAAACATGCAAAGATAGAAGAAAAATTAAAACAGAGAACTTCAAAACAAAGCTATTAAAATATGACCAAGTAGCAAAGAGGTACTTGTGTGTGAATACATTCAGCAGACCAGAGTGCCAAATCAAGCAGGCAAATTAGCAAAAGTCCTTACTTGTTTGTGTAAGAATTGATATTACTTTGGATGAAACCCTCGTTGGTTGATGTTAAGCTCCATAGTATTTTAAGAGGGATGTGTATTATAGAACAGTTGCATGTGCAACTCTACAGGGGAATTTAAGCAATGCCCTTGTGACTGGCAGTGTCTGAATTTCGTGCAATGTCTGTCATGTATATGGTATCAAGGCAACCTTCAGTTCCAAGAAAATAATATTATTGTATGAACCTAACAGCATTCATATGTATCGTTACAAATCAGGAGCAAAGTCTTGGAAAAGTGATTAGTTTCCCTGAACGTTCATAGAAAACTTGCACATTCACATACTGAATCTTAAATTAGTGTTCTGAGCCCATTTGGAACTGAGCTGAGGCAAGCTTGCCCATCAATAATGAAGTAGCGGCTTGCAACAAGTCAACTGATCAAGTTTCCTGTGTTGTTGCCTTTATGTTCTGAAAAACAAAATGCTTCACTGCTACTCATCAACCAGCTGTTCAATGTGCAGTGAAGAAAGGTGACAATCTTATTCTATAATTTTTTCTATCAGGATTCAGTGACCACACCTGGATATAAAACATATACTTGTCCAGAAGACAAATAATTAAATAAAGATAGACTATCGGGTTGATTGGCCATTCTGCCTAATTTCAAACTTAAGAACTGAATACAAATTTGGTAATTATACCATCCTAACATGATCTCTTCTCCTGGTAGGGCTGCAAGCTTGATAGATCAGAAGAATGTGGTGGATGTACTGTACTGTGATTTTATTAAGGCTTTTTCTGTGGTTCCCTTTGATACTCTTTCAGAAAAGCGGGTAAAATACGGGCTAGAAATGATGCTGCTGTTAGTTGGATTTGTAGCAGGGTGAAGGAAAGAACCCAACAAGCACTCACCAATTGTTTCTCATCCTCCTGGATAGCCATGACAACTGAATTATACACGGGAGTCAGTTTTGTTGAACACCTCAGTGAATTATTAGATGAAAAATGGAGGACATGCTTATCAAAATTACAGATGATGCTGAACTGCAAGGAGTAGCTATTACATCAGAAGATGTAATCAAAATTCAAATCTAAGAATGTTTCAAATCATTGTTAGGGCTGACAGGAGAAGGAAGGATTCTTTTTTCATATGTAGTGGACTTGCAAGAAAGCAAAGACTTCTTGGTGTAAGATTTGTATGTTATTTCAGAAAAATTTAAAAATAGATTTTGCAATGTCACTAGAGATGTTTTTGTTGGGAATTATTGATGAAGAACTAGATAGTAAATATTGACTGCTTCTTCAGTGCATGACACCAGCTGCAAGAATACTGTTTGCCCAACCTGGAAATGAACTGAAGCAACAATGATGAAAGAGTGGGCTCTTAAAGTTTTGGGTTTTGGCCAAGTTGCCAAATTGAGGTGGATTTTACCAGATAGGCCAATGGAAGATATTTTTTTAGAAAGACTGGAAATTGTTTATATATTTTTTTTGAACAACAAGAAGCTTAATGATGTAATAATCTGTGATTACAATTATCAGTAATTTGAAAGTACATGGATCTCCAGTGGTAGAATACAACTTTGGATATTAATTGATTTTTCCTTTTCATTACAGTTTGGATGGGGGGGTGTCAGAGTTCTTTTGTGTTAGTTTTAATTAGTAAGTGCAGTTAGGATATGTCTATGACAATAGATTAATCTTTTAGTCTTTTGCTATTTAGTTCTTGCTATTATGCTTTAGTCTTCCGTTAAGGTCATGGTGACCTTAATGAATGAATAATGAAACTGACTGGCATATTGTTGGTTAGTCCCATCTAGAGCAGATCTATTCAATCTATTGCTGAATGGCAAGAAAACATGTAGGTAAATCCTGTTGATAGAATGGACCTCCGCTAGTCAGGACTAACAACAGGACTTAGGCCATTGTTAATTTTAAATAAACAAATAATTTAGTAAAATCATTGACAACAGTACATCTGAAAACAAGTCAGGAATCTTAGTAGACTGCAAGATTAACATGAGTTAACAGTGTAATGATGTGGTAAATAAAGACAATGAAATTCAGGGTTGCACCAGCAGAAATGATATGTCAACATCAAGGGGGATAACTCTATGCTGGTTTGGCCATACATCACTTTTAGTACTGTATCTAGTTCAAGAAAGATAACTTTAAATACCTAGAGGACTGTCATGTGGAAGTTGGAGTTAGACATAGCTTTCTGCAGTTCTAGCGGGTAGGAACTGAACAGTTCAATTCAAATTACAAGAGTTCAATTAAACGTTGGGGGGAGGAACCCTTACTGATTGTAAGAGCTGTTCAACAGTACAATATGCTGTCCTGGGCTATTTCTGCACCAGACTGTTATAGCACTATTATTTCACTTTCAACATCCTATAAAATCCTAGGGTTTGCAGTTTAGGGAGAGACCTCTGAGGCCCCTCCCTAAACTGCAAACCTCCAGATTCTATAGGATGTTGAAAGTGGAATAATAGCGCTATAAAAGTCTGGTGTGGAAACAGCCCTGGAAAGTGATGGACTTCTTCACTGGAGCTTTTAAGCAGAGGTTGTATGGTCCCCTCACAGTAATACTTTAGCTGTGGATTCCTACACTGGAAGGGACTTGGACTAGCTGGCCCTTAGGATCACTTTCAGTTTTATGATTCTGTGAAATCATACTATACTAATTTTATCTCTTTTTAAAATAGGTGGGAAATCAGTGGGATGTTGTGGATGTAGTATAACTTGGTTTAATAAGGCTTTCTACAAGGGTCTGGATCCAATACACACATTTGGAGATGGTAAATCTTTGGCAACATATTTATGCCATCATTCGAGGGTGCTCTTTTATTCCCACTTCCTCCCTGTCTGTACTTTGATTGCATGTGCGCGAGGGGAGGAGGTTAGTCACAATTCAGTCTCTTAGGCACTGTTCAGAGGTAGGTGTGCCCCCAGGTTGCACAGCTGGGGAGCATGAATCAGCCTCTACATCCACCTCTGTAATGACAGCATTTTTCTTTAGAGAGTGTGTGGAAGCAGACAAAATGCAGTTGGATGGACTCTTTTAACTCAGTAGTGGTCTCGGAACAGAGCTATGACCAGGAGACCATTCACATACTACACAATTATAATGCTATTGTTGTTGTTGTTGTTGTGTGTCTTCAAATTGTTTCCGACTTATGGTGACCCTAAGGGGAACCGATCACAGGGGTTTCTGGGGTTGAGAATGTGTGATGTGCCCAAGGTCACCCAGTAGGTTTCCATGACTGAGCAGGGAATCAAACCCTGGTCTCCAGGGTTGTAGTCCAATGCTCAAACCACTATACCATACTGGCTCTCAGAGTGCTATTATTCAACTATAATTGCCATGCTTCTGTCCTATGAAATCCTGGGATCAACAGTTTAGGGAGAGGCATTTAAAATTCTCAGTTTGTGTGTTCCAGTGTCTCCCCACACTATGAAACCGAGGATCCCATAGGATGGAACAATGCCAGTCAAAGTGGGATAAGAAGAAGTCATATTTCTGTATTGTGAATGAGCCCCAGGAGTTCCTCCAACTGCTACTCTTAGGTAGCCAGGGCGAGAATCGTTCTGTAAGAAGATAACTCCTCCTACAACATCCCCCAGTGTACATAAACTTGCATAACTTGGGTTTATGCTAGTCTAAGTCTGTTATAGTGCTGCACCAGACTGTTATAGTGCTATTATTCCACTTTCAACATCCTATGGAAACCTGGAGTTTGCAGTGTAGGGAGGGGCCTTTGAGGCCCTTCCCTAAACTGCAAGCCCCAGGATTCCATAGGATGTTGAAAGTGGAATAATAGCACTATAACAGTCTGGTGCAGACATGGCCTATGTCAGCTAAAGGATCCTGAACAAGGTCTTCCATAATACTCTTGTTTGGCAGATTGCTAAATGTGGGTTAGATAGTGTTACTCTTTTAGCAGGATGGCCTGTAGTGGTTGGTGTGTGTCCTTCTCAAGAACTCCTTGCCAAACTGGACAAAAATAACAAGTGAGTACTACAGGGTACTGTCCTGAGTTTAATCTCTTTAACGTCTTTAGGAATGATCTGGGCAGAAAGTAGAAAAGATGCTCATGAAGTGTTTTGGAATGTACACCAAGTGGAAGGGGGAAATAACTATCTTTGAAAACAGAAACAGATCTTCAAAATGATTTCTGAGGAGGTTAATAATTGAGCCAAACCTAACAAAATCAGTGTCAGCAGAAACAAATGTGAAGTTACAAATTTGGCTTGGAAATTCAGGTTCACAAATACAAGGGGCATGGCACCCAAGTTGAAAGCAGCACATAAGTATCTAGGAGTTTTTATAGGCTACAAGCTGACATGAATTCTCATTGCGATGAAACATTACTGTCTAAAAAGATTTAGGCTAAGCATTTGCAACATCTTCATGATGATAGAAGCTGTTTTGGACATAATATCTTTGAGATTGGTGGGCTCTTTTTCATTAGAGGTTTTAAAATAGAAGCTGGGTGACCCCTCGTCAGAGATGCTGAAGAAGCAGATTTCCTGCACTGGATGATCTTTGATTCTCTGATTCTGCATTTGATGTTTATAGTCTCCTATTAGTATCTTACTATGAATATAGTGCTTGTTATAGCTCTGTGCTTTCTGTTTTTGTATTTATTGATGGTTTTCTGTAAACGGCTTTGGGGGCCTCTGAGGATCACATCTGTCCTTATACTTGATTTTCTGGTAACTGGCTCCAGCAAAAAGTACACTGCTATATGGTTGTTGTTTTTTTCTTGGTTGGTTATAACAGACCTTCATCCAAAATGGGATTTCCTCTCTGAAAAATATAGAAAAGGGAATGAGCTGCCATGCTCCTGCAGAGTCCAGTGTGCTGGCAAGAAGAGCCTCAGGCACCATCAAGATGCTAGACCCAGAATTGTATTTTTTCCTCTTATCTGCTTTCCAAAGCTCATGATAGAAATATGATTTATTTTACAGACTTTAATGCACTTCTTTTTTTCTTTTTTTTTTTACAATTGTAAGAGTTAAAACAATAAATACATTTGCAGTACCTTCATAAGCAAACATACTTTGGTGAAATTAGCTCCTGATTGTCATGTTTTTTCCATCTTTTTTTGGGGGGAGAGTCTGTGCAAAGATCTGGGAATATAAACCTAGGGAATTAATTGCTGTTTCGTCTGGAATGTTATGCAATGCATTTATAATTGTTTGCAGTCTTTGCTTTATTGTGATTACCAAAAGAAGGGAGGGAATGGGAGAGATTATATGAAAACAGGAAAGACAAGGCAAAAAAGATGCAAGGCATTTCTTTTTGTACTCTGAACTCTGATGTTTCCTATTGGTAAAATTTTAAATGCTTCATGCAAATGAAAAATGCAGAATCAGGTCAGCTATAGACAAATGTCAGTAGACTGGATGCAAAATGCACTGCAGGCAGAAAAAGATGACATTTATCAGTCATCCATACATCAGTAACTAAAACAATTTTAGGGTTGTCTAGACAAGCATCTATTATTTCTTAAATTTAAAAGCTTTAGTAGAAAGACAACAGCAAATGCTCTATTTATATTTAGGGTTTTTTTTCCTTCCGAGAGAGATGGAAAAGTGGCAATTTTCAAACTGAAAACTACAGATTTGCTGATTTCTAGAAATATTTTTTGACAGATGTACTGTATATATGCACATGGACACAGAGTAATTTATTGCTCTATATCAATGGCAGTGGAACTGAATTATCAAAGTGTGCATATTTTTATGGGATGCTGTTATTCTGGCAGTTTGTATCTAACAGGCATAATCCAACCCCAATTAAGCACTGTGAGGACTTACATTGTTTGCCATAAGTACACTAAACACAGTCTTACAGAAACTGGTAGAATTAAATCAGTCTTACAGAAACTGGTAGAATTAAAAGGACATAATTTGGACCCCAAGGAGCCCTGACTCTGTACAAGATAATGAGTATTTCTACCATATTAAGTTAGGTTGAGATAGCAACATGTCAAAGATCAACCAGAGAATTTTGTGCCCATCTAAAGATTTAAATGTGGGTCCCCCCAATCCCAGCACAACATCCTATTAACTACCTTGCAAATGACTGCCGGCTAGAAATTCTAAAAACCCACAGTCCATATTAGGGTTACCAGAGTAAGTACTGGAGAAGGCTCCTGTACTTTTAATGGCTGGTAAGAGAGGCCATTTCAGCAAGTGTTGTTTGTTACCTGGTTGTATAACAAGCAACACTTGATGAAATTTCCTCTTTTACAAAACCGAAGCTGTCTCCAGTTTTCAATCTGGCAAAGCTGTTATTGAGGAGACTGTGATGGGTGCTGTGTCAGTACCCCCCCCCCAGAGGGCTGGTCTTCTTCCAATATTCTGCTGCCACCTTGGTATGAATACTGAAGGGAACATTTTTCAGGTTCTGTGTAGTGAGCTAATTCTAAGCAACCTGCAAGAGGAAACAGTAAGAATTCAGCAGGCTGGGCAAAGAGCCCTGCAGATCCAAATGCCCAGTCCTGGCTGTTTCCGCACTGGACTGTTATAGCGCTATTATTCCACTTTCAACGTCCTATGGAATCCTGGGATTTGCAGTTTCGGGAGGGGCAGGTCGGTCCCACCTGAAACTGTAAACCCCAGGATTCCATAGGACGTTCAAAGTGGAATAATAGCGCTATAACAGTCCAGTGCGGAAATGGTCCCTGACTGGCACAGGTGATCTGCAAGGGCACCCTATCCATAATGCTCAGCCATTGATGAGGGGTGGTCAGAGTATTGGTCAAAGGGCCCTCTTGGGGCAGTGTGCAT
The DNA here is from genome assembly GCA_948472985.1 of Iguana delicatissima. Taxonomy (NCBI): domain Eukaryota; kingdom Metazoa; phylum Chordata; class Lepidosauria; order Squamata; family Iguanidae; genus Iguana; species Iguana delicatissima. The sequence goes on along the minus strand of CAOKZL010001141.1, from coordinate 46,258 downwards.
GTGTGTGTGCTTTTGAGTGTGACATTTCCTGTTCCTGGCCCTTCACCAACTATGGTGGGTGCCTTAGGGCAATTGGACAATAAGATAATATAGAAACTTCCAGAAACTTCTGGAATACAATGCTTTGGAGTGTGGTGGAGTCTCCTTCTTTGGATGTTTTTAAACAGAGGCTGGATGGCCATCTGTCAGGAGTGCTTTGATTGTGTATTTCTGCACAGCAGAAGGTTGGACTGGACAGGCCTTGTTGTTTCTTTCAGCTCTAAGATTCTGTGATTCCATTGGTGGAGTACTGAATGTAGGCTGCTAACTGCTAAATCATACCAGGACCACATAACTTGAACAACCTGCACTGGTTTACAACTGTTCCCCACATTTATTTTAGTTCAAAGTGTTGTCTTTTATCCTAACAAAAATGTAAACATTTACAGCCTGCTTACCTAAGAAACAGACTCATTATGAATATATTTAGGATGAAAGGTAGTTTTAAAATGTTTTAATAAATAAGTAAATGATAAAAAGGTATTGTGCTACTTTTGGGCTGAATTTTATTGGTTATTCCCAGTTATAGTAGATATACTGAACAAGTTATGGAATGGTAAATCCCTTCAGTTCTATTGGTCTATTCTCACTAGGACTAACAGTAAGATTAGTATAGAAATAGAAATCATGCAGCCTTCCAGATGGTATTGGAATAAAACTTCCAGCATCTTTTGTTACCAGCTATGCTTGCTAGAGCTCTAGCATTCAACAACATCTGGAGGTACTACATGATTCTCACCAAGATTTAGACCTTAGCATCCCCACTTTTGGCTGGGATTCTATGCTGTAGCTCTTTTTAACACTCATTGCGCATGCGTTGTAGTTATTATAATTCTTGCTTCTATCTATATTTCCTTCAACCTATGTTTCAAAGTCCCCCATCTTTACTAACTGCAAGGTGAACAGTGACTAATTCTCCCTAAATAAGCATAAAAAGTGGAACTTAAATGTTTGTTCTTATGCAGTGAAAATATTATTAAGGTAGAATATTTTCCAAAATGTAATGAATGTCTCATGTTCTCATAAGAGTGGAAGAACTGAGGCTACCATTAAAATTGAAGCAGAGATCCACATTTTATTGGCCAACGACATACAGAAAAGCTGAAAAGCTGAAAAAATAAACATCCAGACTTTTCCAGTCACAAATAGGAGTTAAAGTTTTATGTTTACACATACAGAAAAATGGATGCAACCACTGGAACCAAACTGGTACAGGTGAGAACCTTTCTCTAATCCCTGTTCTATACGCTTAATGCAGACATGGGAAACTCATAGCTTTCAAGATGTTGTTGGATTACAACTCTTGCCATGCCATTCTTTTGCTTATTCTTATTGGGACTGATGAGAATTGCCATCCAACAATAGCTGGAGGGTCACAAGTTACCCAGTCCTGGCTTTTGGGGTGTTTCAAAACATTTGTGCCTAATAAAGTAGGTTTTTTCTTTTTTCTGTATAAAACCATGTCACATAAATTTTAGTCTTTAAGGTACCACAGGTATCTTTTGATTTTACAGCAACAGAGCTATATGGTTACCCTTTGGGGAAAAAATTCTATTGAAAATAGTATTTTTGAGGCTTTCTCAAAGCTGAAATGGAAAACAGAAAGACTACATTTGACTGAATGTCATTCTTTGTCCTTGCTGTCTTAAGGCTTCTTATACTTTAGGTTAACAGCACAATTTCATGCATGTTGATTCAGAAACAATTCCTTTGGTATTCCATGCATCTTACTCCCAGGTAAGTATTCAGTAGGCACACACATGAATTCTATTTTTTTTCAACAAATTGTGCACATATTTTTTATTCTTCTTCCTGCTATTACTATTTGCTAAATTTTCGAGACTAGTGTCAGAGAATATTGATTGTTCAGAATTATCTTCCTCCTCTAGACAGCTGACTCTTTTGACACTTTTGTATGAATTCAAAAAAAATAAACACACGATTTGAACAGATAAGGAAATAGATTGGGGGAAAAAAAATCAGAGACAGAATAGTATGAAATGGACGGGAAAAGGATTGTGTTTTTCATTCCCAAAGAATATTAAATGAAGAGAAAGGGAATTAAAATGGTTTTCTTCTTGTTCTTTTGTGTCTTCCCTGCCACCAAATCTTTGGATCCAGTTTCACTGGTGTTATCACTGACATGGAGTATTACCCTACTTTCATTTTCTGTTGCAATCAATCTGTCTGTCCACTAGGTGGAGCTGTAACAATAGGTTTCTTATGTTTATGATAATAAGGAACTGGTCACGAACCAATTTGAAAGGCAATGTTCATTTTAACAATTCAGATACACTCCTGTTAATTTGTATTTTATAAAGGTTCAGCAGGCTTCACTGAATGTCTTGTTAACCAGAGTTTTAAATTTGCTTCCAAATCTGTCATTTGATTGTCCATTTTTGAATGTGCGTGTGTGTTTTTAAAAAGGAGATTGCATGATAGTTGTGTGAAGTAGACACATTTGAGTATATGCATAGACGTATAAAAATATTCTCCCTGACACATGAGATATGGCATTTAATGTAATTTTTCTGCATGGGTCAGGATATGATCAAAATGCTAGGCTAGCATAGCACACACACAATGAGACCCACACATTGTTTAGAAATATATCCAAATACAGAACATGATGGGCTTACTGCGTAAAACCCAGCAGGCAGGCTATTCAATATCCAGAAAAAGAGAAGGGGCCATGGTTTTCCTTCTGCAACATTTTTTTTTCTTCAAGAATATTTACAATGTCTTAAGGACCCCTATGTCGGGCATGAGCCAGGTTCCTGCTTCTCTTCAGCCATGAAAATGGACACAATAAAATTGCCTTCTTTTACTTCACAGGGCTGCAGATGTGCAATTTAATGGAGTGAGCAACGAAAAGCAGAAATGCAGCATAATCACAATAGTTACTTATAGTTACAGCCTCTGAGAGATAGCATGTTAGCCACTTTGGAAACATGATGCTCAGCCAGATAGTTTGTGGTCTGATCTGGCACAACTATTTTTTTTGTGATCATCTGAGTCTTTCCTTACAATACGGTAGCAGGAAAAAAAAGGGAGATGATTAAGAAGTTTATTTTAATTCATTTTTGATAAGAGTTCACCAAAATCTGCAATTTTTTTATATTTCTGAGGAAAAGAAAATCAGATTTTGAACATTTAAATGTGAGAGAAAATAATACTGAGAGATTTGTCTGGCCCAGCATAGGTTTTTGAATGTTTACTTCTCTCAAATCTGGGTTTGCAAGCATATATGTTTCACCATTGCTCTATTTGTGTGTTCAGGATAGCATCAACCTATTGAAGCAATCAAAGAGGTAACAACATAAATTCTGTGCTTACACAAGCTTGGCTAAGGTGTTGGGATAAGTTGAACCTAAATGCAAGTAGAGTGGGAGGAGACTAGCTCTGTCTCCTTCCCTCCTTTGCACCATGTTATAGGCCCTTTCTGCAACTCACCTTTTCTCAGCGCTGGGGTGTGGGGATCGCACGAGCAGCCTCCAGCGAGAGGCTCTCGCGTCCTGGTTCCTTCAGCTCCACAGCTGCCGGCTGCTTGCGTGAGAGCCCTGCCTCTTCCTTCTGCAGTGCAGGCTGGGAGTTTCCCAGGCTGTACTGGGGCAAGAAGTGTGAGTGCCACAGCTCCAGAGCTCCGCACACACGGCAAGTGCCACTTGCACTTGCCCCAGAGCGATGCGCGATCTTGCACCATTTTCGGCTTAAAGCTGAAAATGAAAAGTGTGCGAGCGGCACCTGCCAGACCCTTGAGCATCGCGTGATTGTGAGTGCATCGTGTGGACCAATCCTCACATTCACGCGATGCTCGAGGGGCCCTTTTGCATGGCAAATGCTGTGCGAAAAGGGCCATACTCTCCAGCTGAAAAAGAGGGCGTCTACTATTTGTGGAGACTCTCCACACAGTTTGGAACTTTGAAAAAAGAGGATATCCCCTGATGCAGAAAGTCTGTAAGAAGAGAGGACATGCCTGTTCAGACTACCATTCTTCACTTAAAGAAATAAGAGCGGGCAGGACTAGCCTGTGCCTTCTGCACTTGCAATTATGGAAAAACCTGAGATATTGCATCTAGGCAGGAAAAAATGAACTGCCTGAATATAAGGTAAGTGGCCTTTGACTTGTAGCTGTATATGTGAAAAAAGTATCTAGAGGTCTTAGTAGAACACAAACTAGATGTGAGTAAACAGTGTGATGTAGCAACTTAAAAAGCCGATGAAATTCTAGGCTATATCAACAAGATCATAGTGTCCACATCAAGGGAAGTAGTGACGTTCTATTCTGCTTTGATCAGATCTCACCTAGAATACTGTGTCCAGATCTAGGCACCACAGTTCACAAAGGAAATCAAGCAGCTGGAACATATCTAGAAAAGGGCAACTGAGATGATCAAAGGCCTGTAAACTAATATAATACTTATGAGGGATTAGAAAACTAGGTAAGCTTAGCTTGCAGAAGAGAAAACTGAGACGTGACATTGTAGCCACTTTTAACTAAGGGAAGGATGTTATGTAAAAAATCATTTTCTGTTGCTGCAAAGACTGGCATATAAACCAACAGATTCAAACTACAAGAGAAGAAGTTCCACTTTAACATTAGAAAGATCTTCTTTACAGTAGGAAGTGTTTGGCTGTTTGACAATGGAATAGACTGTATGGGACAGTGATGGACTTTCTTTCTTTGAAGACATTTAAACAGTTTGGATGACCATATCCTGGGAATGCTTTACTTGTGCTTTAGTTCCTGCACGGCAGGGGGTTAGACAAGATGACCCCTGTGGTGTCATCCAACTAAGATTCTATTGTTCTATGATTCTAGGAGTTGATACTATGGTTGATTCTATTGTTCTATGAGTCTAGGAATTGTACTCCAACACACTTTTGCTTATGCTTATTATATTTCCTTTAGTGTATACCTCTCTGGGAGGCACATTGCACTGCTGACTTCAAATGAGACATCCTGACTGCCTAGTAAATTATTTCCTTCATATATATGTTAACTCTGAGAGGGTGCTCTGTGGAAAAAGTATGTATCCTAAGCCAGTGGAGCAGTAAATGTTCTCTTGCTCGGAACTTTAGAGAAGCTATCCAAAATACTATTCGGTCATTTCTAACATGTGTTCAGTACCTTGGCCAGCTCTTTAAAGTTGGAGTGAAACACAAAATGGATTCATACATCCCTCCCAACACAGAAGCCACATTCCATTGCTGAACAACTCATGGTAAAACTGAACCTAGATAGTAAATAGAGGAATGCTATGAATTAAAAACTGCAAATGTGTGTGTTTTCTGTGTGTTTTTTTGTTTTGCTGTTTTCAAGGCATGTTAGCAATGGCTAGGGAGGTAGCCACTCATGCATCACTCAAAAAAAGAGGAAATACAGGATAAGAGGATTTTAAAAAGGACATAGATTTGCCTAGAATTTCCCTATAGAATCTTTTACACAGAGATATACAAATATAGAAATAATTAAAATTGACTTTCAATATATTTCACCATAACTTGGTCATCTGTGTGCTTGTTTATGAGTAATAACATGGACAACCCTGAATTTCTAGAATTCTGTGTATCAATGCTCACTCTAAAATTCATATTTTTCTTTCTGCACTTTGTCTAACTTTCCAGCCATAAATTCCATTGTGATGTTACCAGACCACCACCCTGAGATCTGATATGGTTTAATTTGCAAAATATGATTTAATTGACAAAGTACATTAACTGACATTGATATAAAATGGACCCTGATGTGACTGTAAGGCCAAGCTGGGCAGATGAAAAATACTGTCTGAACACATGTGCTGCAAAGTAGGTCAGAGATCCCCTCGAGGCATAGCCAAGGTCATTGTCAGGACATTCACCAGGTAACTACAGAGACAGTAGCTTAAGTTGAAGCTGTAACATCTCTGCTGCCACACAACAGCGATAGGATGTTCCCACCAAATCATGGATTGTTTCAGTCCTTGGATTCTTTGAATGAACTGACCAATGTGTGACATCAATGTGTTATGTTCAAGTCCACTCAGTATTTAAGTTCTGAAACATTATGAAGTTGCTGCTCATGCTTGCGTATTGGCAAAAGACCTTTATACCAGTGCTTTGAAGCAGCATTTGTTTCCAATTTGTTTCCAGGTTCAAATGAAGACTTCAATTTCATTTATAAATCTTTCTAATAGCTTAGATCCTTTGACTATGAGATTTCACTCTCAATGAAAAGCCCTTTGTCTTTCTGCCTGAAATTTGACAGCAATCTAAGGGATATAGATATGCGCCTGGAAGCTTTTTGACCGAATCCCCCATATAACTATGCCAAAACAGAACATTCATTTATACATCTAGCCAGGGACTCTACAAGCATCAGCATGGCACACATTTCAGAACAGAACCCACTGTTCCTGCTGTGGGTATTTACTTGATAATAATTGAGAATGGAACAAGTATTAATTGAAGAATACATCAATGTACTGATAATTCTAATGTGTTCATTGCTGGGCTTGAGGCAGGTGAGCTTATTTGAAGGAAATGGCACTAGTGAAAGAAAAGAACTCTGTTGAAATTATTTAAGAGTCCTGATTCTTACGCACACACCCTGATTTCTCATACGTCCAATCAGTCCCTCCTGCACTGTCCTAGCTTTGGGTGTGCCTGCAACCAAGTGACAGACATTAACCATGAACCTCCAATACATGGACAATTTCTGACAGCAATTTTTGCAATCATAGTAACAGGTTTCCTCTCCTGGTCCCAAATGGATAAGGCTGCTGACTGTGTCTGTATACTGCTGGTTCATACAGTGTTTTTGTACGTAAGTACAGGATGTGCTATCGTAGAAGAGACCAACCTGTGCATCTGCATAGGCAACAGTGTGTTATTGATTATCATAATCTGATGATTAAAACTGAGCTTTAAAGTACAGATAACTAACAAGTACATTCCTACATGGCAAAAAAGTAATGAAGCTCTCTGTTGGTGTGTCTGTGTGTAAACCTTCATTATGTAGCAATTGTCTTTTCCTCCATGGCAATGTATCCCGTGAAAGAAAACCTTTGCAGTGCTCACAGAGAGATAGGGCTATGAGGAAAGGGGTGTGTGAGAGCATTGTTACCTCCAAATAAGAATTCTACTGTCCTCAGATGAAATTTGCATTCTGTCCCTAAATTTCTGGCATTGCAGTAATTTAAAACTTCAGTTGAACATTTGGAGATAGAATTTAGGCATCCAAAGAGAAAGAGCAGGCAAAATAACCAAAGGAATGTTGAAAGAGTAAATATAAGTATCCCTCGTACAAATGATTTTCAGTGCCTTAGTCTCTGCAATGCTAGAAATTTGGAGACTGAGGGGAAAAAATCATCTGGAGGGCAGAACTCTCATTTTGCCTTCCCTTTAGCTATACCTCTGACAGTAGGTTAGAGATGACTTAAAGAATGGTGCTGCTAATTATAGAATGCTCTCAGACAATGGAACCCCAGATAGCTTCTCAAAACTGTTTTGTGGCCCTTGGACCCTCCAGATTTCTTCGGAACAAACCAAACCAAAAGAGAACAAAAAAGTGAAGTGTCCCTCTTGCAAACCTTGGGCTTTTCTGCACTATACTGTTATGGTGCTAGTATTCCGCTTTCAACATCCTATGGAATCCTGGGGTTTGCAGTTTAGAGACAGGCATTCACAATTCTCAGCCAGGGAGCTCTTTGGCCTCCCTAAACTACAAAACCCAGGACTCCACAGGATGTTGAAAGTGGAATAATAGCACTATAAGAGTGTAGTGTAAAAATGGCCCTTGAGTAGCAGTAATTTGCCTTTTAAATAGAATGCAGAGGGTCTTGCACTGTTTAATTCCATGCTATTCATACTGAAAGTGGACCACTACCCAGTTCATTTTGAGGGAGGAGTCATTTTTGATAATGTATGTGGCACCTACAGGATCGCTTTTGTCACTGGGATCAAAGAGCTGTTCCCTGGGGAACTGGGAGGAGGAAAGCTGCTCCTTGCTTCCCATTATAGAAGTGCTGCAAGGACACTCTGCACCCTCCTCCAGCCATGAAATGACAAAGGGAGCACATGACTGTCTTTTCAAGCAGGTATTTGCATTTATGCAGCAGCCGCCAGGTCAGAAGTATGTAGTCAGAGTGTTCTGCTCTGCCCTGCCTGATGCAGGATATCAACTAAAGGCATAACGGATAGAGTGTTGGATTAGGAATTCTAGAGTAGGACCAACCTATAATTCATGGATGACTTAACCCTAGACTAAACCCAATATACTTTACAGAACTGCCATGCTGATAAAATGATGAAGGGGACATGTACTCCATCTAGAACTCTTTGGAGGGAGTATAGGTTGTTTGTGTGTCCATGTTGTTCAATATTTGGCAGTGTTTATTTATAACATGGATGAGGTACAAGATGCCTATAGGCAAACCTGAATAGAGAAGGACATGAAAAGACAAAGGAGCTATAATGAAAGAGAAGAGTACTTAAAAAACAAACAAACTATGCTTAGAAAAAGTTTGGATATCAGACATTCAACCGAAAGTTCTTCACTTTAGGGAGATGTGCACAATTCCACTCTTCCTTCAGCTTAACATAGGCTGGAATTCAGAGAGGAGTATCTGCATATGTCTTATGAATGCAGATGTGTTTTCTTGAGTTCTGTGAGGGTTGGTATTCCCTTCCTCTTTGCACAGTGCCGAAAGCACCCATTTGAATTTACTGTAAAGGCCCAGATCTGTTTTGCATAGGAATTTCAAGAGAGCAGATAGGATCAGAGAAGCATCTGTCAATTCCCCCTGCCCAGATGCACAATCATTATAGAAGCACTGAAACACCTGAGACCTTACAGATCTCAGTGCGACCATAGTGCATCCAGCTATGCAGAGGGGTAGCCAGACCTTCTCCACTCTTGCCTGTTTGCTATGAAGCATTGAGTGGCCATGCAAGCTATCTTTGGGGCCATACAGGAGTCGAGGGTGGTGGCATATGGCTCAGCATTCCATCCACATAGGTCCACACACAAACATTTATGCTATGCTGAGGGGATGTTGAATTGAGGCCATAGTGCATCACTCATGCATTGTGGACCCAGCGCTTTGAAATTTGCCTCCACATTTCCCACTCCAGCCAAGCAGCAACAGCAAAATGGAAAATGTGTTGAACACCTGGTGGGCTTCTAGCTGTAATCACGGGACTTTTAGATTGTGTTTGACTTAATGAGTCATAATGTTGGTGGGCCTGATTTTGGTTATCAGAGTTCATCTCAAATATTGTGGTAATTTCTCAAGCATATTTTGAATCTGGAATGCTTCTCCTCTGTTTTTGAAAAGGCATCTACAATTTTGTTTCCTTGAGCTTTGGCTTGATGTACCCTTACAGAAGGCAGGGTTTTGCTCATGCTGCCGCTGGCATATTCAAAGCAGAAAGTGCATTTGAAATAGGTATAAAATCTCACAAGGCTCACCTAAGTCCCATAAAGTATAAAAAGTCAGGGGAAAAAAAGTAATCTGTTTGTGAATCTGAGCATCGCACGCTGTAACAAGTGCTTCACCAATAAGCCTAGTGTAGGCCATACAAGCTGCTTAAAATGTGATTGTCATGGGTGCTCTATATATAATATATTCATCCCAAGGTGCACATAGATTTTTACTATTAGCTTAGAGAGATTTGAGTGCATGAGCATCTGATTGTAAAACATAATAGAAGAAGGAAAGTGAACAATAAGATTTAGGTCTGGGTGGCACAACAAGAATGATGAGCCAGGCTCAGGGTGAATGCCAGGGTGGTCACTTGTTGCAGAAGAATGCATACAGATAGTGATCATACTGTTTGATGATAAGAGATAAATAATCTAAACCTTTTCTCATACACAGTAGCTGTACAGTTTGGCTGCCTTCTTTAAGGTGCCAGATTTTGTGGGAATCATCTAGAACTGGGGATCTTTTCACACTATAGTAGCCCCTCCACATTCACAAGGGTTAGGGGCACAGAACCCTCATGAAAGTGGAAAAATCATGAATAACTCCCCACTGTGATTCCCCTCCAGAGCTCCCCCATCCTATTCCTTTGCCTCTGACCCCCATGGTGGGGGGAGGGGGGCACAGGAAAAGACTTACCAGTACTTTCTCCTCAAAGGGAGAAGAGTAGACTTTTTTGATTCTAGTTACTTCAGGTGACCATCTTGAAAAGGAAGGGATAGGAGCAAAGAGAGCACCTGACTAATCAGCAGCCATTGCACAGCAGGAAAGTGCAGCCACATGGGAGGGAGGACATGCTTTCAGCACTGGGGGGGGGCTTTGCTCATCCAAAAGGAAAAAACAGCCATTTTAAGCACAAACCTCCCAATTCTGGGGTGAGGAATGCAAGGGAATGCCGAGGAGGCAAGCACATGCCTCACAAATAATCAAATTCATGAAGGTTAAACCTGCAAATGTGGAGGGAGAACTGTATGCAGTTATATCAGTTATTCTGCTTTATCTGCCATTGCAACATCCTATGGAATCTTGGGATTTGCAATTTAGTGGTGATATTAAGAATTCTCAGCTAGAGAGCTCTAGTGTCTCACCAAACTACAAACCCCAGGATTCTGTAGGAAATTGCCATGGCAGCTAAAGGAGAATCATAGTACTACAATGATGCAATGTGGTATGGTTCCAGGATAGGGAATGTGTGGACTTCTTGATATTGCTGGACTGCAACACCTCTTCCCTCCTCTTGGCTATGGCTGATGAAAGTTGCAGACTGGAAACTTCTGAAGGATCACACATTCTTACCTAGAAAATCACCACTTCTCAAGGATGAATGGTGAATGGTAAACTGTGACCTGGCTTTTTCAGGATAGTGAGAAGAAGCTACATGGAGATTTTAGTATTTACCTCCTATTTCTAGTAACTGCTGCTCTTGTTGCTGAACACAACTATCATTTTTGAAGCCATTTAAGCTAGCAGCCCTCACATCTTTCCTCACAGATATGCATTGCATGAAGGAACATCACCATTGTTCTATGTGAGAGAACGGTATGAAAGTCTGTTAGCACTGAGTTTATTGCATTTCTCTGAATCCCACTTCCATTTTTTCCCATCTTAGTTTTCTATAAAGTTGCAAAGGTTAGGCTGTTTTGTCAGTATGTCACTGTGGAGATAGTGAAGGTGATGGTGCAGGATAATATGGCTGCCGGCATTATGGCAATGGGAAGGGCAGCAGTGGTAGTTGTCTCTGTCAAGAAAGAAAGCTCTTATGCCTACTTCTGAATTTGTTGGGCTCCAGCATGGCAGCCTTCTTTGTTGAGGGAGATGGTATTCATTTCCCCGCTACTGCTGCACAGTGCACACCACTTCCAATGTACTTATGTTGGGGTACTGAAGCCTAATGCTGGCATCAGTTAGCAAAAGGATTTTGGCCCTTTTTCTCCCTTTCCTTGTTGAAATCTGTATGCCTTTTAATGCATTTTTTCCTAAAATGTACATTTATGCATTTTACCTACACATACTTCCTCCTTTAAATATACTGTAAAGCATTTTTTTCAATTGTATGCATTTTTTTACCTATTTGCATTTTAATAAGCAATGTTTTGAATGCACTTTATGGTTGTCATCCAGTTTGTGACATACACAGGTGTAATTTTTTCAGGTCATGCAGAAGGGGTCCTATAAAACTTCCTTCCATAAGGCCCCAACCGTGACATGCAACAACAACTGGAGTTGGGGGGTAGGGAAATGCTGCCTACAGATCCAGTTCCATTGCCACTCAGACTTGTTCTGTTCTGTGTAGTAGAATGTATTTTTTTAGTGTTTTTTATAATTAAACTTAAAAATGTGTTTAACAAAATGTCACCACAGTTGTTCAGAATCATGAAGGTGATTTCTTCAGCTCTTATCCCAAGAAACGGTTTCATCCATAACAAGAACTCTTTCATATGTGTAACAGCAACTGACAATATAGTCTTGTTGGCCATTTTGAGGGGGAGAAGGCGAGACAAGTTCTGGAAGTTAGGAAAAATGTCATTCTGACTGATGTCATGAAAAAGTCAGTTGATTCATATTCACCTTTTGTCATGTTAAAGGGGTCGAGAAACAACTTGCAAGCAACAAACATGGTGAGATATTTGCTTGTAAAATTGTCAGTAGAGCCACAAACTATTGATTCATATACTGTATATTTTTTATTAATATCTATATGCCAATAACGTCATGTCTACAAATCCTAAAACAACTTCGTGAAAAATTGAAAACCTAGTGCAACAACAATACAGTTTCTCTATCTATCTATCTATCTATCTATCTATCTATCTATCTATCTATCTATCTATCGCATTTATATGTCACCCTTCAGCTAAAAAGGTTCCCAGAGTGCCTTACAAATTGTTATTTGGACAATTCCCTACTCTCAGGCTTACAATCTAAATAAGACATGACAACAAAGAAAAGGGAATGGTAACAGAGGAGTGGATTAAGTCTAGCAGATGTTGGCTTCTGTTCTCTCCCTCTGAGCGGGCACTGCAGTGGCAGTTGGGCTAGATGGATGGACTTTCATCAGCTGCTGGGTCTAGGTGCAATGGAGCTGTGCCTGCTTTTTCTTCTGTTCCTCTGAGGCCACTATGGTGGTAGTTGGGCTGGAACGAGGGCCTTTAATGAGCTGCTAAACCAGAGCTTTGAAAAGTTATCTTTTGGACTACAACTCCAAGAATTTCCCAAACAATATTGCCAGTGGGAGTTGTAGTCTCAAAAATGTTTTAAGACTCTCTTTGAAACCGTCCAATTATACCCTCTTAAAACTACCACATGAAAAATTTAGTGGCCAGCAAAAATTCATGGTACAGACAACTCAATGTCAATAAAAAGACATGTAAAAGAGAAGTATCTTAATTAATTGCATAAATATTTCAACTGAAGAGGCCAATTTGATTTTCCTTGGTATGGTGTTCCAAAGTGCAGGTGCCATCTTATTTTTTTGTAGAGGGCAAATTCACAGCAGAGAGTGGAAAAGAGGTTCACCATCATTTGATCTGAATTATATGGCAGAGCAGGCTGTAGGTAGTAAGGTGTATATTCATGGAATGCTCTATAAATATTGGTCCTAGGTGATACCAGGATATTTACAACATCTGTATAAACTCATATATGCAGTAAGCATACATTCCTTTAAGGTGTATTGGAACACTGGCAATAGTTTATCTTAGGCAGGTCAGACCCAATAATCTACATCTTCATTCAGCCATCTAAAAGAGAATTTTATTAAACACAAGAAGATTGCATTGCAGAATAGCAAAATTATGGTACTGCTTCCTGAATGGCAAATAGTGAATGCAAAACACAAATAGTAGTTAGTAGAACTCAGTTTTGTTTCAAATCTGGGAAATATATACTTGAAAGAAGTAGACTTACAAAGTGCAGGGTGCTATGGAAGACTGGATTCGAGCTGGAAGAGGTGGCAGGATTTGGTACTAAGCAATCTAAGGCTATTTCCACACTACACTGTTATAGTGCTATTATTCCACTTTCAACATCCTATGGAATTCTGGAATGTGTAGTTTACTGAGGCCAAAGAGTCCTCTGGTTGAGAATTCTAAATGCCCCTCCCTAAACTGCAAACCCCAAGGATGTTGAAAGTAGAATAATAGCACTATTACAGAGTAGGCTGGAAATGGCCTAAAATTCAGAGGCTGTTAAGTGAGAGGGTTATGCCCCAAAGCATGATGGGTGGTGGTAACACACAGGTGACTGTATGAAAAACAGATTTTTGGAGTGACAGAGTCTGCCTTTTCCTGAATTTTGCCAGACTTTGCTGAGCAGCTAAGGTATGTTGGACTCTTTAGAGCAAAAATATAGGCTAGTGAGATTTTCAGGATAAAATTCAAGATTTTGAGGACAGAGTCTGAAGGAATGATTTCAGGGAAACCTGCTGTTCCAGACTTTAGTTTAAGAGACTTCCAAGAAGTCAGAACTTGTCCAGCAGATGCCTCCTCTCCTGAATGAAATTAACATGACAGTCAGGAGTCTTTTGGGGGGGGAGGTGAGTGGGGAAGGCACTCTTCTCATCAGTAGGACTGTGTGCCCATTTGGGTTTATTGAGAGACATTACCAGGTATTCAGGTTGAAAAAAAAGTGTGGTAAAGTCTAAACAAGTACCCATCTGAGGGAGATATTTGACTTGTACTTGATCTGCCCCTCCTGGGAGGATCTTCATGTCCTACTAGTATTGCCTAGATACAAGACATCCATCTATAGACAATGTTCTCTTTCTGGGAAGTATTTGTGTTTAAGGTCTGAAGATATGAAGAATATTGAACAATATTTGAAAAATAGTTGGAAAACATGTTTCCCTGATAAGAAGAATCCTGGAGTGATAAAATCTTCACAATTTGGGACTTATTCTGTGCAAAATTTGCACAAGTTTGCATTCTGTGCTGAAAATAGGGTATTCTGTAGATTATTCAGAAAATTCTGTTACCTACACAGAAAATGATACTTTTGCATTTAAAAAAAAACTTGTGAGAATTTTTCACAGAATAGTCAGCATTTTCTGCAAAGGAAACATTAGTTTCTGCATATAATCTATTTCTGCCACAGATAATGCTGCTATCTGTGCAAAACTACCTTGTGCTAATTTTCCACAGAATAAGTGCAGAACTATGAATAGTTTTATCCCCTAAAATGAGCAGTTTTTGGCAGTGATGTAGGCTCATGTTGATTGACTCAGACTCAAGTCTGACTTAAGTCACTTCAGTGACTCAACTTGGACTCGACTCAACAGTAAATGATGCACTGACTTGACCCAACTTGAGACTTGCTGCCTTGGTTCAGTAATACATAATGCATAATACATAACACATTCATCCAGAAACTTTATGACTTTCAACAATGCGTCCATCTCTTTTTGTCTACTGGTCACATGATCTGTCTCAAGGCTGTAGCATGGGCACATTTCTTGGAAGGTAACAGCAAATGTGCTAGGCAACGGGCTTGGAGGTGTGCTAGGCAGCCTGTCACTGCTGCATATTAAAGAAGCCATTTCCAAATAGCAGAAGACAAGACTCACCCTCAGACCACAGGGCATATTTCTCAGAGGGGAACAGCAAATGTGTTAGGCAATAGGCTTGAGAAGGAAGGATCCTTCCTTCTAAAGCTTTTGAAGTTTTAGTAAGAGGGAGTAAGAAAGATCCTATTAATCCCTTCTGAAAAAGCCCCTAGCTTCAGAAATGGGAAGTAATAAGGATCCTATTTCCCTCTTCTGAAACTGCAGAGTCTCTTATGCCTATTGTCACAAAAGCTTCCAGCTTTGGGAAGGGAGAGTAAGAAGGACCCTATTCCCTATTTCTGACACTGCAGATGGCAAAATCACAAATGTGGAGGGCTGACTCTTTTTAAGTTATTGAAACTGACTTTATTGGACTCTGTCCAGGAATTCTGGAATATAGCTTGGGGTATAAAGTTGGCTCCCAGACTTGAGACTTGACTTGAAAGTATCCTGCAGGGATTTGAGACTTGACTTGAGACTTGAAGATAGAGACTTGAGACTTGACTTGAGACTTGGAGTAAAAGACTTAAATACATCACTGGTATAATCAATTGTTTAGTTTAGCTGTAACTCCTCAAATAGTTCTTCCTTCTTCCTTCCTTCCTACATCACTGGTTTTAGGATACGGTTGCCATAATGGTGCAGTATCCAGAAGAGAAAAAGCCTTCTCAGGCTTCCCCCTGAAACTCAATGCTCAGAAGGAGAATATATCTAAGTCCGAGCATTCCATAACAGCTCTGCTAATTCAAGGACAAACATTTGCTGCTCAAGAAGGTACCACTTCTATTGTTTTTAGACCTCTAGAACTGACCTGCCAAAAGCAATGGATTTTTGGTGATATCTTGCTCTGGAACTTGATATAAGCTGGACTTGAGGTCTATCTTGGCCACCTGACTGGGGAAATAAGGAGTGGACTGGGAAACTAAGATAAAGCACCCCCTGGATCTTGGCAACCACATTCCTGTTCTTTGTTTGTTAGCAGTTCTGCCTGCTACTTGAGCTTCTAACACACCCAATCTTTCTCTGCTTGGGCTCTTCATCCAGCCCCAACTTGCCAACATCCCATAAAGGCCTGTATCCTGAAACCACTTACTGCCTCACAGCAGAAATTTGCAACTTTTATTTCAGCTCTGACCTCATCACCTGACTTTAATGGTGCCACTTATTGAGTGCCTAATGTCAAATTTGACATAGATATATAGAGATAGATATAGCTAGATATTATTAGTAGAAATTAACTAAAGTTGTTAGAAGATTGATCAGATAATTATGGTTCAGACTAGAGCCCAAACAATTCAAGCCCAGAAAGGGTATGCGTGGGCAAATGAAACACCAAGGAGTCTGACCCAAAAGTCAGTTCTCAATTACTGTGTTCCCCTAGAAATCAGTGTCCAGCATGAGAACAATACCATTACAGGCACTCCAACTATAAGCACTCCTATGAACCTTGACAATGAGACCACAAGTAATGAACAGGACCAGCAAAGCCCTGTGGAATTGGACTACCAAAATTGGTCCATGGACCCAGGCTCCTGGCCAGGTCTCCAGTGGATCTACCTTCTAGGCATGTGTGTTCTACAACCCCAAATAGCAGTGGCAATGTGATGGAGAAATCTACAGGGAAATCTCACAGGCTTAATATTGGTCATGTTCAAATCATCTATAGCCACTTGATAGACCAATGCTTTCTTTCAGCACAAGCCAATCAACAATTTTTTGATAAACTGCATGCTATAAAACAAGATATTTCTGGACTTAAGGCAACACTGCGAACTATTGTTGCTCTAATAGAACTGGAAATTTTAAAAGCAACACCCCCAAAAAACTCCCCAGATAGAGACTTGGCAGACCCCCAGGCAACCAACCTAAAGTCCTCAACAGTAGATGATGATCACCCCCTTACTAATAATGCAAGCTTTCTAGGGTACCTAGAAGAAATAATGCATGACTAGTATACATATTCTGAGAAGACACTACAGATCTCAGCTGAAGATGGTCCTGCTAAAAGTGGCCTGGAGGATTTCAACCTTACTTTTACAGATCTAGACTTATTAGTTTTAGATGAATGGCATGATGATACCTTAGAGGATGATAACTCTCAGTTTCCACCTTCGTCCACAGGAATGGTAGGTACAAATGCTCCACAGAGGAACAATTATCAATTACAACTACCAGATCGAGTATATTCTGGCTCTGGTAAGCCAATACCTGCAGAAGTGTCACTAACACTGAGAGCTATATCACCATTTTTAATTGGCCACTAAGAAGGCCAAATAATGTGTGTGTCACATCTTCGGAAGTGCTAAAGGATATCGTAGACATATTGGGGACTGGATGGGATTACTCCATAGACATTAAATGTTCATGCGTGTACCCCACAACAACCAAATAATTGAGAGGGATAGTGATTTTGTCCTTCATAGATAGTCACCATGCCCATCACTTCTGGTGTCAGCTTTATAAATTTGAAGAAAGATAAATTTCATTTAAATGGGGCCTGCATGCACGCTACTCAAAAATCAATCCCAATTTATATTTGAATCCTCATTCCCACAATTCAGCAAGCCTAATGAAAAGAAAGGAATATTTAAATTGCAGAGGAGCCTTCCTAGAAGAATGAGCACCCACGGTGCCCGCTCACAATTTGTCTCCCAGAGGGCTGGGCTGTAAAACCCAGAAATGACTTGTACCTGGGACATTATACCATCCTGTCACAATCCCCAAAACATACACTCCTGAGAATCATATCACATTAACTCTTGATAACTGTACTATAAGGGGCAGAAATGGTGCCTTCCTGGGGAAGAAGGTCATCTTAGAAGATTTACAACATCAAACTCATTTAAACTTTAAAAAGGGTGAGATGGATGTTCTCGAAACAATCCTAAGAAAAGGAAATAATAGTACAGTGGTCTTGGGCTTCACCTCCATAGCTGTACTATCTCATGTCCAGAAGTGCCTAAGTAACCAGAAAGATTCAAGTGGCAATGTACTAAGTGACAATTCTACTTCCACTAAGATTCCTCAAGTTAGGATAACAACGGCAGCAAGAAATTGGCAGTCTTCTCACTGGCAGGAAAAGTTAAAGCCAGTATCTAAGGCTTCTATAGCCCATAATAGTTTTCCCTTTAATTTTTACTCAGATCATAGAAGGAAGGAAGTGTGTCCCCCTTTTGTAACCTTCCCCAATAATACCAGTTAAGAAAGGAAGAGACCCAGTAAGTGGACATAACACTTTGAGCTTGGAGACTGGAGATATCATAGCAAACAGGACATTATTAAGTGGTGACAAGCCCCCTAGGAGTCATAGTTTCCAACAAATGGTTACAGGGAATGATTCCTTGCCTGATCAAACACAATCTACTAAGCAGCCTCCTGTAATAGATTTTGACTGGTGCTTGGGTAATAGATACGCTCCCCTGGCCAACTCATCTGAAGACTGATTATTAAATAGCAAGGAGCTGCATCAACCTATAAATCTTATATCCTGGAATACTGCAGGTTGGAGAAATAAATTAGTCGATGCTGACTTCATTCAGTATCTTCAGACATTTGATATAGTTTGCCTCCAAGAGATTTGGCTTACAGAGAACAATTCCCTGAGATTAAGATGTTTTAGATCCTGGGAACAGCCTGCCCAGAAATCCTTCAGTGCAGGCCATAGGAGTGGAGACCTGGCTATACTGATTTCTTCCACCATAGAGGTAGGTGAGATTACAATAGTAGGTCCAGCTTCAAACTACTGCCAAGCATTAACTATTCATGGCTGTAAACCAGGACCCCTGTTATGTATTAATGTTTATCTCCCCCCAAGATCTGCCAGAATCTCAATAGAAATTTGGACCAAGTTGGAGGAGTTATTTGATACCTTGTGTACAGATTACCCTAATCATTTGATGCTAATTTGCAGTGATTTTAATGCCAGAATAGTCAGTGATTACTCCATGATGGGAAAAGTCTTAGGGTTTGATGTGGGAGAAATCTTAACTGTGCCTGGATCATCACAGGATAAATCAATTAATAAGAATGGTCAGGCCCTTATCGCCCTAATTTGCAAATTCAACTTTATTTGCCTTAAGGGTACTTATTTTTTTTCTTAATAATTTTATTCAAATTTCAACAAATAAACAATTATCTCTGCAATGTTTACATGAAATGTTTTTCCTTCTTTCTTTCCTTTCTGGATTACAATTAATATTCCTTCTATTTATTCTACCAGGTATTGCAATAAAATGTTAATAATCTATAATTTGTTAGTTCCTGCTGTATGTCTCTACTTTACTTGTTATATGATATTTCATTGACTATTAACCTGAATAGTAATTGATATCATGAAAAATGCATTACTTTCTGTCTACCCCCAATCCAAATCTGTAACAATCTTTCACTCTTTATTAATGTCTTCGTCTGATTTCCCTTTTAGTCTTTGTGTGAGTATATCCGCATTTCTATTTTCCATAAAAGTTGTCCACCACTGTTCAGTTGTAGGTGTAGTTTCATTTTTCCTGAGTCGTGCATACTCAATGCGGGCCGTCGTCACCATGTACAATATTATTCTCCAGTATTCTTAATTGGCATTCCATCTAATATATGTGTCATGTTTAGCAAGTAGAATTCAGGTGTCATCCCAAATTGGATCTTCAAAATTGAACTTATTTTCTTGTGTATTTCTTTCCAGTATTTTTGTGCTCTGGGACATGACCACCACATGTGAAATAATGTACCAGAGTTCTTTCGACATTTCCAACATTGACCTGCACCCGTCTTGTAAACTGTCTTTAATTTTTCTGGTGACATGTACCATCTATGAAATAGTTTGTGATAGTTTTCTTTTAAGTTTTGAGCAGCAGTAAATTTCTGCGTGCTTTGCCAACTCTGTTCCCACCTTTCTAACTGTATTGAGTGTCCCCTTAATGGTACTTATTTAGACCACTCAAATGGGTATTTTACATATTTAACTGACAAAGGTGCAAGTGTAGTTGATTACATTATAGGGTCAGATACAATTATTCCCTATGTGCAGGCACTGGAAATTGAGGATAGAGCTGAAAGTGATCATTGTCCTCTCAGGTTGACCCTCAAACTCCAAGTGACTCATTCTGGGATTCTGACAGATCTTAAAATGCCTGATCAGGTGAAAAGTGAAAAACAGCTCAAATGGTCTCTTACAGTTGACACCAACATTAGACAGATGCTAGGAACAAAAAAGCTTCAACAGCTACGCCAACATGTCCTTGCGGGGTCTCATAACATTAGAGAGGTTTATCAAGGCATAATTGCTAAAAGTAAAATGTTGCATCCATACATTGTTGGATTGATTGTTTTGGATTTTGGCATTGAATATTTGCTCTTATTTGAGAGTTACATATCTATAACTTTTTCCTAGAGATTGATTTAAAGACCAGAGGAAGATTTCAGTCTCTGGTTTAACCCTTCATTGTCCTGAACCGGGTAAGATTCCAGGTCAACTAGTAGTTTTTGCAGAAAGCATTCATATATAAGTCTTGGCAAAGATGTGAAAAATAACTAGGCAACCTATCTGTTTGGGTTTAAATGTTGAAGAGAAAAGATAGAAACAACTGTGCTCCCAAATTAATACATTCCCCAACATACGGCTTGCATTAATGGTGATGCAGTCTAAAACATCTAAAGCAGCTGAGAGAGACAGGATGATAGGAAGTTATCCTATCCAGATATAGCTCGGTTAATGAGGTAGATATATTCTTGGGTATTATGTTTTTAACAGAAAATTCGGTACCAGAAACAGAAATCACATGGAAAAAAAAAGAGAGAGAGATTCCTACACCACACAAAAAAGAGCAGTTCAACATTTTTCAGCAATTCTTTTATTCAATAGTGACAAATATGTACATGTGAAATGAAACAATCAGGTTGAGAAAACCTTGCATAAGCAAACAAAGCTGTTTAGAACCTTCTGAAGACCACTTGAAGACTTATTTCATAATGGATCACTTTTTCCCCACTATCCTCCACTTTCTTTATGATTCCAATTTTTGTGGCCAGTCTTACAGATCTATGCTTTATAATTCTGCTGTGAGTAGTTGGTGAGACAGTCTTATCTCCACTCCCCTTTTCTCTCTGTTTTGCTGTTCATGCATGATCAGTGAGGGATTTTGGAGGCAGCTGTTGTTGATCTTACCTATTGTAGGCAGGCATGCACCGCTACACTAGGATTGATTAGAGTAGAATGCTTTTGTTTCCTAGCTCAGGCTTTCTTTATTGCATTGTTTACTTCAAACACACTCGTGCAGCTGGACACCTAAAGTTGGTGTCTCTCCAGATCTCCTTTACCATTTTCCTAATGCTGATGTTGCTAGAAACCTTCCAGCTGGACAGAGGACAAAGAGGAAATGGAAGGCCAGACATGCATAAAAAGCCCTGAAAAAAAACCCTTCACTATTAAAGGATTTGTTAACTGTGGTATGCCTGTATAGACTGTTGGGCTTTCTAGCCCCAGGTCATCACTTCTGATTGGCAGCAGCTGTCCAGAGTTTCATGCAGGATTCTTTCCTAAACCAGTGATATCACCTGGTGGTCTCCTTTCCAAGTATTAAGGCTAGCTTGCTTAACTTCTGAAATTAGCTGAAGCTGAATATATTCAGGGTGGTCTGACAGTATGATCTAGAATACATAGGAATACCCCCTCATCAACCTACAGCAACATAACATAGCTCCAAACAACCCATGCCAAACTGGTTGCACAAACTGCCCCCACGCAGACATAGATAATACCACAGAGCCTATAAGAATGCTAATGTAAGCCATGGCCTGGCCCCCTTTTACTATCTTACAGAAACTTTTGTGGATTTAATTTGTTTGCATATGCTTCATTTTAATGTCCTTTTCTTCTAAATAAGGTTTTATCTGTTGCTGTTGTTGGTGATATTATAAACATTCTAACTCATAATGCTATGTTAACTACTTAGCTATGGAGTACTTTTTTAAAAAGAGTAGATTATATTATATGAAAACTGAACTATAAATGTTGTTGCTGTTGTGTGCCTTCAAGCTGTTTCCAACTTATGGCAGTTCTACAACAAACTTATCACTGCATTTTCTTGGCAAGATTTGTTTGTGTGTGTGGGGGGTGCCTATGCCTCCCTCTGAGGCTGAGAGAGTGTAACTTACCTTAGGTCTTCCAGTGGGCTTCTAGTCCAAGAGGGTATTTAAACCATGGTATCCAGATTTATAGTCCAACACTCAAACCACTACACTATACTGGCTTTCAAGACATAAATATATTAAGTAAAAAAGGATGAAACTTACATGATAAACAAATGTTTCTGAAACAAATCCCTAGTAATACTTCACTATGATATTCCTTTTTGTGCCCTGAATGAGAGTGGGGGTGTTTCAGGACCATATCTGAGGGATCACATGACTTACTGTTGGAAGAATAGCATATCTGATTGGGATACATGGACTCAGTTCTAAGCTGGTGTGGAAATCCTTACATGGTAGTCATTTTCACAGTCCAGCAGAAGGGGGAAATACAGCCATCCCTCCACATTTGCTAGGATTAGGGGCACAGGACCACTGTGAAAGTGGAAGAATCGTGAATGGCTCTAGGCCCTCCCAAACCCTATTTAACACACACAAAAAGCATGATCACCATATTCAACCCACCATGGATTCCTTTGAGGCATCAGGGTTCCTTCACAAGGCAGAAGTGGGTGGTGGTGAAGCTTACTGCCACCTCCATTGCTGCCCCACACCATTACAAGCCTTGTTCACAGTTTCTTAGCCTCACGAGGCTTGCAGTCCCTACTAAAAATGTCATAGGGAGCCAGCAGAGGTGACAGCAAATAATCTGTGGATAATCAAATCTGCAAAAGTGAAACCTGAAAATGTGGAGGGCTGACTGTAGTTCAAGAGGTTGTTTTATGTGATCATTTTAATAGTTAGTTTGGGGAAATTAGTAACTTACATTGGCAGTTCAGTTTGGAAACCCCTTAAAGTTTCAGGACAAAGCAAACAGAACAAGACAAAACAAAGCTTTTTGAAGATTATGTGCTGAAGGCTCTTTGGTCAAACATGAAGCTCATCCATTACTTTGGGTGGATTGCTTTTTCCAGAGCTTAGGAATGTTAATTATTGGAACTACCACTCCCAGAATTCCCTGAGCCAACAAAGTCATTGGCCGCACTGACTGGGTAATTCTAGGAGCTGTAGCAGTGCCCATTGTCATGTAAGTGGGAAGGTAAACCTGCTCCAGGTTTTAGTCCAGACTTCAAAAGAGCTATCCAAAAGCTATTCTTCCAAAAAGGTTGAGCATCTTAGATAACTCCCAGAGTACATCTAGTGTTCCACTGGAATGGGAACTAACAATTGCTACTGATAGTATACAGAAAAGTAATGATTCCAAGCTCTGATTGACCCAGCTTACCTTATGGAATTTCCCAGGTATGTGTTCAGAATTGCAAGCTGAATAGGCAAGACACTTTGTACTGTGGAGAAAGCTAAAGAAATTATGAACAGTCACTAGTATCTAACTGGGGCCTTACATCTTTGTAAGTGGTCTTACATCTGCAGCAATCAGAATTGTACTGTTGCTTAAACTGTGCAAGGCTATTGTAAAGTTTCTACATAGCAAAGTTGGCAAAGAACCCAATATGTATCAGTATGTGATGCACATTGGGTGCTCTTGCTGATATCTCATTATGCATCTTCACAATTCATTAAAGGGTTTCTTAACACCTCTTCTAGGTATATGTAAAATTATATAACATGACAGATCAAATAAGATTCCAGCGAGTAAGTATACAAATTATATTGACTTATCAATATCTCCCTACATAAATGGTAACTGTCTTAACTACTTTGCTACTTACATTTTTTGTAATCTCTAAATTGTGAAAACTAGAGATTTTGAGAGTATAATTTAAAGCACACACATACACATACAGACACATTTTGGCTCCATAAGCCTCAGATTGCCCTTTTTTAAAAAAACAAACAAACACAGTAATCTTTAACACTCACTAAACAGTTTCCTGAGATTTGTCTCCTTAATACTGGCATCATTTTTCCACTTGTGCTTATTCATGACCAGCAAAACAAATTATTCCCATCAGGACTGGACTGTTTTTAAGAATCTCCTTATTGATGAAAACCCAAAAGTGCCCTTTATCATTTTTCACACTTATGTTCCCTCATACTTTCTGACTTGTCTTGGCTAGATCAGCTACATTTCCTCTGAATGACTGAGAATCTCTCCAGCCTCACTCAGTCACAGTCCAGGAGGCAGTCAGTCATTTTTTTTTAAAAAAAGTCTTGTTACATAAGATTCTTTTATTGTCTCTTGTTATTTATTTTTGCATGGAATCACCTTTTCCTTCTCCCTCTTCTTCTTAATTCAAATTAATAAAGTCCTGCAGAGAATGGTCGCTCTCTCCCATAGAAAATTCTTTTCAAAAGACTGAAAAGTCCTCCAAAATCACAGTGCTCATAAAATGGTGGAAAGGATGGGGGGAGAGGGGGTGGAACACCTTTTCTTCTTTCCCTCCGACTTCAGTGACACTATGAAGTTTCACATAATTTGCAGACTGCATCTCATAAAATACTGGCAAAATTTATTCATTTCAAATTAAATAGATGTAGCACAGAGTAATCTTTCTCTATTAAATATGTCACTTTTTGCAATTGTTTCTTAATATCCCTCACAGCTTCCATCTAAGATTAGCACTTTCTCTGCTGCCACAGTTTCACTAACCTACTGAATTATTCACTGAAGCAGAACCTTCAGATATCAGGTTAGAAAGGCCTTGATTATGGCAGGAAGTGAACTGTATAAACCATTTTTCTTTAAAGGAAAAATTCTCCTTATAGAAAAAAATACGTATATATCCAGAAATCTGTATTAAATGTGCATCCAAAAATGTTTATAATTGCTAGGAATGTGGTCAGCTGCAGTCTCTTTGTATTTTGCTTACAATAATTCATAGTAACACTTGGACAATACTGGAATCTCTTTTTTTTCTTTAAACTTACATGTTCATGACATGAATTTCAATGGTGCTGGACATAGATGGCTTTTTTGTCTTTTTAGTTTAAGGTAGGAGGATGCTGAGTACATGTTATTCCAGAATGCTTCCAACAAGATATGTAATTATATATTTATTCATACCTGATTCACTTCCTTTGCTATAAGGAGCTTCACAATGTTTTGAATCTACTATGACAGTGCAGTAAAGCTCTTTTTATGGCTTACTGCCAATATAGGCCATTACGTTGTGCCAGCCAAGTGTTGAAAAGTTGCTTGAACTTACTGAGGAGACAGAAGCTCCCTTTGCTAGTGTTGAAATCCAGAAACTCACCACTCACCATTCTGCTACTTGATGACGTGTCCAGAGGCACCCAAGTGTTTGAAATATAGCCCTGACACAGAGCAGGCTAAAGGCACTAACTTTTTCAGGCCTCTATAACATGAAGGAAAAGTGTGTGCTGCTGATGTCCATTAGTAAGATGAAGAGATTGTCAGCAAAAGTTCCCCTTAACAAAAGCTGAAATACCTTTCTTGGTATCCTCAAAGGGCTGCTATCCTGTGGATCTGTATTAGGCTCAGAAAAAGTACAATTTTTCAATTTCAGTCCTAGAAATTGTAGTCCAAAAAGTAACTTTTCCAAGCTTTGGTTATTATGATGAAAATGAAATTCAATTATCTTTTTCACTGACTTGAAATTCACTATAGTCAGACAGAGAAACTAGACCATAATCCTGTTGGACTCTCCCAGTATTAGAATGGTGTGTCTAGAAAAGTTCTAGTACCAGCAGTTGTGGTTTTTGAAAACGGGAATGTGTACATCAGTGATAGGCCATTTACTTTGCATTCAGAGCTCACATTCTTCCTATCATTTGGCTTCTGCATGTGGATATGTGGAGAACAAGATCTTGTCCTTTGGCACAGCCAGGAGGATGCCTTGAGTAAATTTTTATTCTAAAGACTCCTAGGTCCAGTCCCTGGCATCTTCAGGTAGGGTTTTCAAAGAATCCTTTCTGAAAACTTGGGATCACTGAGATGGATGGACCCATCCATCAGGAGCTTGGCTAATAGGCAAGGACAATGGGTGTTTTGTGGCGGCATGGTAGAAGACACAGAATAAGCTGAGCTTGTGTCTGTCAGGCGAAACCTCCTTAGCTCGGAGAGTCTTTTGGAAGAGTCTGTTGTATTAAGTTTGTTGTGTCTGTTCGGATAAGGCTGTTTATGTGAGCTGGAAAGAAGCTTGCTCGTGTGCTTGTTATGGTTCTATTGTCCATCTGTGCGTAGGCCCAGGTCCTCTGCCTGAGCACATGGCCTTAGGTAATCAAGGCATCTGCTGAGAGAAAGTGTGTCAGAGACTTGGTTGGGTGAGGAGCGGGCAGCCACTAGCTCTCTATATAGCTGTAGCCTCCATCCCTGGAATTGCCAAACAGGAGCTCAGTGAACAGGGGCAAAGCCAACAGGCATTTTGTGTGGATGTTTAGCAGGGGAGTTTTGAGGGGGAGGCTCAGAGTTCTGTTCAGTGCCTACTTAAGACTATTGAATATGGATGGATTAGAATTCAAAATAACCTTAAAAGATGAGAGAGCTAGGCAAAAATCAACAAAACAAATGCAACAGGGAGAAATGTAAAATATTACACTTAAGCAGAGAAAAAATGAAATGCACAGATACAGGATGAGCAACACCTGGCTGGCTTTATAATAGAACATGTGAAAAACACCTATGAGTCCTAGTAGACCACAAGCTGAGTCATGTGTCAGACGTGTCATGAGTCAGACGGCAGTTAAACAAGCCAATGAGCTTCTAGCCTGTGTCAACAGGAGTACAGCATCTAAACTGAAGGAAGCAATAGTACCACTCTATTCTACGTTGGTCAGACCTCACCTGGAATACTGTGTCCTGTTCTGGCCACCACAATTTAAGAAGGACATTGAGAATCTGGATCATGTCCAGAGGAAGAGGAGGAGGAGGACCAAAATAATAAAAGGTCTGGAGATTTAACCCCATGAGGAGTGACCTAGGGACCTGGATATGTTTAGCCTGGAGAAGAGAAGGTTAAGAAGTGACATGATAGCCATGTTTAAATATTTGATGAAGGGGTGCCATACAGACAATGGAACAAGCTTATTTTCTGTTCCTCCAGAGACTAGGACACATAGCAATGGCCTGTAGGAAAAGAGATTCTATCTAAACATAAGGAAAAACTTTCAGATGGCAATAGTTTGACAGTGGAATATGCTGCCTAGGAATGTGGTGGAGAGAGTAGATGGCCATCTGTTGTGAGTTCAGAATACATTGTATATTTCTGTATCGAGGGGTTTGGACTGGATGACCCTTGTGGTGTCTTCCAATTCTATGATTCTATGACCCACGGTCTGACAAATTATTAAGGCAAACTTGTGTTCCTATATATTCCATAAAGAACGTGCTGCCTAAGGATATACGTCCTTTGCTGTCCTGATTTGACTATTAGAAGAGAAAGTTCTCTCCCGCTCCCTGCCTCAATTTCACCTTCAGTTTCATGATCACCAGATTGCTAAGCATCCTAATTTGATAGAATACAGCAATCTCACCAACTGTTATGGAGCCTTTATATTTTCTGTGAACCAGCTGACTGGTGATTGAAGGTCCAACCCATTTTTTTAAAAAACAGAACACAATATTTTTAAAGAAAAAGATACAGTTGTGAATGCCAGACATTTTAATTATTTATTTATCATTTATTAAAATGTTTGTATTCTGTCCTTTATGATGGGATCCCTGGACAGTGTTCAATAAAATCAATGTAATCATTTTGAAATAATTTAAAACAGTAAAAAAAAAATAGAATGAAAACATATTATACAAGTTAAATCAAAACAAGACAATTTAGAGAAAAAATTGAATGAAATTAATTAAATTCCAAAGGCTTCGTTAAAGAGCCATATCTTTACTTAGTATTGCAATGAAGCTAGCATTGCTGCTAATCAGACTTCTAAAGGAAGGGTATTCCACAACTAGAGTGTCACAGAAAAGAAGGCCATCTGCCATGTCCTCAGAGGCAGAGCTTAGATGTGTGGAGGGAGGGCGGGAAGGGACATGGCTACAGCACGTGGGGGGGCTGCAGCATATGGGAGCATGGCTACGGCATGTGGGCATGGCTATGCCATGTGGAGATGTGGCTACAGCACATGGGGGCGGGGCTACAGCACTTGAGCGTAGCTACAATGGCTAGGGTGGGGCTATGACAGACAAGGAGGGGCTACATCATGTGGAGGAGGGCAAGCAAGGAGCTGGGACACCCCTAAAAAATTGCCGCTGGGGGCAAACCGCCCCATCACCCCCCCATCCTGACGGTGACTGCATGTCCTTTCACAATATTTTGACACAGAGGTGCACTTCTTCAGCAGACCTCAATATTCAGGCAAGCATTGCTAATTCCTGTATGTGGTCCCAAGCCTTTTAGGGCTTTGGTTATTATTACCAGCACCTTGAATTCAGATCAGAATCACATACCCTCTAGCATTTCACAGATGAAAATCTGGACACTTGTTGCTGAGCTACATCAGAACATTGTCAAGATGGCAAAAGTTATTAATGAGGAAGAACACACAAGCTAGGAGCAACTACAGCAGTTTGCTTTTGCCCGAGCCTACTTGCAAGGATAAGATTCCACTCTCTCTTCTCCTCTTCTTTCCTCCCTCCTAAGTCAATGGAGTGTAAATGGCATTTGCACTTTCAACTTAATTTGCAGCAAGGTACACATAAAAGGGGAAAGTGGGAGGAGGAGAGAGAAACCAGAACCTTTTAAAAGCAGCTGAAAAAGTAGGATAATAGAGGATTAATCAGGACTGTCCCTGCCAAATTTGGACAGTTGAAGGATGAGGAATCATAGGCTATTTCTGCTCAACACTGTTATAGTGCTATTATTCCACTTTCAACATCCTGTAAAATCTTGGGGTTTGCAGTTTAGGGAGAGGAATTTAGAATTCTCAGTCAGAGAGTTCTTTGGCCTCAGTGAACTACAAACCCTGGGATTCCACAGGATGTTGAAAGTGGAATAATAGCACTATAACAGTGTAGTGCGGAAATGGCCATATTGGCAGCAAATGCAATTCCTTTAAGACTGGTTTTATATGGTTTCCATGTGATGTTCTGGTTAGCAATCCAGTTGCTATATTTTGCACTTGTTGTAGCTTCTGAGTATCTTCAAATGTAGCTTTAGAGTGCATTCTAGTGATTTGATCAGAAAGTTACCAGCACAAGAAGTGCTGTTCTCTTCTCTTCTCTTAGGACAGTTTCAGCATGGGTGTTGAAATCACTCAACATTATACATCTGGGATTTTCTTGCACCATCTCTGAGACCACCTTGGTTAACTCAGGTAGGGAGATTGCAGAGTAGCAAAACAGACCTGTTGCAAATATTTTTGAATTAAACAAATATTTTTGAATTTGGGATAGTATAAATGTACTGGGAATCTAATATATTTGACTAATTAGGCATTTATATCTTGCGGTATCAATTATTCCTATATATCTTCTATTATCTTAACATCATTTAGGTTTTGTCTCATTTTTTGCTCACTCACAATAAAGATATAACTGATCTTTTGAAAGGTATGGCCTTTTTCTTGTTTGGCTAACATTTGGGAACCTGAAAAGCACTAAGAGCTTTGTTCAGGACTAGAGTTCTAAGAATTAAACTGTGGAAGTACAACTACACTACACAGTTATATGAATTTCATACCACTTAGAATTCTCTGCTATACAGATTGAGTGCTTTAGTTCAGGGAAGTGCACTGGAGTAGTGCTACTCAAAGTTGTGGTCCGTGAACCAGTGTCAGTTCCTGAGGCATTAGCTGCCAGTCCTTGGAAAGCTTCTAGTAAATACATAAATAGCTGTAGCCAATGGGTGCAAATATGGTATTGGTCCTTGGCATATTGAAAAATAAATTGCTGGTCTCCCCTGTCAGGTGGCATGAAAAGCTTTGCATTAGAACTCTTTCGCAAGGAGTTCTAAGTATCTCATAGTTTTACAGAATGGAGCTGTCTAGATACACTCTTAAACATTGCATGGCAGATACATGTTTGTCAGTCCGTAGTTTGTTTTTTTTCTTTTATTGAAAGGCAGTCATAGAAAGCATTGTGAAAGATTGGGAAGGGCTCATAATATTTTATTTGACCCTGCCCCTGCTACTGTCATGATGGAAGAGCCAATAGAGTTTAACATGGAGCAATACTTTGGAGGTTACATACACAACAAAGCCATAATGTCACATAACATTTAGTTTGACCCTGTCTCTGCTGCTGTCAGGAGTGATGGAGCAGTTTAGATCTGGGCAGCTCTGTGGAGCCTGCATGCACCAACCCTAAAGCTGTGGAGAGGCTATGAAGCTGGTGTTTTGTTCTTGGAGAGGTAAAATTATACTGAGAGAATATTGGATAGTCAGAGAATTTTAAAGCTAGAAGAGATAGAGTGTGAAAGTATGCGCTGCTCATATAATGTCTGTGCTATAAGAACATGCAATGGAGGTTACATTTCTAATACTTTCTGTTCTTGCATGCTATGTGATTGTTCTGCCGTGACATACTTAGTGCAACAGCATAGTGTTGATAGTGGTGACAGGGTAGCTTAGGAAGACATACTAATGACCAGTTTCTAATGAATCACATATCATCTGCTAATTCTTGTGATTTCTACAAGGAATTCAGTGAGGTGGACCTTTGTGTGATCCATCAATATGTTTTTTATATGTTTATGCAGGTGTGGATACTCTGAACCAAACTGTGATATTCATTAAATGGACAGGTAATGAATGGTTTGGTTTAGTTTACAGCAGATGTATGATCTACCAGAAACACTACACACTGATTCTCCAGCAAGATCAGTCTTATATTCTCCCTCTCTCCCAAATACAGAAAATGGAGGGGGGAGGGAAATCTCATTAGCTCTAGTGGAAATTCTTTTTAATTCTATTCTAACTATAGGCAGGTGGGCCATTTTAGAATTCAGTTACGCTAGAAAATAAAGATATCAGCCTCTCCTCTCAGAACAAGGTGTTTCTGATAAGGAGCCCTGCCTCTCTGAAGTGCCTATAATTTGCTAAAGCAAACAGGATATGTAGCTGCATGCTATGAATTTACAGAATGCCTGCTTGGCCTTCGAACTTACTCAATGCAGATATTGTGCACTGAGCATTGAGAGATCAACAGAAACAAGCATATAGTCTACCTTTCTTTTTTGGTAAATTTAGAATAATCAAATGTATTGTTATTTATTATTTTTTTTTAAAAAAGCTGATAATACAAGATGCAGTGTCCCACTTTTCTTCTGTTCAGAACAAAGCCACATTTCATTTACACTACAAATGTAAACCAGTTTTAACTGTCCTGGCTTCAGGAACTGCCACACATAGAATCATAGAATTATAGAGCTGGATGGGATCCCAAGAGTGATCTACTTCAACATCTTGCTAGTAAAGAAATATGCAGTTCAAGCATCCCTCACAAGTAAGCATTCAACCTCTGGTTAAATATCTCCAGCAAGAGAAGAATCTCTTTTCTTATAATCTGAAGCCATTCGATTCAGGTCCTACCCTCAGGAGCTGGGGGGAAAAAAAAGTGAAATAAAACCACAAGCTTGTTCCTTCTTTCACTTGGCAGCTCCTTCACATATTTGGCCATCTTATCACCTCTCGATCTTTTCCAGGCTAAGCACACTTAACTCCCTCAAGCATTCCTCATTAGTCTTGGTTTTCAAATCTTCTACCATCTTGGCTGCCCTTCTCTAGACATGCAGGGACTGGGATGAGAAGAGAAATCTTTTGCAATCACAAAAGTATGCATATTAAGATGTTTGAAAAAGTTGGGATGCCATCAGTATTGTTATAGTGTACTCATGATGCTTCCTATTATTATACCATATCTTTTTGATCCAGTGGAAAGAAGGTACATCGGAAGGTATTGGTACTGGTGGATCTCTGAATGATTTGTAGAGTGGGGAGGATCTCTGACTCAATATTAAGAACAGCAGCAACAATGCAATCCCTCCATCCTAAATTATACTACCAAAATGAAGAAAGCTAGGAGTAATGAGGAGCATGTGCTTAGATAGTTGGCTGGGGCTCAGTTCCAGTACCAACAGGGCCTACTTGAAATTCTGGGCTAATCTAACTTTAATTCTAAATGTACTATTGTGCATCGGGCTCTTGATGGTTGATTTGAGTTCTAGTTGATCCTGTAAGTCTGGGATTTGCCAACCCTGTTTAGATCTTCATGGCTCCCTCCCACATACCATTCTGAAGATAAGTGTACTATATGCAACCAACAATTTTATTAGGTGGCAGTGTTTAGTCATATTGCTTATATTATCACTATATTCCTGTAGTGTTAATTGTTGTCTGGCAGGCCTACCCAGTCTATTTTTAACTATGATGTATTTTTAATTACGATTTTAATTATGGTATTTGAATGGTTTTATGCTTTTAGTATATTTTAATATATTTTTAATACATTTTTCATTGGTATGCTGGTTTTGGGGGAGGGAGGCTTTATGCAGCCTTTATCGATTTCAAGTCAAGTATGCTGGTTTTAATTGTATTTTAACCTTTGTTGTATCCTGTCTCCAGCTTTGAGGAGAGGTGGGTAACAAAATACAAATTTTTATTACTATTACTATTGTTATTGTTGTTGTAATTACCATATTTGCTGGTATATAAGACACACTTTTTTCTTAAAAAATACTCTTTGAAAATGGGGTGCGTCTTATACACCAGCAAAAGCAGTAATGCGAAACCCATAGGGAATGAACCGGGAGCCAAAGTTCTTCTTGCCCAAGCAAACAGAAGAGGAAGGGGTAGTGGAATCCAGGTGAAGCACTCCTTACCTTCTCCTCCTCTCCTGTACATTTTGACTCTTCTAGGGCCCAAGAAAAACTGGTGCAGCACTCTTTTCATTCCCCTCCTTTCCTGGTGTAGCATTCTTTTTATTCCCATCCTCTCCTGCTGCAACACACTTTTCATTCCTCTTCTCCTGGTGCAGCACTCCCTTCATTCCCCTCACCAGGGAACTAAACCATTTTTTCCTGAAATATCCCTTGAAAGTGGGGTGCGTCTTATATGCTGGTGTGTCTAATACACCAGCAAATACAATAGCTGTAAATTTCTGAGATTTTGGTTAATTTAAGACAGAGATAGGAATCATGCACCCTGTAAGCCTTATGCAGCCTTTGGAGAAATCTCTGGCCCTTTGGGTCCCTTGGAGCTTCCTGGATCCTCAAATCCCAAGCACCTGCCCTAAAATAATGTTGTTGCTTTCAGCCTAAGTAACCATTTTTGGATGACATAAACACCCACAACTACTCAAACATACACAAAAAAAAAACACTTTGTCAAATCCACCACGCACTATCCCTCATTAAAGTGACTGGGAGTTATGAGGCCTGCTAGAATCTCAGAGGAGACAAAAATGGCTGTCTGAAATTAGAACATGCCCATCTGTAGTTTAAAACCATTTTGGTGATGAAAGAAAGTCATACTCTTGTAGATAAGGAAACATATGGATGAGGATGCTATCAAGGAATTGTTATCATGATCTTTATCTGTATGCACAGATATGGCTTGATAAAATGGCATAATTCAATACTATTAAGCAAGCAGAGGTTTCCTTCCTTCCTTCCTTCCTTCCTTCCTTCCTTCCTTCCTTCCTTCCTTCCTTCCTTCCTTTTATGCCAGCATGACTTGCATGACTTCCTTAGGGAAGCAATGTGGGATTTTACAAATGACTACTAAATGCTTTTCTTTCCTCATCAGCTGTAGAGAGATAAGATTTCACACTGGCTTTGTAAAGCTTAATTGTTTATAAATAATTTGAGATCTCTCACTAAGAAAGTGTTCATTCCTGTATGAAGCAACACGCACGTTCTGTCCGTACAGCAGAAGATTCTGTCTGTGCACTGCAAATGTGTGTTTGCAAAGTCAGTTTGGTGTGAGGACGCTTAGCATTAAGATGGATCATTCACATTTGTTAGGTTTCTTACACTTGATGAAGTTTGTATGTATGTAAGACAATGTACATAAAATATGAGTCAGGTATGTAAAATTCAGGAACACATAAAAATTGTGAATCCTAGCATGTAGAAAGCTAAGGCATTTATTATTATTTTTTAAGTGACGATTTCATGGGATTCTATTATAGGTCAGACTTGGCATTTGTAAGCTGAAAGTGATGGAGGACCTTCTTGATTATTTGTTTTTTTACTCACCAACCTTATAATTTAAGGAGGGCTTTTGAACTACAGTTCCCAAAGTCCTTTGCTGAGCATAGCCAGTGGTGATGCTGGGTGGGGGTTTCCAAACTCTGATGTTTAAATTATCTGAATAAAGATAACGATTCCCATTGTAAATTGTCCTAGCAGGTTTACAGTGAAATATGTTAGGTCTTTCTAAACCAATTATAATTTTAGATGTTACTCACCGTGCAAAGTTTGCACACAAAACTCAGTTAATTTTGAAAACAGTTTTTAAATATCCTTCAAGGAACTCATATATAATTAATATTATGGCTGGCATCCTGTTGGTTAGTCCCAACTAGACTAGACCCATTGAATCATTTGTTGAGTGCTCAGTCAACATGTAGGTAAATTTAATGGATTCAATGGGTCCTGGCTATTCTGGATTAAAGGAAGACTTAGGCTTATGTATGTTTTGTTTTCCTTTGTTAAATCCTCCATTCCATTTTTTAACATATTTATTTAAATACTTTTCTCTCTTATTTAATTTTTATATTTACGACATTTTTAAATTGAATTTTAGCCCAGTGTTTTACTGTATGAACATATGAAGAAATATCTCCTAGTTTGCCAAACACTGGATATTTTCTGTATATTATGCTCTGGCCTGCACAACTCTGACTGAATAAAGCTGACCAGCCATGTATTTTGGCCTGCCAGGTCCTCTATGTTATCCACTCTTCCTTCTCCCTCTCTCCTTCCCTACTCCCTCCCTCTTCCCCCCGCCCCCAGCTAGGCAGAATAGACAAATAGAGAAGAACCTGTGCCATAAATACCCACACCATATAGGGGAGCAAAGTTCATGCACTAGGCACCTCATGCCTATTCACATACCAGGCATGTCTCATTACCAATAAGTCAGATCTGGCTTATTCCTTTTTATGCCACAATACAATCTGACAAATCATTTTGTGCCAAAAGTGGACGCTTCCCTAAATCAATTACACTTATTTATTTTTATGCCTGTTTTAAGCATATATTTATTTTGGAGATGTGTTCCTTACTACCCAGTCAATAAGAAATTTCTATGCAGATTACTTCATATGTGGTATAATAGCTTTTTTGTGAGGTTTGGGGGGCAGAATGACTATGCTATTTGGTAGATTTTAAGAACTGTAGTCTAAAAACTTAACTTTCTAAGCTCTAGTCATTTCCAGGTATTAATTTGCTGTCAGTAGGCTACCAGTAGCTATGCTAGCTGGGTGACCCTAACAGGTGTAGCTCAGAAAAGTAAAATCTAAATACAGTATTTCAAGAGAAAACACAACTGTTAATGACCAGTTTTTCAGTTAAGTAATTATCTTATGACTGTGTGCACATGGGTACGTGGAGTGGGGTAACGCTCTTTAGAGAATAAGAAATATTACCTGCATCAACTAAGACTGAACATGATGAACCTGGAAGTACGTTTCAAGGAAAAGACTGCCCTTCAAATGGGGCAAGCTATTCCTGCTCTATTTGAGCTTCCCTTGGTTCATTCTGAGTATGACCCTAAACATCTGCCCCAAACTCCCATCTTGATAACACCAATGGCCACAGTTTTCACTATAAGGGTACATAGTGAACTACATGTGTTGGAGAAGTTCCCTTATGACATTCAGGATATTTGTTTCAGATTTGTATTTTATGATGCTTTTATGACTATTATTAATGTTTTGGCAAGGTGCCTGGAGTTGTAGAATAGAAAGTCCAATAAAAATTGTAATACTAATCCCATGCACACATATTTTATGACTCCCCCCCACCTTCTACTTTGCAATGCCCTCTGAAGAAAGCATAATCTGTGAAGTAGTCCTGAGACAGTATGGCCAGTTACTCAATATATCCCATAGCTTATGATCCATATAGTCATATAGTAGAAGAATGTCACACACAAGCCTGCAAAGCATCACCTTACTTTTAAATCAGCCTTTGGTCCTCCAAATATTTTGGACTTCCACTCCCAGAGTCTGTTATCATCGGTCATACCGATGGAGGTTTCTGGGAGCTGAAGTACAAAATAGCTGAAGGCTCAAAGGTTGAGAAATGCCCCCCTTTTTAAAAAAAGCCCCTTTCACATGCATGGGGTAGGAGTTAAACATGCTACTTTCCTTCTTCAGGGAAAGCTGTATCCTCCATTTCTTCAGCGTAGATAAAGCAGACCCTAATCAGACTTCTCTGTATCTTTAATTATGTAAACAGTAAATTGTATTTACTGTTTAGAATGTTGCCATTTTCCTATAGTTTCCTCTCCCCTCATCTAAAACACACACACACACACACACACACACACACACACACAGATATATATATTTAATCTGGTCTAAGCTCATCCTATTCTTGAATGTTTTCTTTTGTTTTCATGACAGGAATGCTAGAGAATTAAAAGGAGAGAGGCAGAGGGATTTTAAAGACTGTAATGGAAAATAACACTTAATCTTTCAATAAAATATTCCTAACAAAAACACAGAACAGGACAAGTCATTACATAAGTAATATGCAATTTACTTTGCCCTTAATAGGAACTGCCTGAGACCTTAGGAATGTATGATAAAACTACCAACTCGTGATTTGTCTATTTAAAGGTTTCTAATGGGCTTTGGAGAGGGGGGGCTATTTTGAAGAATATAAAAAAAGTAGTTTTCCATATTTCTGAAAAATGAACAGGACATTACACAATAGAAGTGAACCAAAAAAACAAAAACAAAAACCAATGAACACACAAAGATGTTTTAGAAAAATACTTTACACATCCAGCTAATATGTAAGACAATATTTTATGCCTTTCCAAAGCATGAGATTAAAGTGTTGCTTTAGATTTTCCTCCCTAAGTTGGATGCCAATATAATGTAGAAGTAGTGTCAAGACAGGGCTATTATCCAAATGGCAAGGACAGGATTGGGGGTCTGCATGAATTTACTAGGGAGGGATGAGCTTTTTCTTTGTTTTTGGTAAGATTTTACCAAATTTGTGAATGTCTTTTATACTGACGAGGGAAAGAACTCGGAATTAAAAAAAAAACTTGAATGTAGGATTTTTTTTAAAAAAAATCAACAAATCCATTCATTGAGACCCAGGGCTTTCAATAACAATCACTTAACAGCTGGAGCTGAACCCTTTTATATTTAAGCATGTCAATGCTAGAAGGTTGCCATCTTTTGTTTCAGAGAAGTTTCTAATCTATAACACCTAAACAGCAGGTAGGTACAACTATGTCTTATTGAACAATTTAAAACATGTGCAACTTTATTCATACATGGTATGAAAAGAACTGATTTTAAACAATTCATTCAGAGGATAAAGTAAAACTGACATTTTTTTTATCTCTAAATTTTACACATAGGTGATCTGAAGGGGAGCAGAAAGGGCATGGGTAGATACCTTAAAAACCATACTTTTCCAATTTCTTTTTTTTTTCCAGAACAGAAGGGATCCTTCAAGGTGAAAGGGTAAAATAGTGCAGTCAGAAGTTCTAAAATGGAGACCCATGGGTCATATTGAACTTTAAACTCAAACTTCAGCTATACAACCTCCTCAACTGAAGGATGTATCAGAAGTTACCCCTGCAGATGATCAGCTATTAAAGCAAAAGGAACCTGGGAAGCTCGGCAGTGGAGTCCCATTTTTGAACTATCATGTTAACTAGGTCTTAACAACATGGGTGACTCCAGAATCATAAATTGTTTTTCTCATTCAACCCAAACTGTTTTTCTGGTAGCTATCTGCATAATAGTCAACTGCACACACTCCCATTCTCAGTACATCTCTTTTCGCTCTGTTATTAGGTACAGAGCAATGAATTAATCTGTTCCCAGTCTTGTGTCTGCTTTTCATGTATGCTATCACAAGTCTCTTCCATCTAATTTCTACATGAGCCTATGATTTAAAAAAGAAACTGAAAATTCACATTTGTTTTTGTATGCAAATTTTCATAAAATATGCATTTTCTGCACAATTTTCTTCCAATATCTGTCTTTTGTTATCCAGCATTTCCTAATACTTATTTTTTAATGAAATTTTCCCTGCTGTATACTTTCTTGAGCTGAGAACAACGTCGCATAATGTCAGTCTGAAGGTTAAACTTCTGGAAATTAAGAATTAAGTTAGTTCCCATAGTTCCCATCTCCTGTAATCCTCTATCTCTCCCCATCTCTCACCCTTATTAGTGAGTCTGTGGAGTGTTAGTGTTACTGAACAAAGGAAGGATAAGACTTTACTGAAATAGATCATAAAAGGCAAAATCCTGTGTGACACTAGTGAATGTAACAGAGCTTCTTTCTCTTCTACTTTTAAACCTAAGAACTGATTCTAGATTCTAGAAGTGACTCAAAGAACCCACTCTTTGGAGCATTTTCAGGGTACTTAAGGGTGTAGTGGAAAGGGGAAAGTGTTCTTTCTCTTCTGTATATCCAGTGTTAGACAGAGTCCCCTAACCAGGAAAAAAAAGATATTTTTAATTCACTAAAATTCCACAAGGACTTAAATGGATACCATGGGCATAACAGCATAGCTAATGACCTGTGGTAACAGAATAATGACCACTCACCTAGCCCTATATCTTCTCTCCTGTACTGGCCAGCTAGATGTTGCCAGGAAGCTCATGCTGATAGCCATGAAATAGTGAGTTTATGTTTCAACAATTGTGTAGTTTAACATTACTTCAACACCCACATCCTTGTGATCAGAATAATACTGTTGTTGTCCAGGAGGCTTATAGTTCAGATTAGATGTACTGGGTATTCTGGACTGAAAGTGTGATCACCCTGAGATGGGAGAAACTCATGTCAATTATCACAAAGCAAAGTAATATTATTTTTGGTCTCTTTTGGTGCGGCATTCTCCCCCATGTGCCAGGGTCTATTTTTCCCCCATGGATTAGAATTGTTTCTGTTTTCCTGGACACACACTAGGGACTGGCAGCCAATCTTTCACGGACTGACACTAGTCTAGGGACCACCAGTCTAAGTAGTGCTGGCCTACTCCTTTCAAATGTTTATTGTTACTATGAACTCCATTGTTAGTGTGAGCACCTAAAGCAAGAGTGGGGATGAGACTGTATAGTCATAGGAGCCCTGCCCTAGGCGTTTTTGAAACCCTCAACCCCTCTAGATTCCCTGGAATGTCTTTTCTTGCCAAGAAAAGGGGAGCTGTCTTTGCTGGGAGCTCCCCAATACAATTCTCCTTTTAAATAGATTTCAGACCTTCTTGTACTTTCCTTTATTCAAAAACAAACACAACTAGCAAGCAAAATCAGTCTTCCAAAACTATCCCTTTTTGTCTTTATTTTATTTGGGGGGAGGGGCATCTAGGGACTTTGTGTGGCCCTTGTAGAGTCCGAGGGGCAGAAAATTGACTACTGGATCTGCCATAGTTTCTCCTCCCTGATTTAGAGTGAAGGTACAATTTAAGCCCGTGACTCAAAGAATCACAGAGTGGAAAGACATTACAAAGATCAACTAGTCCAACTCCCAGCCATGCAGGAATACACAGTTAAAACACTGTTAAAATATGTCCGTCCAAATACTGTTTAAAGGCTTCTAAGAATGAGAGTCCACAGTCTTTGAGGCTGTCTATTCCAATATCTTTTACAGTCAACAAGTCCGGCTAATTTGCAGCATTAGAAATTAGAAAACTAACTTTATAGGGTGAAAATCTCTTGTTTTCATCTTTTCTAGAAAGATGGATTTTTGAAGGGTGGTCATCTAGATCCATGATTATGACTTATAGAACATACATGGACTTTCTGTTTATGCAGCACTCATTGTTCACTTCAGTGATGAGTGAAACTCCTCATTTTTGCCCTCTCTAATGAGGTCAGTGAAGAAATCTTTCTAGATAAGAGAGCACTGTATAACCTAGTGCTCCTTAGGGGATTGCTAGGTTGTGTGAATCCAGTTAGAAATATTCCACAGCATTCCTCATTAGCTCAGAGTCTCTAGGACTTTATTAGTGCATCATTGGGAACAACTGTATAGCTTAGTAGCAGGACATGCATTTTGCCAGAAGACCTCTGCTTCAGTACTTGGCATTTGAAAGTATCTCCGGCAGCATACTGGGAAAATGTGCTCTGTAAGTCCTGTGCCAGTTGGTGAGTACACATTACTAGACTACATAGATAATCTGACTCACAATAAAGCAGGTTCCAGTGTTGGTATGTTCAGCCTTACAATGGTCAGCTGCCTATTTGCATCCAATGAAGTGTGGAACCATCTGCCATAGATGTCAATGACTAATGTTACTACTTATACTGCCCACCTTTTTACATCAGTCAAAATGAGTTGGCAGCAATGTATCCAGTATAACAGTATTCACTAGAATTGCAATCCTCTGGATTTAATTTCTGTGAGTACTTCTTGTGCATAGGATATAGTAAAAAATTATTCATTGTAAGTGAAAGTGTCAGAATTAACTCCTATTCACTTCTATATTTGCTTATGCAGTGGAAAACCCCACTGACTTCAGTGCATTGTAAATACAAGTGAGATTTTTCATGATCAAGGATCTTTAAAACACAACATTAATTTTTGTGAAATTACACAATAAAATCTAATATTCATAAGTGATAACTGAGCTTTCTAACTGTTTCTCAGAAATAAGCATGCATATAGGACAGAAACACACACCCACAGACAGACAAACACACTTTAAAGGAGGAAGTTTCAGTGTTAGACAAGGACATAATGGGTTAAAAACTATGTAAATGTTACTCTAGTTAAATTACAGCTTGTTGTTCAGATGAATACTCTCCACTTCTCATATAGCTTTAAATTATGGACAAATGCTTGCAATTGTGAACTACCTACATTGTGGCTGCCTGTTCCCAGGCTTCATCAACCCAAGCTGTCCAATGGGATTACTGTAAGCTTTCACGGCAGTCTGCCAGCCACTGATCAGAAATTCATATCCCTGGATGTTAGATTGCTCTCTTTATTCCATCCTTGTGATGGCTGTGATTGCTGTCATGGTGTTAGGTTAGAAATTAGCATTTTGTGGCCCAAATTTTGCCATCCAGAACATAATCAGAAAAGGGGGGAAGAGAAGGGGGGCAGTAAAAAAAAAATCAAAGAACAGTAATTTCATCTGTCAAAGAAGGGAAATGCAATGCTACCATGATACAGATATCTACACAACTTAGGTCAGGGAATGTTGTGGTATTTATGCTCCTATTTGGCAAATGCATAGACAGGTGGTGCTTTTCTACAGGCTGAAGTCTGTGGTAGCAGATTAATTTTTCCCCCCTTGTAATAAAAAATATAATCCCCTAGTGAAAGTATAGGTGGGTTTCAAGAACAATTACAGTTTAAAACAAAGGGAGAGAGGAAGAGAGAGAATAAGTGTGGGGAGGGCAGAAAGAAAAAGAACGATACCAGGATCTCTAGCAGATAGTTCCAAGGACATGCTGAATTAATCACAAGAGGCTGGTTAGCAGGAGGTCAGAGAAAGACTTCTTAGCATCATTTTGGGTCATATGTCTAGAGGCAATTGCAGTATGTATGTATGTGCTATACAGTAATATCTCCTTTCTGGTTTACTTGTCTGGGGCAAAAAAAGAACACATATTGTGTAGGACTGCTGAAAGGAAAGAAAAATGGGTAAATGTTATGAGATTCCACTCCCCCTACCCTTTCTAGTTTTAAAACGGAATCATATTTAGCTATAGGAATATTGCTGAAAATGTTTAACATGTAGCAAAATGTTTATATATCCTTCTGCATTGCTTCTCTCAGTGTATAGGATGCATAGGATGCTATTAAACAACATGGAAATAGTCACTGATCTGTAAATGTTCTGTCAAAACAATTAGCTGTTAATTACAGGGAAATGCTTTAAAGGAACTATTTAGCTGAAGCTATAGATAATATAAGGTAGACCTTGGTAGCTTGTTATTCTTCCTAGTCACTTCATGGACATGCTAATTTCTCTCTTTCCTCCCTATCCCCATCATTAGTGCAAAGCAAGCTGGAAGAATTCTGACAAGTGAGGTGCACAGATTCTGCAAGGAGTCTTGATTTTTATCCACCCAAGCCTATCTGTCATCTTTAATCATGCAAAAAGCAGGATTACTTAATCATTTCATTTTATTGAAAAGAAAAAGATTTACATTAAAATGATGACATGGAAGGGGAAAAAAAATTGAAAATGATTATCAAGAAAATGTAATGTGGAGGCAAAAGCTCCATTGGTTTTGTGATGCTCATTTAAGGCAATGATCTAGTAAAGCTAAGATATAAAAGTAATGATGATATTAGCTATTGGAGTATAGCCATATTTCCTTTGCATTTTAAAATGCATTTGGATGTCATATCTGTACTCAAGGATAGTACTTCTCTTAGGAAAAGGCAGTTTTTTTTCCACCTTTCTGCCTTTTTCTTTTTTAAATTTACTTTTGCTAGATTCCTGTACTCTCATTGACACGTAGGCTCTGCTAATAAGTATGTTCATTTACCATATGCAAGTAGATATTTGTTTTTCTTGAAGTCTTTTTAATTATACAAAAGATGTGGTAATTAGAAGAGCAACCCATAAAATCATAATTCCAAGTCTGAATGTATGTCTATAATATTTTTAGAAAATTTAAAAAATTGCTTATATGCTGTAATGGGCTGCTTCTCCCTATGCAATTCTTTCAAAAGTCTTTTTAGTGCTCTATATATTTCAAATTATAATTTTTAAATATGCTGTTTCTTACATTGGCTTCTTAGGTCACATCTGTATTTTCAAAATTAATTCATGCACTGAGTGGCTGCATCTTTTGATGTGGATTAAATATTTGCATTGTTCTTCTCACCGTTTTAGACACAAACACAGCAGAAAGCCCAGTATTTGAAACTGAGACATTTCAAAGAAGAAGAAGAGGGAGGAGGAGGAGGAGGAAGAGGAAGAGGAAGAAATTTGTTGTTTATGTTAGCAAAAGAGACTTTTCTGGTGCTTTTAAAAATTCAACAAGTGTTATGCCTCACCATAGCACAGCATTACAGAACACATCACCGTTTCCTATTACAAAATCTTCCAATTTTTAGGTTTTTTCTGAATGAATTGTAATCTAATTATGAAGCAATTAGGCATTTAAAATGCACCAATCTGTAGTAAAATTAGTTTTTTTGGATGTATATTTTAGTGCCAAATTATAATTACTTAAAATGCACAAAGATGGAATGACAGTTGAATGAGATTTAGGGCCTTTCCCCTGATTTAAATAATTAAAATTTCTCCTGGATTAAACATTTATTTCATTTAGGCTATGATTATAAACACACTTATTTCTATACAAATTCTGCCTAAAATAAAGAACCTGTGTTTTTATTTGTTTGGAAGCATTGCAACCAACATTTTAGCATGATAGATCATGCAAGTCTCTACTTAACTGGCATGAGGAAAGGAAGTCAACATATGTGTATGTTTCTGAGCTTTATATATTTCTCCCCCTCTTCAGTTAACATCAGTGCAATATAACACTATAAATTACAATACAGAGAAAATGTTACCACCTTGAGAAGGGAAGACTATATATCTATCACTATTACAATGCCAACAGTTTTGAAATCTGCTGCTGGCATGTTGTTCAGAACCTATATAGTAATTGCTCAGCTGCGTGACTGATTCTGAAAGAAGGACTCGATAGGTAACTTTCTGAGGTGGCAATTTCTTTTTTTAAAAGTGTAACTGAATAAATATATACCAAAAATGTTATTTTGATGTACATCAGAACCTTCATGGACAGCCAATAATTGTTACACACAAGTTTACTTAAAACTCCGTACGTAATTCAAAAACTGCTGCATTGGGAAGAGGTTTTGTATGATTAGAACAAGATTGCAGACAGAATACTTTGCTCTTACAGTCTGAACTATTTTCTATTTTCTTTATAAATTCTTATCATCATTGAAATATAGCTGTTTTAGTTCTGAGCCCATTAGAAAGACTATTCCATTTTCAAGTTTGTGTTGTCTAGTTTAGAAAAAACTTTGCCTTTGGGAGATTTGCTATATACTTGAGAAGAAAATCCATCATTCTCTATTGTTGTTTATATTTATACAGATGTACTGAAATTAAATGCATACAAGTAGTTATTTCATTTTGTTAGAGCTAATTGAAATTTTGTATTCTCTGTTGTTTGTCACTTGCAATTTCTGCTGAAGTAAATGGTCATTTAATTAAAAGTTAAAAGTGTAGGATCTGGACCAAATATTCTCTTGCTTCATATTAAGGGCCTTTAATTTCATTTAAATTTGAATAGAATTGGAACTGCAAGTTCATAATTTTGACATGTATCTGATTTGTCTTTAGCTACAAAACTGAAATGAATTTTTCCTGTGAAATCCATCTTGAATATATTTTAGTTGCTTCTACCATATGTGGTGTAATTCTGAGTTTTGATTGCTGTTATGTTTATAATGTAAAAAAAGCGTGTCTTTGGATAGTGCTTTTTTTAACATTTTTCAT
This sequence comes from Iguana delicatissima, assembly GCA_948472985.1. Taxonomy (NCBI): domain Eukaryota; kingdom Metazoa; phylum Chordata; class Lepidosauria; order Squamata; family Iguanidae; genus Iguana; species Iguana delicatissima. The sequence continues at coordinate 1,523 of CAOKZL010001141.1, read as the reverse complement.
CTGAAGAATTGTTTCATCCAGTTATGCTACTTTTTAACATGGTGCACAATAATCTCTTTACAAGAAAGTAAAGAAACTATACTATACAAATGATAATTTGCTATTCTTTGTTGGTGAGATGTCTGTATTAAAAACTAAGCAAAGATTAAAGGGCATTTTAAAAGTCTAAGCATATTCCCAAAGATGTATTACATAAACTGCAATAGTGTCATTATCACATTTAAACAATAGGTGGCAGTGTTACCTAAATACACTTTTCCTTGGATTTCAAAAAAGGATGGAAGCACTTAAAAGGGACTTTGCATTGTTTTTATGTCTACATAATTGCAGGTATAAGCAAATTTAGTCTTGTTCAAGATGCATTAGAAAACTTTTCCAGGGAAGTTATTCTTACTTGAAATAACCAATACTTAACTTAGCCCCCCGTCCTCTAATCAATATTATTAATTAAAACATTACACAATCTTAATTGGTATCTCTTATTGTATACTTTATCCTAGAAATCATCTAAGCCAGATGTAACTTGTGAAGATAAATTTTCTTAAAAAAAGAAAGAAAAAATCAGTTTAAGAGTAGTGCACAATAGAAAACAGTAGCTACAATATACAACAATAGCTGTTCCAGGAAATTAAAAAACTGAGAGATTTATAATCAGCTTAATATCCAGGTGTAGGAGGTAATGCAACACGAAAACTTAACATCATTACTATGTGATTAGCTTGAATGAACATCTTTATATCTATAGCTACGTCTGTACTTTTGTAACTGTATCTGTGTCTATATTTATTCAATATTTCCATACAAAAGCTTGGTTTTCTTATGCAATATCTTCAATAAAATAGTATTCAAAGTCAAAATGTGAAGTGGCTTTTTTTAAAACAAGGGAGATGCATGCATAAATCTAATATGCCAATACATATATCTACCTGAAGTGCAAGAATAATAAAAATAAAAATAAAAAGCAGAACACACAATACAAATGGAAAATGGTTGTCGTTAGCTTAAATGGGTTTGATGGTATGCATCTGCATCTATATATGGTGATGGTAACGTACAATGAAAATCCCATACTGACCAATGCTGCATCCCTGCTCCATGCCTATGTCCTCTACCTCTGGGATACAGCTTTTCTATTGTGCCTTCTCCAAGACATACAGTCATCAGTGTGTGCCAGAAGCACCACGCTGCACTTTTAGTAGCCTTTTCTTTAAATCAAAATACATTTGCAGGAAGATACCTTAGTGGCCTAACCAGCACTAACCATTTTTTGGCTCAGTAAACAATCTATTTTTTTTAAAAAAAATACATCTAAAATTAGCATATTGCTACTCTGTTGTGCAGAAGGGGGAGAGAAGAAGATATAGGATAATCGTGCTGGGGAAAGGAGATAGCGATGGATAGAAGCAATGATGAAATGTGTCTGATAGGGTCGTTCTCTTCTGTGCCACCATTTCGTTGCTGCTGTGGGATTACAGAAAATGGTGGCTACTTATATTTTATGGAAAATGTAAATTTTATGGTAA